>JAEMWC010000482.1:272500-337500 GCA_016490735.1 Pachyseris speciosa
CATTTTGACCTCGAGCTATTCATGATAGGAAAAATGGCGACGCTTGTCGGTTATAATGTCATGTACGGTAATTGTGTTGTACCATTTTGGCACGGAAAACCGCTTGTTTAAAATCCTTTTTTTTAAAACGCTCAGAATTGTCTGATCGAGAATCCACTTTATTTGATTTATGTTCGCAAATACGGATTTGGACTTTCTCCCAAAAAAGAAACGCACCGGTATTTCCTGTTTTATCTTCTCTGCACCAGTGGCCAGTTGCAGTCGAACGAGCACACGTTTCCATTTACAGCATTTATGTCTTCTCTCTGCGGTTGCGAGCAACCTTTAAAGAGATCAATTTTGATTGCCAACAGCCAAGCTTGTTTGCTAGAGCGCTTCAGTAAAACCTCAAAAACATAACACACAAGAAAAAAATTCTTCGTTTGGGATAAAAATTTGGCCATTGTTCATGGCCGCTTTCAATTGAAAAGTACAAAACTTAAACTAATATGTGACAAACGGTGAGGTAACAATAAGGTATTACAAGCTCTAGCAAAGGTGAGGGCCAGAAGAAAGGGCTAGCTAGAAGATTAAATACAATAATGAAATGGGCCGAAGACGGGGATGGGGGCGGGTTGATTGCTTGATTTTCCTGAAATCTGAAGTTTAAGGCTTGCAGAATGAGAGGGCGAACTGATGGATATGCCCTCTTATAAAAGGTCTTTGCCTAACTATGAAAGCGAGGCTAAGTATTTTTACTGTGAGTGAACATTTGGCCAAAATCCTCGTGATATTGCGAAAAGGTTATAGTCCTGAAAGTCTCGTGATGATCATACGATGGTGATCTGTTTTAGTAAAGATCCAAGGTTCAAACGGGGAACCTGGACCATTGTCTCACAACCAACTCACCCCTGTCCCCTGTGAAAAAACCTAACAGAGAAGACACCCGGGAGGGAGACATAAAAGCTTTTATTTGGTCGAAATAAAATCCATTTATGTCTCCTCTCTGCGGTTGCGAGCAACCTTTAAAGAGATCAATTTTGATTGCCAACAGCCAAGCTTGTTTGCTAGAGCGCTTCAGTAAAACCTCAAAAACATAACACACAAAAAAAAATTCTTCGTTTGGGATAAAAATTTGGCCATTGTTCATGGCCGCTTTTAATTGAAAAGTACAAAACTTAAACTAATATGTGACAAACGGTGAGGTAACAATAAGGTATTACAAGCTCTAGCAAAGGTGAGGGCCAGAAAAAAGGCCACAGGGCGCTGCTTCAGCGGCTCGCCCCACCCGAAGGCTGTTGGCAAGAACTGAGCAAATGAAAACATAGCGCCTGCATACGTTTTCAACTACAAGTATCGACTAATCTAGTCTTAATGCTAGGAGTTCGAATATAGCGAAGAAAAGCATTTGACTTCCAGCGGCCTAGGATGCGGATTTGAGAGTCGGAGAACCCTTTGGCAGATGCCCAGCTGGCAGCACCTATGCGAAAACTGTGGGCCTTGTATACAGAAGTATCTAGGTTGCAAAATTTAAGAGCGGCATTAAGTTTTTGCACAAAAAACGAGCGGCTGATGGGCGTCCCATCTGGCCAATAAAACAAAGGACCGCGAACCGGACCCCGCATAGAAATAAAGTTAAAGATAAGCTGTACAGGACAGCAAGTCTTTTCTGGATAGATATAAATGACGAAGGGTGGCCCGGAGTTGTTATGTTTATAGTTACAAATAGTTAATGAAGGGCCCTAGAAATACCTTGATCATCAACGAGGCGATCTAACTGAGTAATATCTATGAGATTAGTGGCATCGCTACGAGAAGCTGTAATCTCGCCAATTCGGAGAAAGGCGAAAAATGCTATGGCACACATCGCAGACATAAGTAAAATCTGATAGCGTGAGGAGATAGTGTGATCAAAGGCGCTGATTAATTGACGCAGCACCGGCAGTGTGATAGGTAATCGCACGTCATGAACTGGAGCTAATTTCCTGTAGCCCTTCAGGACCTGCACGATCAGAGGCGAATCCGTAGGATCGGCTAATTCTGCGAGTTTATGGACATAACTGTTAGCAGAAATATAGGTAGTTACGGATGACGAAGCATACTTAAGGGATTATAATGAGAGATGAAAAGAGCCAGAATAGCTGGCTGGATTGGTAGCGTGACAGGCATATTACCCATAAGCTGAGCGCACCAATCAGTAAATAACTTCCACGGTCGCTTGTAAACTGAAGCTGGCCTTTTACTAAGGCTAGCTTCTAATAGTGTTTTAGTTATAGAGGCCAGTTCTCTGGTAACAGATGATGAGGCACAGCTGTTGGTTCTAATGCCATGTCTGTGGCGAGGGACTTGAATTTAGTCACCTGCAAACGCGATAAAGCATCAGCTTCAGTGTTTAGAACGCCCGGTATATGCACAGCTTTAAAAAGTATGTTATGTTTAAAGCAGGAAAGAACCAAGGCGCGCAGAAGAACCAACAGCTCCTTATCTTTAGTTGATTTTTTATTAATGACCTCTGAGAGGGCTTAGTCGTCAGTATGAAAAGTGATACATTTATCAGCTATTGTAGCTCGGCCGCCCAGAGTATCATACTAATGACGATTGGAAACATTTCGGGAACGATGATATTTTTAGAGGTCCAATTAGCTGGCCATGGCCCATAAAGCCATTTCCGACCAAAAATAGCCCCTTAACCTAAGGAGCCTGATGCATCAGTATAAAGATGTAGATGAGTCGAGGAAAGCCAATGAAAATCTAAGAAAATTGACTCGCCATTATAATTTGTAACAAATTCTAACCAGAGCTTAAGATCGGCTTTGACTGCACGTGTTAACCTAATTAAGTGTGTCGGGCGCCGGACGCCTACTGTGAGGTTTATCATCCTGCGGAGAAAAGTTCGACCTGGCACGACGACAGAGCAAGTAAAATTTAGCAAGCCGACGAGCGATTGCAACTCCCTGAGATTAACCTTTTTCCGCTGTAGAAAGAGTTGAATGAGAGTGGTACATTTAGAAAGCTTGTCCCGTGGGAGACGTGCCTCCATCTTGCAAGTATCGAGTTCAATACCCGCAAAAGATAACACAGTACTAGGACCGACAGTTTTTTCAGGCGCCATGGGGACACCTAATTCACCACAAAGCCCCATGATAATGAGTTGTCAATGATAAGAAAGTCGTCTAAAAGGTGCAAAATGCCCGGGATATCTAACTTGTACCGGGCTATCCATTCTAATGCTGTTGAAAAGGCCTCCCAGATTTTGCAGGAGCTGCTAGCTCCCATTGGCAAACATTTATCAAAATAAAACTTGCCTTCCCAAAAAATACCCAGTAAGTCATAATCTCTTGGGTTAATTGGTATCAAACGGAAGGCATTTTTGACATCAGTTTTTGCTAGGGCACAGCCCCTGCCTGTGCGCCTAAAAAGCCTGATAGCATCGTCGATATAGATGCATAGTGAACAGAGGAGGCCTCAGTGGGAATGTGAGAGTTAATAGAGTTACCAAAAGGAAAGGATAAGTGATGAATTAGGCGAAATTCCCCGGGCGTCTTCTTTGGAATCAGTCCGAGCGAAGAAATGTTTAACGAAGGAAGGGGTTGTGTGACGAAAGGGCCTGGAATCCAACCTAAATTTAATTCCTTGGTTAATTTATCATTGACAGCGGCAGGATTCTGATTGGCCGACAAAAGATTGGTGCAAGTGGAGGGCACGCGGGGTCCCACATAGTCAAGCGTAAAACCTTTAGCAAAGCCATCAATGAGATATTGTTTAGATCTAAGCGGATAGCCGTCTAAATAATAGTTTAGCCTATCTACTTTGACTGGTGTTGGGAGCGGTAGTGGAATTTGGGGGCTGATGTGGGAGCTGAAGGTTTGATCTGTTTACATTTGGCGGCCGGGTGGACGGCACCACATTTGAAGCAGTCATGTTTAAAATTAAATCCGAAACATTTGTCGCCTTGATGGAATTTCCAACAAAACCCCTGCGGAAAGGGCTATTTCACCTGCCTATTAACATTGTGAGCGAGGTTGCCCTGAGAAGAGATTCTAGTCATGTGATGCGCCTGCAACCACAATTCCCAATGGATTTCTTCCCAGGGAAACAAGGATTTTCCTGTCCCCTGTGAAAAAACCTAATAGAGAAGACACCCAGGCGGGAGACATAAAAGCTTTTATTTGGTCGAAATAAAATCCATTTATATCTAGATTTGTGACCAGTAATTTTGTGATGCACGCCAGTGCAAGGTACGGTTGCCTTTTATATGCCTTTCTGTTTCCATTCTTCCCAATAATAATTTCTTCGACTCCCTCGATCTAGTGTTAAACTCGTGGAGTAAGGTACAATTTCAGGATAAAGTCTCTACTCCTATACTTTCTCTAGCTCGGTCGATGTTGGAACTGAGCATTTCGTGTAACTGAACATTACTATGTACGTGACAAATCTTGACACGGAATAAGCAGACTCAAGGCTTTTTTAACCTGCATCTGGGCCAGTACAATTCTAGTTTTGTTCTATATTCCCTTTTTTATACTCGGTCCGCTTTTTGTTCCTAGTCCGCAGCCTTCAGTCTGCGTTTTATACCCAGTCCGCAGTCCGAGTCCGCAGTCCACAATCCATATCTTACACTGACCGTGCCCAGTTCTCTCCTTGGATGGCTTCCAAAATGGCGGTCGTTAAACGACCGTTCGTGCACCAAAAAGCCAAAATGTCTGCTATACAGGCTAACGTTTAACGGAAAAGGGTTAATGAAAACGCACCAAGCAGTCTGGCTAAAGGAGTTCACACTGCTGGCTGGGAGAAAAAGAGATCCTCGAATGTTAGAGTAAGGTATACTCGTAAGAGCCAAACTTTGAAGGTCAACGATACAAAGGACCAATGGGAGTCGTGTTTGGCCTGTCTATTTTATTCACCATCAAAGTGGTAAAAAATAGCTGTTTCGGTGTTTCGGTGTTTCGTTTCGCTGTTTCGTGGTTTAGTAATACCCGCCATTTTGGTATTTTGTTTGAGGGTTGTCCAATATACCTGATCTGAGTCGGGTCGAGTCCGATCGGACTTACCGGAAGTCAGATCGCACCAAAGAGAATGTAATGATTTTAACCTTCGTCTTCTGTAAAGCACGCGCGCGTTCTTCCTCGTTGTTTATGTAGCTACGCGGAAGTGGCTGTTTGTGCGAGACGCGTGTGCAAAAGACGGTCTCTCTTACCGGAAGTCGGTTTGCGCGACACTTATTAAAGTCAGCAAGTATGGCCGTCAGGGAGGGTAGAAAATGTTGGCGGATCGACTCCGTTCGATCAAATGGAGTCGGGTCGTCGATCCGTCTCGACCCGACTCGACCCGTCTCTGTCAAAGTCGGTCCGTCTTACCGGAAGTCAGTTTGCGCGAGACTTAGAAAAAGTTAAGCAAGTACGGCTGTCAGGGAGGGTAGAAAATGTTGGCGGATCGACTCCGTTCGATCAAATCGAGTCGGGTCGTCGATCCGTCGCGATCCGACTCAACCCGTCTCTGTAAAAGTCGAACTGTCTTTCCGGAATTTCAGCAAGTACGGCTGGCAGCGAGGGTAGAAAATGTTGGCGGTTCGACTCCGTTCGATCAAATCGAGTCGGGTCGTCGATCCGTCGCGATCCGACTCAACCCGTCTCTGTAAAAGTCGAACTGTCTTTCCGGAATTTCAGCAAGTACGGCTGGCAGCGAGGGTAGAACATGTTTGCGGATCGACTCCGTTCGATCAAAACGAGTCGGGTCGTCGATCCGTCTCGACCCGACTCAACCCGTCTCTGTAAAAGTCGATCTGTCTTTCCGGAAGTCGGTTTGCGCGAGACTTAGAAAAATTTCAGCAAGCACGGCTGTCAGGGAGGGCACAAAATGTTGGCGGATCGACTCCGTTCGATCAAATGGAGTCGGGTCGTCGATCCGTCTCGACCCGACTCGATCCGTCTCTGTCAAAGTCGGTCCGTCTTACCGGAAGTCAGTTTGCGCGAGACTTAGAAAAAGTTAAGCAACTACGGCTGTCAGGGAGGGTAGAAAATGTTGGCGGATCGACTCCGTTCGATCAAATCGAGTCGGGTCGTCGATCCGTCGCGATCCGACTCAACCCGTCTCTGTAAAAGTCGATCTGTCTTTCCGGAAGTCGGTTTGCGTGAGACTTAAAAAAATTAAGCAAGTACGGCTGGCAGCGAGGGTAGAAAATGTTGGCGGTTCGACTCCGTTCGATCAAATCGAGTCGGGTCGTCAATCCGTCGCGATCCGAGTCAACCCGTCTATCGGACTCCCGCTGCGCGGTCGTCCGATTTTGTTATCACTCGTATGATTACAGACCGAATTGGACTCCACTCAGTCCTATTACCATTACTTATGTCACCTGCGAAATCCAGCAGAAGTGTAATAAAATAGGTAAACAAGGTTTATTCATTACGCTGTGGAGAAGCGGTCTTTGTTCTGAACTTTGAATCAATCAAATGAAAGAGGTGACAACATTTTGTAAGCAAAAAGTGTGACATCATTTTGAAAGCAGAAAAGTGTAAAAAAAAAAAAGGCCCTTCTGGAAAGGACGACCAAAAACAAAAAAATAAGCGGTCAGTTTGATTAGCCGGTCGACTGGAATATGGTGTTTTACCGCATTGCGAAGAGGGAGTTGAACCGCTAACGCGCGGTGCAGTGCCCTTTTTGTATTTAATGAATCTCCCGAGGAAATAAATAATATGTGAGATATTTTCTTTTAATACCAAAGATGATGCGTCTATCAGTCTCAGGGGTTTGTAAAAGAAAGGCCGCCAACACTGATGCTTTTGCAATCCGACGTCCTGTGATCGGGTCCATCGGTTGGTACAGAAACTGTCTTGTTGGTGTGCCGGTTTTAAGGACGGTATCAGGTCACCTCGTTCCATGGTCAGATCGTTCCAAGTCAGATTGTTCCACAGAATGGTGAGGTCAATATGGATTTCACTGCTAATACATTTACGTTAAAGAACGACAGAATCAGAGTATTACATATAAATTGACCCAAAGCAATTTTTTATGTGTAAGGTCTTACTTTAGACTCAAGCAACATGACTTAAGCTTCTGTTCCGAGGTGAGAACATGGAACATGAACAAATGGTCCTTCGTTTAAACGGATAAAGTTATCGATAAATTCATCGTAATCAACTGCATTTATATTATCAAATACACTTGAAATTTTAAACGAAGTGCAATCTACGGAGAAAAAGACGAGAAGATTGAAGCATCAAGAAAGGTCTCGCACGGATTCGTGTCGGTAAATATGGTAACTCGTTTTGTCCACTTACAAAGGACGTTTTTCTTGACATTATTATTGAGGGAGGTTTTCCTTACTATTTATAAGTGGAACAACTTTTCCGTGGGAAAAAATCGGACTTTTATTATGGAACTATCTTAGTATGCTGTGGAACGATCTGACTTGGAACGATCTGACCATGGAACGAAGTGACCGTAAACATAACTAACGCGCGCTTGTTTGTCCTCGTGGCTTAAGAACGAAGAATACACATGTGTAGCACGCTTGTTTCTGTCGGTTTCGTATTCTGCTTTTGGTTTAAACAACGAGGTATACACGAGTAAAGCGTGCTTGTTTGGACTCGTGGCTTAACCAACGAGGGATATACACCAGCTTACATATCAGTACTTTCTCTTTTGCTCGACCTGACTTTTGGAGGATCGACGTTTATTACTTTCTCTTTTGCGCGACGTGACTTCCGGTAACGGGTCGAGTGGAATCGTTGTCGATCGGTTGGTACAGAAACTGCCTTGTTCGTGTGCCGGCTTTTAAGAACGAGGTGGGTTTATATATCATTACTTTCTCTTTTGCGCGACCTGACTTGTCCATCGTTTGGTACAGAAACTGTCTTGTTCGTGTGGCGGCTTTAAGAACGAGGTGGGTTTATATATCATTACTTTCTCTTTTGTGCGACCTGACTTGTCGATCGGTTGGTACAGAAACTGTTTTGTTGGTGTGCCGGCTTTTAAGAACGAGTTGGGTTTATATATCATTACTCCCTCTTTTGTGCGACCTTGCTTGTCGACAATCGACGTTTATTACTTTCTCTTTTGCGCGACCTGACTTCCGGTGACGGGTTGAGTCGAATCGACTCGGGTCGACGGGTCGACTCGAGTCGATCGGATGGAGTCGATCCGTCGAGATTTTCTGCCCTCCCTATGCGTATGTTATCTTTGTCACTTGCGACCTGCGGGTCGACTCGGATATTACTTTGTAGGTCGCGCGCGTTTATTACTTTGTGGGTCGTGCGTGAGGTCGCGCGTACGTGCGTAAAGAACGAGGAAGGTTGTCTTTGGTGCGACCTGACTTCCGGTGAGTCCGATCGGACACGATCCGACTCGGATTGGGTATATTGGACATGCATGTTTTGTTTACTTGCAAATTAGCCCCGCAAGCAAACAAAAGAATACTAAAATGGTGGCCATTCTGGAATAAGCTGTATTTTGTTCCCCAGTACCTCAAGGTCATATTTACTGTTTGAAATAAATTTCAAGATATTGGGCTATTATTACTATTATTACATGGGATACAGATCAATTTGGTTTTAGAACCCCATAACCTCTAAGCAGGTAATGACAGTCTGTGTTACTTGTACAAAAACCAGAGCTGTATAAAAAAAATTATTATTCATTGTACAGTGCACAGTGACAAAGTCTAAAGATGTAAATTAAGGGTGCTCTACCTTTGTCTAACCAATTGGATCAGCTGGTTAAGGTGGTCAGTTACTTGACAATATGCACAATCTCTATCGGTCTTACCCCCAGTTTAAGAGAACAGTTCGAGAGAAAAAATTACCTTGGAATAAAACAGTGAAACTGTTGCTACTGCCATGGCTCAAATGGACTACTACATGGAAATAGAAATACAATACTGTGTTATTAATGTTGTTTTCTCATGATCGTATCACTAATGATTGCTACGAGTTGTGAATGATTCTTGTGATTGGTAATCCATCGATACAAAGAAGACATCTCCATATCAAGCATGGGATCTCCAGTGAAATTGGCAAAATGTTTGTATTTTCTTCCAGGTGTCTCAGTCATAGAGTCTTCCTTCATAAGGCTGTCAATCAAGGTTTCGAGGTCCTTTTGATCTGACCTATGGCTCTGTTTTCGTGATCTGGCCCTGATTTTGGTCTCAATGTCAAACTTTTCAGTGAACTCGCGGGCAATTTTAGTGGAATGACTAATTCTCTCTACAGCACATGAGGCCAGGTTCCTGCCTAGCTTCTTGCATGCCTCCTTCACATACCTGTTGTCATGCTCAAGGTCCAAATCAAGAGGGACATAACTTCCAGGTCCACCCCGGTTGTTCACAGAATGGTTCCACATCAACCGATGTGCCTGTCGAAGAGTCAGTAGGGACTGAACCTGAAACTAATTGCAATGCCTCTAAGGCATATGTGGACTTGTTGCCACTCAGCCGGAAATATATTAAAAAGAGTTTGCAAATTCTAATAATTCTTGAGCCATCTCCTTCTGAAACAGCATCTCTGAAATTCAAGCACATAAGGCCATACTGTAGAAGGGATGTCTGGTAATGGTATACTGCATCACTTTGGGAAAATGGAGGCCTGTTGGACTGAGTACTGGATGTGACCTGCAAACCCCTTAACAAAGGCTCACCTGTATCGTGGCTTTGTTCATGATTTTTCCTGCTTCTTCCATCAAATTTGAAAGTCTTGTTGCATCCAACAATGCGACAGGGGTACTACCCATCTGGCGTTTGCACCTGGTTTCTTTGCATCTCCTGTTGCTCTTCTTCTGAGAACAAGGCATCCAAAAAGGAATTTACTCTGGAACTATCCAGAACATATTTGTCAACAAACCTTTTCTGCCACATATCGCAGATATATTCTTTGGGCGGTTATGCTTCCATTTTCCAAACTAGGAGGGAAGGAATTCAGCTTTGGGTGGTCATTCACTTCGTTCATTCCTGAGACTTGCATTGTAGCAGCAACTACTTTCCACTCTAGACTTGACAGCCAACACAAACATCTCCCTGTATTGCGAGTAGGCACTTGTGACATCAGTTTTGACATTCCTCTGGTTGATCTTGTTCCTGTCACAGTACAGAGTGTTTTGGTCAGCACCAGAAGATGCTGAATACAATTTCTTGAAACAGAGCTGGAAGAGAGCAAAATGTGATGTCCTCGTAAATTTCATAACCAAAATAATTCCTGTGAAAGCATGAACCATTATTGTTATATGACAGACTTTCCAAGCATCCCTCTCCTTGTGTATCAACTAATATCTTCTAAGTAATATTAATTCCGTCAACTATTAATTTGCCAACCCTGAACCAAATTGAATGACATAAATTTGTCCATCCTTTTGAGGACACTGCTGCAAAAATTGTTCATGTGTGGACCTCAAATGCAAATCTGGGAAAAAAAGAAATCAGACTAATTTTCCACACATATACCTGGAGAAAGCTCATATCAGCATGCCAGTCAGCAATTCCAATGTTGATATTAGCAACCCTCTCTTCTTTAGTATAGCCATTTTGTCTGGACATGATGGCATTGACTGCTCGTTCAACTGTCAACTGATCACCTATGCAACTAGTTGACTGAAATACATCAGAGTCACCACTGCATGTGGTAGGTAACTGTGAATGTGCTCTAAAATGCTCAGCATTCATTCAGTGGTATTTTCATTCTCAAAGAGAATTCCAAGGCATGCCTGGAGAATAAATTGATGTTTTTAAAGTTCATTTTTTAATGAAGACATGTTTCGGATGAGACATCATCCATCGTCAGTTGTACAGTGCGGAATAAAGTTAAAATGAGCAATAAACAGTTAACAAGGTGAGATATTAACAAAAATAATTAAGGGTAACGAAACTATTTATATTAAGAAAGGAGACTAATTAATAAGAAAGGGAAAATTTAAGGTGTTTGACCTGGGAGCAGCCGTCTTTAAATTCTCAGGTCAAACACCTTAATTTTCCCTATTGTTCAGATGATCTTTGGATTGAGGCAGAACTGCACCATTTCGTAGGTGAGATAGTTGGCAAATAGGCTCATCATCAGCAAGGTGAAGACCGGAGACTCTGTTCATAACAGAGTTCATATTTGTCTAGTGATAGTCTTTGTTTTGATTATCACTTGTCATATCTTTAACTTCTTGTCTCAAGTCAAGGTTGTCTATAAATCCATTGCTTAGAGGTGCTTTCGAAGATTGATTAGCTTCAAAAGCTTTGAATAAAGAAACTTCCTGTGACTGATTGGCAAAGGTTGGTGAACTAACAGCTGTTTCACAAGGAAAATCTCTTGAAACTATTTTCGTGCTCGACTGTTGTGAAGAGGCATTGGTTTGAAGTGATGACACTGGCAGAGATGATCCTGTGGTTACTTCAGACTGATGCTGAATGGCACACAAGGGGTGACTGTTGGGAAGAGGCAAGGTTGCTCTGAAGAGATGACACTGGCAGAGATGACTCTGTGGTTACTTCAGACTGACACTGAATGGCACACAACGTGACTGCTGGGAAGAGGCAAGGTTGCTCTGAAGAGATGACACTGGCAGAGATGTTACTGTGGTTACTTCAAACTGAATAGCCGTGAACAAACTCTTTTTTCTTTTTTCTGTTAGAGCTTTCTCCCTACGTTGATCAGAAACTTTAACTTTCTCATGCAGCACCTCTTCATCAAATTTTTCTCCATAATCGTCAAGCTTTCTCAGTAAAGTTCTATTTGAAACAGACAACCTCATAGCACACAGCAAACACTGCCTGCAAATGCCAACAAAATGTATAATAATATGTTGATATACAACTCCAATGTAACAGATTTTCATGAACTATTCTAAAAAATGTTACTATTCAGAACCCAGATGTTAAAAGCAGACACTTCCACAGGACGTTCCTTAATGATTGTTTTCAAATAGTAGCAATAAGCTACATCAAAGAGACAAGGTAAACAAACATCTTATTGTTTTGTGATTCACTTTTGGTTCCCACAACTTTAAATTTGTCAAGTAATATAACGCCACGGTGCTATCGTTGAGAAGTATGGTGCTACACTACAGGAGATGAGATTAGCAATCCAGAGATGAGATTATATCCTTTATATTATCCTGACGCCCAAATTTGAGATCCTTGTTGCTTCCATTCATTACATTTTTATGCAAATGTGCGCGCGCAATTTTCCTAAAGTTGTGCGCGCGCTTGCTTATTTAGTTTACGTGTGCTTAGTTCGTTGTTTGGTTTAGTGTGCATAGTTCGTTATTTAACGTACTCCTTTTATTTTACGTTGTTTTCCTTGCTAATACGTGTTGTCAATAACTGTGCTCACAGTGTGGGTGGCTCCTCCTAAAATGTTCTGCAATTGGTATAGGATTTGATGGAGCCGAAACCAATTGTGG
Source organism: Pachyseris speciosa (assembly GCA_016490735.1). NCBI lineage: Eukaryota > Metazoa > Cnidaria > Anthozoa > Scleractinia > Pachyseridae > Pachyseris > Pachyseris speciosa. The sequence goes on from JAEMWC010000482.1 coordinate 284,852, forward strand.
AATTGCACACATTTTAGGTATCCCACTGATGAACAGTTATTACACGCAGATATTTTTAGAAGCAACAATTGTTTGCGGTCTGTCACCTTTGAATATATATAAATGCCACAAGCAAGACAAATTGCATGAAGGCAATCAGTTTCCTACCCGAATGCCACTGAAGTTAACCAGCACTGACACCATAAGTTGAACAACTTTTCACGAAGAAGCACTGCACCAGCAATTTCCACCATTTGGGACTGCACAAGTTAAGAGCATTGAATAGAACAGTGGTGCTCTTTCTTGGAACTCATCACACTCTTTCTTGAGCTCAAGCAGCCTCATGTCATCGGTGTTGTTCTCGCGAAGAATACTTTGTGATTTCTTCGAGGATAAATCTGCACATTCTCTGGACAGCTGTCTTAGAATGCATTTTATTATCTCGACTTGAAGAGGTTTGATCTTAAACATGGCATTAGCCAACTGCATGTATGTGCCTCTCAGCAAACACTTCCCAAGGGCAGCAAAGTTGTCACTGAGAACCGTTTCCCTTGGCTATGTCTCACTTGGAAATTGAACACTGACCTACCAAATGGAGACAAATTAAGAAAAGGTGAACATAATGATTCAGACTGTATATCTCGTGGTTTAAATTTATTATTGGTTTGTGTTTTTTAGCCAGTTTCTTTTTTTACTACTTCAGATTATGGTAACCAAGAATAAGTTTGAACCAAATCACTACACATGTATTTTCCTAAGATAATATACATGTAGCTGTTCATCTTCACCTCGTATTTGGCGGGTTTGTGATTAGCTTAATTTAATAATTTTAGTTATCTTGATGACAACTGTCTAGTTCCCACCTAGTTGTTCGGCAGAGTGACTTGCTGGAAGGTAGGAAAATGACTCAATCAGGTCTAAAATACAGGTCACATTCCACAGGTCAAGAGTACAAATCCCTACTCTACTGTATATCTCGTGGTTTAAATTTATTATTGGTTTATTTTTTTTAGCCAGTTTCTTTTTTACTACTTCAGATTATGGTAACCAAGAGTAAGTTTGAACCAAATCAGTACACATGTATTTTCCTTTATATATATAATATACATGATAATAATAATAATAATAAATTGAAGAACATTTGTCTACAACATTTACACTCCTCTTCTGAGAGGTTCTCAGCAAGCTTTTATTTTCTTCGGCAGACTTTTCCAGATTTTCTTTAATTGTTCGATGTTTCTGAAGTTTTCTAACACAAGACTTTCAGAGGTAGCCATCTTTCGTTAATGGCACATTGAATTCCTTTAAGTCCTCGGTAAAATTCTTGGTTTCCCCGCAAGTCGCATAGCAATCGGTGGGCTCCGAAATCATTTTCCTGAAAATTTCACAGCTGCTCGAACACCTTTGTTCTTTTGGAATGTTTGATATTTGCAAAGCCATGACCTGAACACAGAACACGCGTGTTTTGCAAAAAATTGCAGAAATTACAACATTTGACTCGTGACGTCACTGGACAGCATTAACACCAAGTGCTTTCAGACGCCTCTCTCCCCGAGTGACTTAGCGAGCGGAGGAGGCTGCTGAACTTCAGGCTCAGTGTTCCTTGGTATTTGTCTCTCCATTTATATAGTTTTAAAAAGCTGTGTTTCCCAACTTAGAACGTCACACTGCTGTAAAAACTAAGCCCGTGTTTTCACGAGAGCTGTTTACCTTGGTTTTGTTATAACTTTACCGAAGTGAAATTTTTAATCGTGTAAACACAGTAGCAAACCTTGGTAAATGGCGGCAAAATCAAAAGTAAGCCAACCTAGGTTTGTCGACAGTTAATCGCCTCATCAGGCATGGTTTAGCTCAGTAACCGACGGTAACCAAGGGAAAAGCAGACGGTGTCGCGACATGTTGGCGACTCGTTTTCAAACGTTCAGTGAGCCAGTGAAAGAAATTGGATCGCAGCGAAGAATCCCAAATGAGCGGGTAAGATGCCTAAAAATCACCATATTTTTGTTGAATTTCCTTTTATTATACATTTTCATCAAGAATGGTTGTGTTGAGATTGATATTCCGTTAAAAAATTACCGTTAAAACTGTCGATTTTGCTTCACAGTTTCTAATGTCTGCCCACATGCTATAAGCTTAGTCATGGATGTATAACTAAACAAGGATTTATTTTTGATTTCTACAGGCAAAGCTTCATATTCGACGGTCAAGTCGCACAATGTAAGGGAACGTGTTCCGCGAGATACGGAAATTTTCCTTCCATCCTTCGTCAACAAAGCTTCCACTGAGGAGGGTTTCAAACCAAAATTGGTTCCTTGGAAAGGACCATGCTCGTTTGGCTCTTCAAATTCTCCGCAGCCTTGAGGGATCAATGTTGAGCAACGCTACAGCAACATGACGCGATCTTTGGAAGCGCCTCAAGAGGGGTAATGACCTTCTAAAGACATTAGGCGACGCTTCAGGAAGCAAAGCTAGAAAATATAATAAACAGCGGCGAAAGTTCCGAATAACGTTTTCAACGGCATTGTTGTATGAGACACTTCCGGATATTTACTCAAGTGAAGTTGAATTTCCCGCGTCAACTGTTAGCTGTCTACTGTTTACCTTAGTTGCTTAGTTCTCTGTAAACAGCTTCTCATTTAACTAAGGTTAAGTTACCAAGCCGTTGTTAGCAATAACCGCAGTAAGCCTCTCTCGTGAAAACACGGGCTGAGAGGCTGCATGTCTTGGTCAACCTATAAGTTGGTGTATGGCCGCCACGTTGGGCGACTTTGTTGTGCGTACACACCCACGAGCAATACTGCTAGCCGTGATGACTATGAGAATTCATGCCTTCCTATGATTATGGCGCTCCGTTTGGTGGCCAGAGCTCCACCATAACATATACAGTAGGGCTTTACTACTTGACAGCTGCAAAGTTATTATTATCCCTTAAGCTACCCAAATGCGCCTTGAAAGAGGGAGAAAGGTAACCAGATTAAAAAAAACATTGGATTAAAATAATAATAATAATAATAATAATAATAATAATAATAATAATAATAATAGTCGAAGGAGCAGGCTACGTCTATTATAAGACATCATCTTGACTGCTTATTGAGAACACCAATGTCTGGTTTGTTGTGGTCGATTCGATGGTCTGTCTGGATCTTAAAATCCCACGGGAGCATGAGAAAGTAGAAAACTTTCAAGACCTTAAACAAAAATTGGACGTGTGTGGAACTGTCACGAAGTGAAGATCATTCCGATCGTCATTGGGGCTTTGGGCACTGTGTCTAAGGAACTTATTAAAGGCCTTGAGGCTTTAGAAATGACAAGTGCATTCGATCTGTTACAGAAAGCGTGGCTCTGCTAGGCTCTGCAAGAATACTCAGGAAAGTTTTGGATACTTAATTCGACTGCACGGCTGATGTTACAAGTGAAATGGTGAAGGGTTTTCCAACAGTCAGGACACCTCAGGTCTCGGAAGGAGGCCAGATGCCCACATAGACTTTCAGCTAACAGAGAACGCTGTTATAAATTGATGATAATAATAATAATAATAGTAATAATAATAATAATAATAAATATATAATAATATAATAATAATAATAATAATAATAATAACAGTAATGATAATGATAATTTTTATGACAATGCAATGGCATCCACAATGACAATGACAATGTTAAAGGTAGTGATGTTAAAGATCTCCAAATCTCCCTTATATACCAATCTTCAACAAGGAGTATCAATTGTTTGGCATGTATAAGTGTAAATATTTGCATAACTACTAACTTTATTACTACAAACTAATAGTTTATGCTATTATCATTTAGGTGATGATGGATAAATTGCTTCTTATCATACTGAGTTCTTTATGCAGTATACTACCATAATTAGTTTTGATACAGGTCGAGCAGCAAGTTTATGGGGATCCCGTAGGCTGTGTTTCATTATCAAGTTTTCTGGCTATGTATGCCATGCAAGTTGGTTTTACACGTTATTGGCTTGACTTGGTATTATTTTATTTTTTCTGCAGTTCCGGCTCTTTCCAGTTTTAGTGTGGCTGCAGAAACCTCTACCAGCGTCATTGCCTCTTGGAAGCCACCACCAGCATACGCCCTTAATGAACAAATCACAGGATTTAAACTGTTCTACAGGGAGCGAGACTCTAAAACACCCCCTATCCTACTGGCTTTTAACAGTTCAGCAATTCTTACAACCAAGGTGACTGAACTTAAAACATACACTGAATACGAATTCGAAGTACTGGCGTTTAACTCTTTTGGAGATGGACTGAGTTTGGTTAAGGTGGTGAGGACAAAAGAAGATGGTAAGAGATTAGAAAACTGTTTTAGCTCAGCTCTCTTCACTTAGCATACTATATTTAATTTTAACAGTAGCAAGGGTAATAGTAACTAAGTGGGTGGGGCATTAAGTCAATAGGGGCGTTTCATTGCATTGAAGCTTTTCCGCTTTTAATTTTCTACATTCACAAATGCTGCGTGTCTAACCAAAACATACCTTTAAGGAAAGCTAGGTCAAGGAAGCTAGGTTGCAAGGGCTAGAACAAACACAAGATTAAAACGGACGCAACATGAACACTGAACACTGAACAATTCAAAATCGCAGCCATGTGCCTCCTAAAACGTTTTTTTTTTATCTTCGAATGTTTCACGGTTGATGCGAAAGCGAGTAAAAATATCTCACACTATTATTTTAAACTCTGAACTCAGTTTGATTGATTTCCCACAAGCAGCTTGCGTGATATCCTGCGAGCAGAGTCTCCTTCGATTTTCATAGAAAAATCGGGAAGAGGAAGAGGAATCCTCGCGTTTTTTCTAGGAAGATCAAAGACGACTCTGCTCGCAGGGTACTTGCCTGAAGGACATTATTTAAACATAGTGGAAACGGCCGTTTCTTTTACCGAGGAAGGGAATTAAGAATCCTTGCAAAATTTAATGTTATCGAAATAAATGAGTCCCAGAAATTTGTATCCTTTAAAGGGCAGAAAACTGTCAAAATATTTGAAGGAAGCTTAATTATTAACAGGAACGTCGTAAAAATCCCCCAGACGGTAAAAATCTGGATTTAATCTGTGGAAGACACGAATGTTACTTGTCTACTCGAAAACACTAACAGTCATTGGAAAACATAGCGTCTTTTCACAGTTTCGACTGTTGACCTCATCATGGTTTTCTAGTCTTCGCTTAGCCTGTAGCGCAGGTTGTTTTGGGTGTAGGAACACTTGTTTGTTCGAACGATTGTTAAAGGGCCGCCATTTTGGAGGCGCAGCTAGTGGAGAATTCCTTTTGAGGCGCGCCCCAACCCTCCGTCAACTTTATCATTCAAGATGGCAGCATAGAGTTTTCATATCCTGTATCGTACCTTTACCGCTCGTCCGCTAAAAATACACCTGCTCTGCAGGCTAGTCTTCACTATGTGGTCCAAGTTCGTCCGTTAATTTACTCTGGAATACTGGACTCGTCCTGGAATTATCCCTCCACTCGAGATAGCTATTTCGCTGAGAAAGTTCTAGCACAAAGCACTTGTTTGTCCTGACCCAACCCATAACTTTCAAAGACTTGCTTGTCCACCTCTGTTTTGATTTATCTGAAGACATGCTATTAACTGCTTCTTTTTTGTCCAATTTAGAGGAAAAACGATCGCATGTAGGAAACACATGTATCTTCAATTATCCGCTGTTTTATCCGAGAATTGTTGCTCATTTTCAAAAGAAAATCAAAGCTGAATTTTGATTAGGGTTGTTTCTCATACTGACGATACCAAAAATACACAATTTTAAAATTTAGAGTCTACAACTTAAGCTCTTCCAATTTACTTAGAAAAATCTCCTCAGAATACTGTGAAATGACAAGTTAGTTGGTTTACTCCACCGAATTCGCCCAGGGTTTTCTTTTATTTGAACATTTTAAACACATGGATGCCTAAGGGCTGGCTACAGAGGAGCACTCAGATAAACATCCAGACAAGCAGAATCGCTTTTCATCAAAAGCGTGTTCCTACATTAAACCAAGATGGGGTCTGGAAAAACCATCCTTTTATGACGAGCTAAAATGGTCATGTGGCTTATGACCACGTGACCAATACAGCCTGGACTGTAATGTCAGAATATTGCATTACATGGTGTAACAAAGCTTTGCTGTGAATCAATTATATTGATTTTTTTTCATCATATCCTTGATCTGTGCATGCAGTTCCTTCAGAAGCTCCAAGAGACCTTACAGCAATTGCGGTCTTTTCTACCAGTATTTTTACAGCTTGGCAGTTACCAGTGGTAGACTCTAGAAATGGAATTATCAGAGGATTTAAATTGTTCTACAAACAGAATGGCTCTATCAAGTCACCAACCATTTTCCTGTTTGAAAATCCTTTCATTCTAAGCAAAACTGTCACTAGGCTGGATGAGTCTACAGAATATGAATTTCAAGTATTGGCATTTACTTCTGTTGGTGATGGGCCAAAGGGACCTATAGTGGTAGCTAAAACAGTTTTCAAGAAAACACAGGCCAAAAAGACGCATTCAACACGTCACTTAGCACAGTCTTCCTGCTTGGATTACTGAAACTGGACATGAAATGATTGATAGGGACTTATTGTTTGATAGTGTGACATAGACTGTACGTTTGGCGGTTAAAACATCGATTCACTGATACAAAACTTATGCGGTTAAGGTCAGCTCGATCGGTACTGAGTTCCATTTAATCGCATTATGCCTTTGCTTGCTCACCTGGTGGTAGAAAGACATAATGAAGTCTCGATACCCGCAAGCCACTAGCTTCTCTGAAAGAATCCAGAAAAGTTTTCTCTGTGCTTTTCAAATCATGAAATCCCTCTGTTTTGGAGTACGGGGCCAGGTGATAAAAAGTCTGAAAGCTACTCTTGTCTAAAAAGCGGTGCTCCGTTGCTAGTCTCGGCCCATCTGTCAAAGATTGCCGTGCTAAAAGTTCGGAAAACGAGAGGTGTTTTTAGACTTTAGACTGAAAATCTCTGATGTTTGAAGAGTGTTGTCCACGTTTGGAGGCCATAGTTCTCCCACACTTCATTGAAGCCACAGAGGGTGTTGTCACAGTTAAAAGTTCCCGCGGTTGACGGGATTAAATACGCTCCGACTATGCTTACGGTAGATTATTTTCACTTTGGAAACATTACAGAGAAATCATTGATGAAAAGTGCGTCCGTTTTCAATGAGCACAATGCAAGGAAACGTTGATGCGTGTGGCAAATATTGAAAGTGAAAATGCATTCATCATCATGTGATGTTATGTAAACCGGTTAAAACAAGCCTGGCGAATATCAATACATAAATTACTTTGCCTTGATGACCTCGGTTATTTTGCTTGTGTGGAGGCTTGTAAACATCAGCAAAAAGTATTTTATCTTTCGAGGTAAACGTCAGCAAGAAGTATTTTCACGCAAGATATTATAACACATCGTTGCGTGACACATGACAGAGCATTAACGATTCAATTTCATTCATTAACGTTAGCGCTAACCCCTTGAATGCTGTTTTCAAGTTGGACAAAAACTTTGCGCCCTGGCATAAGGTGAACTAAGGCTTCTGTGTGCTGTTTTAAGTCAACCAAGAATGTTGTGGACTGTTTTTGAGCCAAGCAAGCTTGTTGAGCGCTATGATTAAGCAAAACACGGGTAGTAACTCCTGTAGTAAGTACTGCATTCAAGAAAAAAGTAGACCTGGTGTATGTCCAAGTCAGCTTGGCATCTTCTGGGCTGTTTATGAGTCAAAAAGCCATATGGCGCATTATGTCTAATTGAGCAGAGACGTTCCGTGTTGTCTTAAGTCAGTTACGAGCATCTGGTGCTTAGGTTTTAAATGAGGGGCATGGTGGAAGACTGTGCTAAGTGACGTGTTGAATGCGTTTTTTGACCCATGTTTTCTCGAAAACTGAGCGCAAAAAGCGAAAAAAAGTATAGGGCAATGTTCTTCTATTGTATCAAAGGCCACATGCAAAACTTCAGTTCATTTGGACGACATGAGCAAAAGGGCAAAATTGTCACTTACGCCCTTCTTCCACTGAGCCCTTCAATTAGTTAATGATGGAATAATCAGTAGTCACAATGCCAATGGTCTTGTGTCAGCAAGGCCATAATGCTATTATAGTTTGAAGATTGTATTTTACTGGTCTTTTGGATTTGCCTTTTGTTAGTCTTGTCAATTAGCCAGAGGTCACAAGGTCAAATGATCGTGTAAACTGCTCCTTGTGTTGCAGTCAGTTCATCTCAGGCTTAAATGGTCGTGAGTATTCTGTTTGTAGTAACGTGGGAAAGCTTGCAAACAAAGTGGATACCGTAAGCTTGCAAGATCAGGTCTCTACAATAACTATAGAAATCTTTACTCTATTTAAATGTTCCTTTAATGTCCTAAACATATTCTTTTTCTTGAGAAAAGTTGGGAGATGTAATTTATTCCACTAACGATTATGCAAAAATCATTAACAAGCATCAAGAGCTCCTGGTTTTGGGTGAACCAACAAAACTACATGCAACTTAGCCCAACTTTCTAATTTTCTTTAGTGGTTTATGCTCTTTATGGTGATGATGATGTTACAGCGTTCATATGATAGATTGTATGTGTACTTGTAGGAAGTGTTGACATGCAGAACCACAAGTATGATTGCAACGCCACAGAATATATTTTAACTATACTCTTCCGTCTGCCAGCTACAGAGTTTCCTATACACGACAGTCATAGTAGTTTATTACGTGACACAGTATTCTTTTTTGCAGTTCCCTCTCAGCCTCCTACCCGCTTTAATGTGATTGTGCAATCATCTACCAGTGTCATTGCATCTTGGCAGCCACCACCTGCCCACGCCAGAAATGGCAACATCACAGGATTTAAACTGTTTTACAGAAGGCAAGGCTCCAAAGAATCTCATACCTTCTTGACTTTAAACAGTTCAGCAACTCTTACAACCAGTTTATTCGGGCTTAGTGAAGACACAGACTATGAATTCCAAGTTCTGGCCTTCACCTCTGTTGGAGATGGACCAAAGACTTTGTTTAAGGTTGTGAGGACAAAGGAAGATGGTAAGAGATCAGAAATAGTTCTAGCCTGACCGTCTTTACTTAGTATACTGTATTTACTCAAATAAACACTTGGGCATTTAACACAAACTCAGTAGAGGGGATGCTTATTCAAGAGAGACATTTCATTCCATAGTTCTGAGCTTTTGTTCTTTTGGTGTACTAGATTTTCACTGTAAATGGGTCGGTACAAAACATAGACCCCCTTCAGGACCCCTTTCTGGACCTTTTTCTGTACCCCTTTCTTGGTCTCTTCTGGATCACCCCCATCGCTCCCATCCCCGTCAATATAAGTAAAATGTAATTACCTGGTACAGTGTAGTGCTGCTTGTGAGATCTTCAACTTATTTTCATTCATTTTTTGCTCAAACATTTGCTTGAATCGTAAATTGAGTGCGTTAAAATGCTCCAATTAAGAATTCAAGAATTACTTAAGGAGATAATGGTAGGCCCAAATGTTTCTCGGTCTTTTGCCTTTCGGATGCATTCTGCTTATAACCTTTTCACACCCAGGAGTAATGTGAATTGGTACACATATCTCAACCTTAACTGTGGCTTAATAAGTACTCATCTGGATAAGAACGAACTGCTAATTGTTATTGGTAGTCTTTGCACTAGAGGGAAAGTATACTTAGAAAGATTTCAAGTCAAGATACTTCAAGTAAATTTTTCTGTCGTGACGCTTCACACACAGTTAATTAAAGTTAACTGACGGGCTTCGCCCGCCTCAAAGCTCAAGAAACCGCAAGTTGGCTAAGTCGGTTCTAAAGATGGTTTTCAAAGTCACTTGAAACTTTCTTGAATCGTTTCAACTATCCGACCATAATGAGATGCAAAGTAAAATATCTTGGGGTTTTACGCAGGCCTTCACACACATATTTTTGGCTAAGTTAAACTTAGCAGCTCTGAAGTCTTACTCAACAGCCTAGTGTAAAGACTATCATTGACTCAGAACACGGTTTTGTTAATGAAACAGTTCCTTGTCTGCGGCCTATGAACATTAATTGCACAGAATGGTTATTGTTCTTGGGTCATTTAATTACAGTTATCGTGCTTACTTGAGTTACTTTCCAACTAAAAAGACATCGTCCTTTTTGGCTCTGCTTGCTTGAATTTCTTTCAAATAAAAAACGTGGCATCCTTCTCAGATCTTGCTTGGTTAAGTTTCTTTGAAATTAAAAATATCGTCCTTCTTTGATTGCTCTCACTTGAGTTTCTTTCAAACTAAAAAGATTTTATTGGCCATTATTGGTGTGATTCGATGTGATGGCAAACGTAGAGGGATAGTTACAAGTGTGTTTTTTTAAATCTCGCATGTGAATGATCTTCCTATTTGAAAGCTGAGTGTTAAGCACTTCATGAATACCATATTGTTTATTCTTGACAACAACTGCGAGGATCATTTCTACTGTAAAACAGGGGCCCGGGAATTAGAAGATACCCAAGATTTGAACCTCGAATTTTCGAACAGAAAAATCTAGTGCTTCTTTTTTTTGTCCGATTTAGAGGAAAACGATCCACATGCAGGAAAGACATGTTAATCTTCAATTATTATCAATATACGCGGCCAAATAGAAAATCGGCCTCTTCAAAACACACGCTCAGCGGGCCGCGAAAGACTGACAGCGGGCTGCTAATGCATTATCAGCCCTACAGCTGATTGGTTCTTGCTTCATCATCCGATGGATTTTAACCAATTAGAGTAAGCCTAGTGTTGACGCGGGAAAACCATTCATTTGCGAAACTCCGGTTTTGAACTGCAATTTTTTTAGTCGTCGAATCGTCTTCGAGCGAAAACTGAAGTAATGGAAGAAATTAGCAGTCAAAACTTAGATTTGGGGCTAAAAGATTTGGACAAATTAGAAGCAAAAGGTCAGGCGGAAAATACAAAGAGAGCCTCTTCGTGGCAGTTGTGACAACTGCGAGGATCATTCTTCATTTGATAAATGAATTACCTTGGAAATTCTACGCTGAAGTTAAATCGGAAAAAGGCCAACCGCTAACACCAAGTACTCTAACTGGTATTCGAGCTGCGATCCACCGACAATTGACTTCAGCTCCGATAAGCAGGAGTATGAACATTATGCAAGACAGCGAATTTCTTTCAGCGAACAAAATGTTTGAAGCCAAGTGCAAGCTGTATACAAAAAAGATGAACCCTAAGCCCACGCACAAATCTTCGATAGCAGCTGGAGATATGCTTGATAAACTCGCATTCTTGATATCATTTGGCCTTGTTTATTGATAATAATGATAATGACATGACTTTTTTCGGGAATATTGTTTATTTGCGCCCTTGTAGTGTCATTTGCGGCCCTCGCGCTTCGCCCTCGGGCCGCAAATGACACTACGCGGGCGCAAATAAACAATATTCCCGAAAAAAGTCATGTTATTCCATTGTTATCCGCTGTTTTACCGAGAATTGCTGCTACTTTCCAAAAGAAAGTCAAAGTTGAATTTTAATTACGTTTGTTTCTCATACTGAAAATACCAAAAAATACAAAATTTTAAAATTAAAGTCTACAACTTAAACTCATCCAATTTTCTAGTTTAATAGTTGGCTTACTACACGGAATTTGCCCGTTTTTCTTTTATTTGAACATTATTTTAAACACATGGATGCCCAAGGGCTGGCTACAGGGGAGCAATCAGATAAACATCTATACAAGGCGTCGCTTTTCATCCAAAGCAAGTTCCTACATCAAACCAAGATGGGGTCTGGAAAAACCGTCCTTTTATGAGGAGCTAAAATGGTCATGTGGCTTATGACCACGTGACCAATACAGCCTGGACTGTGATGTCAGAATATTGCATTACATGGTGTAACAAAGCTTTGCTGTGAATCATTTATATTAATTTTTTATCACGTCCTTGATCTGTGCATGCAGTTCCTTCAGAAGCTCCAAGAGACCTTACAGCAATTGCGATCTCTTCTACCAGTATTGTTACAGCTTGGCAATTACCAGTGGTAGACTCTAGAAATGGAATTATCAGAGGATTTAAATTGTTCTACAAACAGAATGGCTCTATCACGTCACCAACCATTTTCCTGTTTGAAAATCCTTTCATTCGGAGCAAATATGTTACTGGGCTGGATGAGTCTACAGAATATGAATTTCAAGTATTGGCATTTACTTCTGTTGGTGATGGGCCAAAGGGACCTATAGTGGTAGCTAAAACAAAAGAAGATGGTAAGAGACAGAACACAAACTCATGTAGTAGTAACTTAACTGAGCACGGAGGACAGTAACACCTAAAACGTTTAACCGGCTGCCTTTAAGCAGTCCACTCCTGGTTAATTTGAGTGGTATTGACATTGACTTCATAACCTAAGCGGAAGTCATTACTGTCATTACTGATCAAGTGTTTTGTGTACGTGATAGATGATGTAAAATACGTTTTAATTAGCTAGTATTCAGTGGCTTACGGTACTTTGCGAAACGAAACGAAACGAAATCGTACTTTGCGAAATGGTATATAATCCAACAGAAGATATGTTTTACTTTCCTTGTTTGTCGCAAGAAGAGAAAGATGCATGTTTACTTGGTGAAGGACGCATGACTTGAGCTTTCTCTCTGGGGATTTCATCTCCTTCGATACAGAGTTAATTCACTCCGCAGATCAGATGTTTGTATCTTTGGGAACACACAAGCTGCTCGCTAATTTTTTTTCCCCCTCATTTTGTCTCGGAGCTTTTTGTTCATCTAAGACTTGAACACAGCGTGGGAAATTACGTTATATTTTTAGCAGCTTTTTGTGATTCTGCGTCATGGTATTGTCTCTACCCACAAAAAAGGGAACGATCACTTGTTGTTTTATACAGAATGTTATAATCACCGTCGCTTCTTCGGCACTTCAACAACAAAGAAAAACTGTCAAAACCAAATTGATTTATCGATGTCCTGATAATTGTTAAGATAACATATCTGCACTAAAGAGAATTTACTGGGTTCTTTTCCTGTAGCAGGTGCTGTAAAACACGTCCTTCTTTCTTTATTTTTTTTTCACAGCATTTTTGGACAGGATACAAATTTTTCAGAATTTCGCCGTTCACATTTTAATAGCGAATTTCCGGTTGCTCGATAAAGACGTTTAATTGCCAAGGGTAGCGTGAATGGGGAAAATATAATAATAATAATGATAATGATAATGATAATGATAATGATAATGATAATAATAATAAAACAACAACATAGTAGGCTTTACCAATGCTGGATAGATGGGATTAATTGGCCTCTGCCAAAATCGAAAAATACCTTTGTGTGCTCTTTGTTATCCTTTTGTAAGAAACTGTTGTTGCATACAGTTTAATTTTTTTCCGGGGGAGGGTGGGTGGGGGGAATGGGTACACCATACTTTTGTATTTTTCCGGCTGAGGAATTGTTTGTATTTTAAGTAGCTTATTGTTGCGACTGCTTGAGACTCGAGATTGATTCCCCTGAGAATCCGCCACGTTGTATGTCCCGTAGGGAGGCAGCTAGGAGGGGAAGACAAATGCAAGGCGAGAGTTGAATATTTCCAAGCGTACCCACCCCCTTCGGACGTTTCTCAGGCATTTTTCAGGTTGCGAGTTCCTACGATGGGGCGTATATCGTGTAAGATCTGTCCGAGGGTGGGCATTTCTCTATCTGGTCCCAGAAAAACGGTAGTATTTATTGCTCTTCTTTAAATTCTTTTTTTTTTCATCCGCACTCGGTCTATCCGTATCTTACCATCCCCATTTTCCATCCGCCATCCGCAGGTATCCGGTTGACGTTTTACAGACACCCGTTATAACGGATTGATATGAATGTTTGGCAACCTTTTACAGACACTGAAGAATCTGATAAGTACTGATAAAAATCTGGGAGGCGTCGTCTTGTGTCTGGGGTGGTTTCCAATTGTCTATCGTTTAGATCACCCCACTCAGTAAAACTTGTAGGTCAAACGTGTTTTGTTCGCTGCAAGTGAAACTTGAATTTTTGCTCAAGTCACGCATCTTTCACTAAGTAAACATGCATCGTTCGCTTCCGGCAACAAACAAGGAAAGTAAAACATATCTTCTGCTGGATTATATAGGGCACTAAGATTTTTTCCATTCTATTTTTCAATTTTTCATAACATTATAGACACAACCGTTGATAAATTCTATGCTGAAAGCACAAACGAACCTATCTTACCCTATTTTATCGCGCATTCAATGTACCATTTCGCAAAGTACCATTTCATTTCGTTTCGTTTCGTTCCGTTTCGTTTCGTTTCGCAAAGTACCGTAAGCCGTATTCAGTTTGATTTGTTTGTTTATGTTAGATTGATATTAATGTGTTATTAATGTGTTATGTTGTGTGTTGAATAGTTTGTGCGTGTGTTTCCTGACCCAAATATGCGTTATTTGGTTCTCCAGAGTCTAATAGACTTTCTTATACTTGTGCTGTGTAATGTCCATATTTGCTGACACCCACTGAATGAACGTCAAGAGCAAATAGCACTTCTTGAGGAGGGAAATTCTGATTTTATCGTTTGGGAAGGTAAAGGTCTGGTAACGAGTATGTTGCTATGGTGACATCATAGCCACTATCACAATGTGTAGTTCTGGCAGCACATCAACCCTGCAAAATTTAGTATCTAGAATTTGCTCAGATATTCCATATTTTGTGATTTTACTTAATTTTGTGTCCACCTTGTGACGTCACAAGTCCTCTAATTTGCATAAATCAAAATCTTGAATAACTCGGCAACCAAGAGTGTTATCACAATAAAATAAACGCCGTTCTTCGTCATTTTGAAAGCTCTTTCGAAAAAGGTAATGAAAATTTTGTGTCATATGCACTTTAAGTAGCCTAAAGGTATACATGTAAGGCAGTGTATATTCGTTCATTGATTTTAAGGCCCTTTTCGTCGTTTTTTGCTCCATAATGTATGTCACTTATATCGGAGACATCAGATGCCAAAACTGATTTGTACTGCTAATTCTAGTAATTTTCGAAAAGACAATTAAAAAACGACATCTAGTAATTAACACATCACTTCACCAATTATTCTACTACCATATAAAGATCGCATTGACTAAATAAACTGAACTGGCAAGGCCAAGTACTTAGCGGCCTACCAGACAGCTTCAAAAAAAAGGAAAGAGGTGCAACACTTATTCTTGTTAAACTGGGTCGATAGCAGTTGGGTGGATGAACTTATGATGGCTGATTTTGATGTTGTATTTACAAGTGTAGACCTTTACTGTGCAATACAACATAAGTTAACATTTAGATCCAAGTGAAAACCACAGGTTAACCAGCCTTCTTCTCCACAGGGTGTTCTTGCAGCAACAATATTAATGGCAATGAGATCCTCCAAATATGTAGTAACAAGCACAGATTAGTGCAGTTTTCACCAAACCCTCAAAATGCGCGTGCCAAACGCAATACTGTTTATGCTAAAATGTCTTGTTTTTGTATGGTAGTTTTTAGAACTATATAGCTTTTAAGCACTTGCCTATGAACAATCTCTCAAAGGCATTTAATTCATCGACATAACGGATGATATTAATACATTTACAGTATAAGATCAAATTGGCAAAACAGCTGGTCATTTTATTTACTTAAATTTGTTTTACCTTCAATGAGCTCATGTACCCTTACAGCTAACTATAACCCGCTGTAGGCCAGCTGAAATATTATGATGAGGATAAAAGGATCGAAGCCTAGCTAAGTAACTACAGTACCGTAGGTGTGATATTGTGGATCCTAAGAATGGAGTTTATGGGTATCAATATCTTTGGATACTGCAGGTCTTCCACTGGCAAGTGTCTTGACGGTAGTGTTTTCCATCAGTGGTTTGTCCTTGGTTGCCATACTGGTGGTCGTCAGTGTAAAGTATTACAAAAAGAGAATACAGCAGACAAATAGGTTAGCACATTTATTTGGTATAGCCAAAGTAAGATGCTTGAGTGGAAATGCACTAAACTAATAAATTGCTTAGTACTGTCGTATGCTTACATTAAAATGATTGGACTGAACAAGGTACTACATCTCTCAATCTCTATAATGTCAAAAGACAGGTGCATGTTTTTCGGGATTACACTTTACAGAAGAAATTGTGTAAGAAAATGTAAGATCTTACTTCTTGGTTGCCAATGGCTGCAAGGATGTTCTGGTTCTACATTTAACTGTATGTTACCATGGAGATTAAAAGAATCCATTGTTTAATCCTTACTCCTACCAGGACTGTCAGGGGCATTCAACTTTTGGACGCTTCTGAAATCCCCCCAATAAGAACTGAATTTATAGAAGAATTGGGCCAGGGAGCTTTTGGAAAGGTCAACAAATCCAAACTAACAGATGGATTGGACTACTTTCCTGGTGGAAAAGGCCAGGACAAATCAAAACAAAAGGTTCAGTTTGTTGCGGTGAAAGAATTGCATGGTTAGTGAGGAGTGTTTGAGATATCTCTTTGCCAGATTTGCACAGACCTGATTCATAGAAGGTTATGAAAAAGAAGAACTCTAATTGCACTTGCAACACAAGTGTCCTTAACATTACAATATTTAAAGCGCTCTTTTATTTAAATTTTCATTAGTCTTTTTAGCCTCCATTCTTTCATTCTTTCTTTAAACTTTCTGCTCGATCCATTCTTAAGCTTGATAATTTGTGATATGCATGGTAGAAACTGGTCTTTGAATCTGAGACACTTTAGCCAACTAATCCCCGTTTTCTTTTATTTTGCCTACACTCAGATATTCTTCATGTTAAGTTACGCTGTAATAAAATTTATAAGTAATCATTTCATTTTAAAAAATGCTACTTGCTACAATGTGCAATGCTGCTGAAACTAGCAGTTTTACAAATCTTATTTTGAAGGAAATGCCAACGAAGAACAGAAGAAGGAGTTTCTGGATGAAATAGAACTAATGAAGCAAGTGGGAAAGCACCCGAATGTCCTAAGTTTTCTTGGCTGTTGGACCACAACGACACCACTGCTTCTGATCATTGAGTACATTCCTCATGGAGACTTGCTTCACTGGCTAAGGCGCAAGAGAAGTCAGGTAACAGTATTTGTTTTCACTCAGCAATGATTAAGTTATAGAGTGTAGGCCTACTCTGGGACCTTAGACCTTGTACAAGTAATCATTTATCATTATGTTATCTTTTATTTCAATTCTGTGTTTGTTCCTTTCAGGTTCTTACTGTACGTTGAATATTACAAGAACACTGTTACATTTTTTTCAAAATCAACCTTCACCGCAATCTCAATAAGTATTACACTTCGTGTTACCTTAAAGATGACAGAAAAATTGCTCATTCCATTTTCATTTGAAATTTAAGAGTAAATGCTGTAAGGATCGAAGAAATGACGGAAACAGCTCAAAAATCGGTTTAGCTCATACTTTTTATATTAGTAGGCACTAGTAACACACATTTGAAAATGGTGTTTATGTACTCAAATATTCATTAATTTGGGAGAAATTAATTTAAATCAGTTAACGGTATTTTTCGTCAACAAAACATAAATAAAATAAACTTGTTACTTATATAGCGCAAAATTCATTAAAAATATATGATCTAATGCGCAACCCCAAAAACCCCCAAAACCCCCAAATTCCCAATATTCATGACCTTAGCGACTCAGTTAACCGCAAAGTTTGATCCTTTTCCACGCAATTCCGGATTAAATGAACCTTCTTTAGATTATTGATTGAAGAAACAGTTGATTTTCTCTTCAAATAAATAAATAAGATTTTTTCGCCAAGCGTACCCACACCCCGTCTGAAACGTGTCCAGTAGGACCCTAAACAAACACGCCGTAAATGGCTGTGGTACGCCAAAAATCTCCCCAGGAAATCTCTTGAGAGACCACGAAGGATGGTTTTAACTTTCTACAGTTTCAATTTTTTGGGATCTTCAACGGTTTTCCGACAAAAAGTCTCGAAAGCTAGTACATTTTCATTATCCGCCATTTTGAAATATACAGGTAAATTGTGACAGATTACCGCCGTAGGAAAAACAGTCCTCGGAAAGATCTCTTTTCTCCAAGTTGCAAATATGAATCACCTTTGTAGTTCTTTTAAGAATTGAAATCAAGTGGCACATTGAGATATAATGGAAATAATTAATTTTATCAAAAATAGAAATCCGAAAGAACAGCTTGCAATGATTCTAAAAATGTATTACTTGACTCACCACGATGTTGAATAGACTGTCTTCAATTAAGCTGTATTTCGTTTGCCTTCTGTTTTAGTTTCCTTCTCCTGTCATTAAATCATCTCAATGAGTCTTATACAAATATGCGTTGAGTTAAAAGCTTTGCAGCGTTAAGTCTCCAGTTGAAAGTTTATGGTTCGACGCGGTCCATTTACTGACTTATCACGCAATACATCACAGGCGAGGTCGCCAATGCGTAAAGCTCAAGTTACCCAAAGCCTTTAGAATAGCCCATTTCCGATATATTTGGGCGCGAAAGATTGGTAAGGCTTGCAGGGGAATAGCGCGGAAGAAACGAAATACACTTATAGTGCAAAAAACTGAATCAAGGAAAAGCAAGATCATCTTTTGAAGCTCAGGACAGTAAAAATCTGAAAATGGAGAGCAGTTTTTAAAAGCGTTCAATAGCTAAAAGATTATTTGACAAAACGAGGAATACAGGTATCAGAACAAAAACGTGGAAAACGAAAAGCTGAACTTGTGGAGCTCGCACGAAGAGCGAGTGAAAAGAAGCTAAGATGGATCGATGAAGACGAGGAAGACTTGTCGGACGAGTTAGTAAGTAAACTGAGAGCTGAAAAACGAACCATACCAAACCCTATTAACATCCATAGCTGGACCTCCGTTTTCGCCAGCATGCGACAATTTACTCTTGCTGACTGTACAAACGTCTTTTCCATCTTGGCAGCTGATCATTCCACTCCAAGATTACACTTTTCATGCCTTTCTTCGCAAAGATTTTGCTTCGAAGCTTTCTTTTCTGGATCAAATATTGTGGGAACAGCTCATCTGACAGCAGAAATCTATCCTGATTTGTCTTTTTGTGATCGCGATTAACACAGACCGCAGCTGCACAGTATTTTACTATGATAAGTATGTAAGCCCTAATTTTCACAGCTTGTTTTCCTTCATTTGTTTCAGCCGGTCTTCCCCCCAGGCTCGCTTTCGCGTTTAAATTTCGTACCAATCTCCCGCGCCCAAACATATCGGAAACGGGCTATTGAAAGTAGCTTTAGTAGAAGTTTAAAAAGTATAAAGTGACGGTAAACAAAGAAGATATATAACCAATCGTACTACCACCACCACCACCAACAAAAATCAAAATGACAAATTTGCGCTGTTGCTTCTCTTATGCCTTTTGGAAATAAAAAAAAAGGGGCCCCTAAGACCCAATCCAGAAGTCCTTTAAGACCCAATCGTACAAATTTGTACGACAGACAGGCCTACCGATTTCAAGATTGCCCTCGCTTTCAAATTTAGAGACCTGATTATTATGGTCTGTTTATAGTGTCAACCAGTAACTGTTTTAGGCTTTAAGAGCCAATACACTGAGAATAACCTTCATTTCCGTTTCCACATTATCTGTTTATCATTATCTGTTTTCAAGCAAAACCAAACCAAAAATGGCCGTTTTATGCGCCCTGGAGCAAAGCTAAAAAACACACATCTTTGCTTTCAATTCTTTAAAGTACCCCTAACCCCAAAATTTTTTTTCATTTTAAATGATTTGTCTCTGAATTAGAAGCACAACCTTAAAAAAAATTTTTGATTCGGTTGAATCTTCGCTTTTCTGTGCCCCAGTAAAGTCTCGAAATTACGACCAAAAACGCCGCCATTTTGTTTCACGACCGAGTTAAGGGGAGATTGGGTCGAGCGCTTGTATGACGTCATCCCGGGAACGGAAGTTCTGTTGCGCTTACAAAGTTCTTTGAAGGAAGCTCAATAATTCTAACTCTGAGGGCAAATAAGACATGATTTTAACCGATACTTTATATTCACAGTATTGTCACCTGTAGCATGTCTCTCCTAAGAGACGATTTGATGTTTTGCCAACGAATGAGCCAAAAACAGACCGGCTGTTCGTGAAATAAACATATTCCCATCGGCTGATCTCACAAGCATTTTATGCCCTTTTATACGGTGAAAACAGAGAATTCCAATGAGTCCGTTCAGTGAAAAGATCTCCGCTTTAAAACTCGTTTATTGTATAGTGATCATATTCGGTGTGCTGCGTATCGGATACACAAAGGATTTAACCGCAGCGACACAAAGTAGTCCAGAATGTAATGGCAGTTAAAATAATTGTCCCTCGATATGTACTCTTAGGAAAACCTCATCAATCTAACTTCCTTTAAATTTTTCGGCTTCATGAGTCCTACAGTCTTCGACACAAGCGCTCTATTAAAACCGGTTTCCAACGTCAACAATCAAAATATATTTCAGAGGCCATGCTAATTCACTGACAGAAGCCCATGTCACTGATCAATACATTGTAGACTGTTAAGAAAACTTGAATTGTTTACAAATCAAATTGATTAACTTCACCGAATTCAGTTGATTTAGACGATGGTGCCACTCGAACTTCACGTTCAAATGGAGCTACATGTAGTAAAATATATCCAATCGCGTCTAAATTTGTGTCAGTTGTTACATCGGATATATGCAAATTATTCTGGCATCGCGAAGTTGCGTTCGCTTATTTCTAACCAACAGTTTAGACGGATGTGACATAAATGCTTAAATGACAAGTTGACTTTCACCACCCTAGCAAGTTCTTATTTGTTACTGTTTATCACGTGACGTGCACGAGGAATAAAGCGCTTTCAGCTTGTCAGCCATTTTGACTGTTGTCATTACATTACATGGTGTCAGAGTGCAGCGAAAATCTGCGCCGAGTGAAGCCATCGAGCTTCAATCTCAGTTTCCTATCGTTCGTAAAGAATCACTGATTCAACATGGCGAAATACAAAACTCCGGAGATGGTTTGGACCTCACAAGATTTGAACCAAGAATGGCGTCGCTTCTGCAGACAAGCAAGTTGTATCTTAGACGGTCCCTTGCACGACAAAGAGGACAGCGTTAAAGTTAGCTACTTGAAGATGTGGGTAGGAGACAAAGGACTTGACGTTTTTGAAGGATTTCAGTTCGCAAAGCCTGAAGATGCAGCGAAATTAACGATCGTCATGAAAAAGTTCGAAGCATACTGCGCTCCGCGAAAAAACCACATCATGGCTGCTTTGAAGTTTAGTGAACGCCGACAAGCCGACAGTGAGAGTTTCGACTCCTTCGTAACTGATTTAAAGATTCTCGTGAAGGATTGTGGCTATCAAGAGGAAGAACGAATGGTTCGCGACGCGATCGTTTTCCGTTGCAAGCACACTAAAGTTCGTGAAAAGTGCCTCGATTTAGCCGACACGTTGACCCTGGAGAAAGCTGTTGAAATCGGTCGCAACCATGAAACGAATCTAACCAGTCTAAAGAAGCTCGCAAAAGACGAAGATCCGACTGTGAATGCCCTAAACAAGGAAAAACGTCAAACTCGGAATCGTCGTCAGCAGTTAAATAAAGGCACAAACAAGCAAGATTCAGCAAAGACTGCTACGGATACAAAGAGCAGCAAACAAAACCGAAAGAAACCAAACGAAAAGTGCGGGAGGTGTGGTTACGACAGAACCCACAAGAAATGTCCAGCAATGGGACAACAGTGCGGATTCTGCAAAAAGATGAATCATTATTCCAAGCTCTGTAGATCAAAAGAAGTACACAACTTACAAGAAGTGGATGATCCAGATGACAGTGAAGATGATTCACCTCTCTTTGTTTACTCGGTTGGATCAGACTGTGGACCTGAGGATGAGCAATTTTACCAGACTGTCGAAGTACAGGATACCCAAGTTCGTTTCCAGCTGGATAGTGGTGCAAAAGCCAATGTCATGTCACTGAAGACCTACACCAAACTCAAGCGTGGGCCCTTGCCACCTCTGAAAAAGACAAGAACTGTGTTGATTCCTTCTCCAAGCACAAGCTCAAACCCCATCGGGAAGTAATGTTGACCACTCAAGACAAAGATACATGTAAGGTTGAAAATGTCAAGTTCTTTGTTGTGGAACCTGAAGTGGAGTCTGTGATTAGTGGAAACACTTGTATTAAGCTGGGTCTGTTAAAAAGAGTTTATCAGATGGCAAGTCAAGAACTACCATCAAGGCGAGTAGAGTTGGAGGACTATCCAGGATGTTTACCCGGTTCATATCACATAGAACTGGCAGAAGGAGCTGTGCCTGTCATCCATCCCCCAAGAAAGGTACCAGTTCCACTGAGAGCAAAAGTTATTGAGGTACTAAAACGGATGGAAAAGCTAGAAGTGATTGTACGTCAGGAAGAACCAACAGAATGGGTCAACTCACTTGTGGTAGTACAGAAGCCTACAGGTGCAGTGAGACTGTGCATTGATCCTAGAGATTAAAATGCAGCTATGAAGAGATCCCATGACCCTATGAAGACAGTTGATGAGGTGGCCAGCCGTCTTCAAGGTGCCAACACTTTCAGTATCCTGGATGCCAAAAGCGGTTTCTGGCAGCTAAAGTTAGACGAAGAGTCTTCACGTCTATGTACCTTCAACACTCCTATTGGTCGTTACAGGTTTAGAAGACTACCCTTTGGAGTGAAATGCGCCCCAGAAATCTTCCAAAGAACTATGGATCAAATAGTTGAAGATTTGGATGGCGTGGAGGTCATTATGGATGATGTCATAGTGGCTGGAGATGAGACAACACACGACGAACGCTTCAAGACATTCCTGGAGAGAGCATCGAAGCAAGGTTTGAAGCTCAACAAGGAGAAATGCAAGATTCGTCAGACGCAAGTTCCTGATGTTGGACATTTGCTAACTGCAGAGGGTTTGAAGATTGATCCCCAAAAGGTCAAGGCAATTCAAGAAACGCCCGAGCCGCAAAGCAAAGAAGATGTGAAACGCCTTCTCGGATTCATACAATTCCTGAGTCTGTACCTGCCCAGCCTGTTAACTGTGGATGCTCCACTAAGAGAGTTGATGTATTGTTTCACTGGGACCACCCACAGAAAGAGAGCTTTGAGAAGATTAAACAGCTTGTATCGGAAGCGCCAATACTGCAATACTGTGATGTCAGGAAGCCAGTGAAAATCCAGTGCGATGCAAGTGGGAAAGGGCTCGGAGCCGTGCTATTACAAGATGACAAACCTGTCTGCTATGCTTCTCGAGCACTCACAGATACCGAGACAAGGTATGCGCCAATTGAAGTTGAAATGCTCGCAGTTGTCTTCGCTTGCCGCAAGTTCCACCAGTACATCTATGGCAGAAGTGTTGTCGTAGAGACAGACCACAAACCCTTACAGGCGATCAGCACCAAACCATTGTCTCAAGTTCCACTGAGACTTCAGAAGATGGTCCTCAATGTGCGTGGGTATGATGTGGAAATTCGATACATTCCTGGTGTTAAACAAGTCCTTGCAAACACCCTGAGCAGAGCATCTGTAACGAATGCTAACAGTGAAGCTTATGAAGAATTCCAGGAAATTAACATGGTCCTGTCGATATCAGAGGAACGATATGAAGAATTTCAGAAAGAGACCCAGAGCTGCAAGCAGTTCTTACCATGGTGACAAATGGATGGCCAGACACGAAGCAGCAAGTTCCTATAGAGGCAAGACCCTACTGGACATTCCGAGATGAAGTCGCAACAGCAGATGGCCTCCTCTTCAAAGGAACACGCTTAATTGTCCCAAAGGTTATGAGACCTGAAATGCTGCGCCAGATCCACAAGAGTCACCTAGGAATAGCCAAATGTAGACAGAGAGCCAGAGAAGTTCTATTTTGGCCAGGAATTTCAGTAGATGTGGAGCAAATGGTCATTAACTTTAGCGTGTGTGCAGATTATGCCAAGAAACAGCCTTTGGAGCCATTGAAACCTACTATTCCACCATCACTTCCTTGGAAGAAGATAGGAACTGATTTGTTTGAATTTCGCGGAGATTATTTACTCTCGGTGTGCTACCGTAGCAAGTTCCCAGAAGTTACAAAGATGGAATCGTTGAGAAGTATTGCTATAGTAGAAGAGCTGAAGAGGCAATTTGGAATCCATGGGATCCCAGCAGAAGTAGTTTCAGACAATGTCCCCCAATTCAGCAGCAGTGAATTCCAAGAATTTGCAAAAGAGTATGGCTTTAAGCACATAACCAGTTCACCCCATTACCCAAAGGCCAATGGAGAGGCAGAGAGAGCCATTCAAACTGTCAAGAAGCTATGGAGAAAGAACAGTGACAAACACCTAGCCTTGCTAGATTATCGGACAACACCACTACCTGGCATTGAACTGTCTTCAGCGCAACTGCTGATGGGACGTCGACTGAGAAACGAGTTACCTATGATGGAAAGCTTGCTCCAACCAGCC
The DNA here is from genome assembly GCA_016490735.1 of Pachyseris speciosa. NCBI lineage: Eukaryota > Metazoa > Cnidaria > Anthozoa > Scleractinia > Pachyseridae > Pachyseris > Pachyseris speciosa. Next base: position 309,258 of record JAEMWC010000482.1, read on the forward strand.
AGTGCCAACCAAGAAGATGTCTCCAAGTACCTGAAGAAGACCAAAGAAGATCAGAAGAAGTACCATGACCGACATGCTAGCAAAGAAAAGAAAGAACTACAACCTGGAACGATGGTGCGAATGCAACCCTGGACAGACTCTAAACAATGGAGGCCAGCAACGGTTGTTAGACATCACCACACACCAAGGTCCTATGTAGTGCAAGCAGAAAACGGCCGAAAGTATCGCCGCAACAGACAGCATCTACGAGTTTGCCCAGCTGCAGGATATGGGAATTTAAGTGCAGAACTGTCGTTTGATAGTAGTGCAGACCAGAGAAACCTACCCAAGGACAAACCTGACCAAGCCGCAGCCCCAGCAGTGGCCTCAGCTATTCCACCCCTTGAACCACCAAAGGCAAACAGTCCAGAGCCTTGTTACTCGAAGTGGCAGACGAGTAGTTAAACCCGATCGGCTTGACCTTTAAACTAGACTAGGGACTGAGAACTGTTTTCAGCTCTTGATTTACTTTGGAATTCAAGGACAGTGACATTTATTTCAAGCTCAAATTTTTTTTTGTTTTATTTTATATTTTTATGATTAAGTTTTCTTTATTTAAAGGGAAGGATGTGACATAAATGCTTAAATGACAAGTTGACTTTCACCACCCTAGCAAGTTCTTATTTGTTACTGTGTATCACATGACGAGCACGAGGAATAAAGCGCTCTCAGCTTGTCAGCCATTTTGACTGTTGTCATTACATTACAACGGATACGTAGCCTCAAATTTTAATTGCAGTAAGCTATATTTATTTTATTTTACCTTGCCTTGACTTCGTTCACAGTACTGCCTGAGGATAACTAGAAGTTCAGCTAATCCACAAGTCACGTAATTCGCGTCGGCTGAGCTCACTTTCCGTTCTCTTTTCAAATCTATCTTTGCCTTCTTTGAATAGATACCATAAATAAAGACTCTCCCATAAATAGGCACTTCCACAATTAATTGTTGATGTTCGTTTAAGGTGGCTCAAAACAGTTTCCAGCACTTATATTTGGATGGGTCGTTATAACCACTCTTTATCCCTGATGCTACAATCATGGTATCAAAAAACTGTTCAATCATTGGTGAACACGTTGTCATCATTTTTTTAACATTATAGGTTACCATAGCAACAGTATGACCTTATAAAAACCCCCTTAACTACACCTTTAGGGGCTTATAATTCAAAAACGGTACGGTGAATTTTTTTTATATCATCAACTTTTGATAATCATTATAAGACGCAACTTTTGGCAAAGTTTAAAAATATCCTGTACATGGGGTTCAGAGCTACCTTAAATTTTCCAAAATTTACGGTGGCTCTGAACTCCATGTACAGAATTTTTTTAAACTTTGCCAAAAGTTGCGTCTTATAATGATTATCAAAAGGTGATGAAATAAAAAAATTTCACCGTGCCGTTTTTTAATTATAGGCCCCTAAAGCTGTAATTAACGGTCTTTTTAAGAGGCCATACTGTTGCTATGGTAACCTATTGTGTCAAGAAAATGATGACTACCTGTGATCACTGATGATCAATGATTGGGCAGATTTTTGATACCATGATTGTAGCATCAAGTAGTGATAAAGAGTGGTTATAACGACCCATCCAAATATCAGTGCTGGAAACTGTTTTGAGCCACCTTAAAATACCGATCTAAAGTCGGATGTGCGCCGTTTATATAAAATAACCATTATTGTTTTCAAACCGCTGCACAATTCCCATTGCCGATGCACGGGTACTCGGTCGTTCAAGATTGAAATGTTAAATCAAAGCTTTTGCTCACCAGCAGCGTACACAGAACCACGAGGAACGGCAGATAACACTTATAAACGAAGTTAATCTTTTTCGTATTCCCTTCTTCCGCGAATCTTGCTGTCCATTCTTGGTCTTCATAACCATGAGGCTCCTTCGAGCTCCTCGCGGATTCCGTTCTAGTTCCACGTCAGAAATGAAGTTAATTTGGTCTTCACCCTACACACAGCCTGACTCTGACTCCGAGGACATGATTCCAACACAATTTTGACTACTGCCAGGCTTTTACCCTCCAATATTCCAACTTAATGATGCCAGCCTGGGAACTTCTGCAGTGAAAAATGGGTCGAAAACACACTTATAAACGAGTACCTACAGATTACAACTTGTTACTGTCGCGAACAAAACAACAACGTTCCAATTGGTGACGTCACAATAAAACTTGTTTCCTCGGTATTCTAGAGCAGAAAACGTTTCCGAGGGAGACCTTCACATAGGACATCAAGGTCCCTTTCAATTGTTTGCATCGAGAAAATTGACGAAAAATTTCAAGGTATTTCGGACTTAAAGGGTTAATCCGATATGCAGCAAACCACCCCATTAGGTTTGACCACAAAAGGATTTCACGCTTTTTGCCAGGGATAGTGCGTTGCGCGGGCTTGGATTCATTTAGCTGATGCGTGGATCTTTGTCATGTGTGTGTGGTTTATAAGCCAGTAGCTAAATATGCTTTAAGGCATCCCTATTGTCACAAGCTAAGTCATTCTAACTACCAAATTGTTGGCACGTGTAGCTGCTGAATTTGAAACATATGCCGCTGATAGGTACTTGTCGTGAGCGGTACAACTTTTTTTTCACAGTACAAGAACATTCCCTGACAGCCTGTACAATTTTCTCTATCAATATATGGCTTCTTCCTTCTCTGTGCAATATTATCAACATTTAATCCGAGATCCTCATAAATCGCACTCAGCATTCTAACCAATAAACTCGCCATAGTTTGTTATTGTGCGTCAAATTAGCGAAACAATAGGGTGACGCAAGGCGACCTCCTCTTCGACGACCGCGCGGAGTTAAAGTTTGAATATAAAGATTCAGTCTCAATTGCATTTTGTTGGTGTACAATACAATACAGTGCAATGCAATGCAAGACAAGACAAGACAGGACAATACAATAACTTTATTTACCCACGGTAGAAATTAATGCTAAGAGCTTTGGGGCCGTGCAAAACAAAAGGAAAATAATTAAAACAATGACTTATAACTAACGTAAAACCCGATAAACTCGAAATAAGCTCTTCATCATGGTCTTCATCGTCACTGCTGGATTCTTCAGTCGTGTTCCGTCGATGAGACCTATCGGTACCAGTCGAAAAAGCCTGTCGCTCCTAATGCACGGCGAGCTTCTAATTCACTCCTTACTTTTGGCATGTCTTTCGAAACTCCTGTTGGGTCGGCGTTCTTCGCGACCCTCTCCGGTCAAAGACTGTTCGGGATCACAAAAGTCGAACCTCTCTACCTTCACGCCTGATACCTGACTGTCTGACATGCTTCTTACTATGGTACAGACACAATGATAGCATCCAGCATTGTCTTGTTTCCAGTACGTTTTATCCGGATCTGGAACGGATGCTTGTGACAATAAGGATGCTATAAAGCATATTTAGATGCGACTGCTTAATTCCACGCACCCATAACCAAGATCCACGTATCAGCTTAATGAATCCAACCTGCAAGAAAAGTCACCCGCCCAACGCACATTGATTGTGTAGCCGGCGTTTTTGGTTGCAACGTGCAACCTTTTTGTCACAAGGTAAGTCCTTTTAACTACCAGATCGTTGGCATGTGTAGCCGCTGATTTGAAACATCTGCATCATCATCATCATAGGTACTTGTCATGAGCGGTACAACTGTTTAAACTGCTACGTTCCAAAATATTGTCCAAAAACAAGATATTTTTTCAACTTTTCATCGTTTAAAAAAAACGATGTTAAAGCCCTTAGCAAGGGTTCGCAAAATACGTTGCTGAGGGGCGGGGGAGACCATCTTTTTAAAACTAGATCGAAATGTCGGGTGATCATCCTAGACGGTGCTGCAGGAATAACAAAAGCGCACACTCTCAAAACTTGAAGTGGGAGTATACTACTCGGCAAAAAAAATTGAAACCCTCTAACGCGTCGTTACTGTTCCCACAAAAACTCCGGCGGCCCCCTGGGCGAAAACCCTGTATGAAACACTACACTGTCCTGGAATCCCTGTCGTCAAACCTGAAGGGTGGGCTGTATAGTGAATAAGAACCTAATTCTTTTATTTTGCAAAAGGCATAATAGAAGCAATAGCGGGAATTTGCCATTTTGATTTTTGTTGTTGGTGGTGGTAGTACCATTGGTTATCTTGTTTGTTTGTTTATTGTTAAGAGCCTAGTTTAACCTTTAACCGTCGTTTTAGCCTTTTGAAAGATTACACTCAATTTAATATCTGTTAAAGGGGATACTTCCTTTCATAAGGAACTTCTACTAAGGGTACTTGCAATTCTAAAGTCTTTGGGTAACTTGAGCTTTACGCATTGGCGACCTCGACTGTGATGTATTGCGTGACAAGTCAGTAAATGGACCGCGTCAAACCGTAAACATTCAACAGGAGACTTTACGCTGCAAAGTTTTCAACTCAACGCATATTTGTATAAGACTCATTGAGATGATTTAATGACAGGAGAAGGAAACTAAAACAGAAGGCAAACGAAATACAGCTTAATTGAAGACAGTCTATTCAACATCGTGGTGAGTCAAGTAATACATTTTTAGAATCATTGCAAGCCGTTCTTTCTGATTTCTATTTTTGATAAAATTAATCATTTCCATTATATCTCAATGTGCCACTTGATTTCAATTCTCAAAAGAACTACAAAGGTGATTCACATTAGCAACTTGGAGAAAAGATATCTTTCCGAGGACTGTTATTGCTACGGCGGTGATCTGTCACACAATTTACCTGTATATTTCAAAATGGCGGATAATGAAAATGTACTAACTTTCGAGACTTTTTGTCGCAAAACAGTTGAAGATCCCAAAAAATTGAAACGGTAGAAAGTTAAAACCATCCTTCGTGAGATTTCCTGGGGAGATTTGTGGCGTACCACAGCCATTTACGGCGTGTTAGTTTTGGGTCCTACTGGACACGTTTCAGACGAGGTGTGGGTACGCTTGGCGAAAAAATCTTATTTTATTTATTTGAAGAGAAAATCAACTGTTTCTTCAATCAATAATCTAAAGAAGGTTCAATCAAGTCAGAATTGCGTGGAAAAGGATCAAACTTTGTGATTAGCTGAGTCGCTGTGGTCATGAATATTGGGAAATTTGGGGTTTTGTTGACGAAAAATACCGTTAACTGATTTAAATTAATTTCTCCCAAACTAACGAATATTTGAGTAAATAAACACCATTTTCAAATGTGTGTTACTAGTGCCTACCAATATAAAAAGTATGAGCTAAACCGATTTTTGAACTGTTTGCGTCATTTCCTCTATCCTTACAGACATTTACTCTTAACCTTGGATAATTAAGACAATATACACTCGTCTGTCAGATTACTGCTCACAACCATTTCATTTCATTTTGATGTGCAATGTACTTTAGTTTTAGATTAAAGCTGGGTCTGCTGGCCATGATATACCACAAGAATTAGATTTCTAAAGGCTCCCTTAGAAAAGTATGGCAATTATTCGATTCAGTAAAAATTGTTCACGGTCGAGACATGTGTCTTAAATTTACCGAAGGAGTTTCAGAAGAATAATAGTAGTCTGGGACCATTTCATTGTTTAGCTATGACACAAATATCAGTCAACACCGGTAATTTATCTGAATTGAGAAGATTCCTTGCAATCTAGTTGACGTGCTGAAGTCGACGTTTCTTCACGCAGTGTCAAAGGATGTGAAATTTGTGGAGAAAGCGATCTCATCACACCAGAAAGAGCATCTGGATGTGTTTCTTGTGATTAATTACTCGGAGAGCTGAAAGCTAGACAGCTATTACGTTAGAAGCTAATTGTGTGGCTTGTAAGTTATGAGTTCTTTTCAGTTGACATCGGCAAACTCGATTGTCGGCGAGAAGCACATGCTTTGGAAGGTGCACTTCTCTCGCACGTGTCGGCAGAGTCGTTATAAAACCAAAATAAGTCTGTGATCGATGGAAACGTCATTCGGAGGACAGATAAAAGGCACACTGGCGCAAGGAAACTGATGTAGCTTTATAATGTGGAGCCTCATTGTGTCATATACCGACGTTTTTATTGGAATTCATTATTTCAAACTTCCTTATCGTGTCTAACCAGTCAGAGTACATGAGGATGGTCAGGTAAGTAGCAATGAGCTCAATCGCACTGAACGCGTGCGTTTTAGGCACGCAAGTGCGAGCACACATGATTTTTAGGCGCACGATAAAAAATCTTGTCGCATGTGCGACCAGCTGGTCGTAAACTTTGAGCCCTGTGACTGGTTGATTTTTTGCCACTTATGGTGATTTTAGGCGACTTTAGAGAACAAATATATAGAAGGTGCTGGGAGTAAATAGCTTCAAAGGTATAGTTGAACTTCCTAATTAATATGACTTCAGTGGACATCTCCAAGATGTCTACAATAACGCAATGGTGTCAGATCGGTCCCACGCTGAACCATTTACTGAAGGGCCATGGGTGGTCCTTTATTTGCCCTCTTTAACCTATATAACTGATTAAAGTTAACATTATTATCAGGAAACCTAGCCTAACCAGGAATAGCCCTAAAGATCGTTGACACAGCCAGACCCCATCACTATAACCAGGTGATGATGCACCAAAGTTTTCAAGAAATTGACAGAGAAACCCCAATTCATGCCCTTGCGTATCCCCTGAACTTGCCAGTATATATACTTAAATTGACTTGAACAAGACTGCCCAACAAAGGAATAAAATGCAATGTAATTATTTAAACTAACATTCTTTGAAGCTATTTTTACCTGCATTTTACGTGAGTGTATTAATAAAAATGATTTTCTGCTTAGCTGATGACAATATGACAGACTTACAATATACAGAACTACTTTTAAGGTAGACATTACAAAGCTGAAAGTCAAGGTTGCATTCTTTAATGACAAGTTCAAGTTGCTATAATGTTTTATTCACATGGTTTGGTTATACTTTTACAGTTAAGTGGTTCTACCCTGGGAGCTGGCCTGGTTGCCAAAAATGAGGAATGGTATGCTGGAACAAGGGAACAGAACAGAAGTGATGAGCAGGTACATTGTGCAAATGTTAAATGAAATTTGTATCTGTATTATTTTTAGTAGTTCATCTCCATAATAACAAAATCTCTAAAGCCTTAACTAGAAATAAAAATGTTTACTTAATGCCGACATGTGCTCGCGATGGCAAAGAGAATGACAATGGAGTATACTGGTGATTATCAAATTAAGGTAATACATACATGTAGTCCAGGATTTGTGTCACCTTTCAAGTCGGCATGGTATGGATTGCAAGTGTCATGCAGGTCACCGCAGCTGACATAGTGTGTTTCTTAGGCAGTCAATCAGCAATTGCTGTAGCAAGCTGTGCACACTGTCCTCCCTAAGTAGAGCTAACCAATCAAATTAATCCAAGAAGATACTGACAAACTGGAGCTTTTGACATACGAATTACTTTTGTATTTTTTACTTTTCAAGATGTTGCAAGAAAACTATTATTTCTCATCATTTTTGCTTAAAGTAGAAATGTAGTGCTGACTTAACAAATTGTATCTCATGTCCAATTAAAAAGCTGATATCCAAGTAAGTGAAGAAAATCTTACTAATATTACCTACCGCGGCCGAGGGTGGCGATTGAAAGTCAAAACCGAAAAGTCGATAGTGACTTTCCACTTGTTATTGTCAGCAACCCACTTCTCAGTTTTGAAGTTGCCACTTGCGAGTTGGGATTTACGACTTGCGACTTGTTGCTTACCACTTGCGAGTTGAGACTTGTAACTTGCGACTTGTTAATTACTACTCATGGGTTACGACTTTCGACTTACGACTTAGACTTAAACCACCCCTCCCCTCCCCTTCAATTTCTTTGATAACCGAGAAAATACTACAGTAGTCTGGCACTAGGGTATTTCAAGGCAAGCCGCGAATAATGGCGGACAAAGGTAATCGGCAAACATTGTAAAGTTACATTAATTTAAGGTGTCTTCTTAGCTTTAGCACCATTTCTTTTTTCTATGTATCATCAGATCTCAAGGTGGCATTCAAAGAATTAATTTGAGACAACAAATCTCCCGACGTAAAGTAATATCGGGCACCTTACGTTAGATTGTCTGTTTCCCGTACACTGAAGAAACATCGTTTCAATCTTTCTCACACCAAAAATTTAGGATCTTAATCAATTATTAGGCCATGTCAATTCCACTCCAGAGGAAATATTTCAAACAAAATTTATTGAAAAGTGAGTAAGTCGAGGAATTTATTATCGGACATGAAAATCCATTATCGGACGCTGAAAACATGTTCAGATTAGTGATCTTAGTGGCATCTCTAGGCTGAAAATAATAATAAAGAAATGCTTAGTAGATCACCTGAGGTAGCTGCAACAACAACGACAACCTTTATTTGTACTCATTCTTGCTAAGAAAAAAATAATTTGACAATGAAAAAATTAAAGGTAAAATTTAGAGTACTGGCTACCTGGAATAACCATAAGGGCTAGCGGAGCCAGGCAGCCAGTTGACATCAGCAATAAATAGAAATAAATTATAGGTCAGCAAGAAAACTGTAGCACAAATACACATATAAAAAGAAAGAAAAGAGAAGAGAAGAGGAAAAACGCTATTTCTACGCTATGAAGGAAGCCTAAAATAATTAAATTTATAATAATAATAATAATAATAATAATAATAGTAGTAGTAGTAGTAGTAGTAGTGACTTTATTTCACGAGGGTAGCACCTGACAGTATGAACGACTGATAAACCAGTAGTAGTATAGTGTTTGGGGGTACGAAATCAATTGATTTCGTTTTCCCCAAACACTATACTACTGCCTTCTGGTCTCGTATTCTGGAATATATAGTTATTTAATTTGATGGAATATATAGTTATTTAATTTGATGGAATATATAGTTATTTAATTTGATGGAATATATAGTTATTTAATTTGATGGAATATATAGTTATTTAATTTGATGGAATATATAGTTATTTAATTTGATGGAATCTATAGTTGTTCAATCTGATGGAACCAAGGTCTGCACACTTCAGCTATAGTTTATTAAAATGCGTGACATTCTCGGAAAAATCACCAAGCGTGACATTCTCGGAAAAACAGGAAATGAGTCATCGCCTATATTCTGAGTCACGAGACGGTCGCATGATTTTTCTAACCAATCAAAAATGTACCCATAAATTATTTTTCTGATATTTTTATCAGAAGTAAGACCATTTTGATAAAAAGTTGGTTGTCTTTGAATTAACAACAATTTTTGATAAGATAATGTCCGTATGCGCGACTGTTGATTCCGTCTTCTAGTATATATCGTTTGTCATCGAAACAGCTGAGTGATACTTTATTTATCTCATAACTTCCAAGTTGATGGTTTTGACTTCTGATTGTTTTCATTCTATGATGCAACTGTTTATTATTGAATAGAGTGTCTTTATAATTTTCATGTTTGATGTTATTCTTAATAATATTCTTCTTAATTCCTTTCGCTGTTTTTCCTCCTTTTCGGTTATCTTTCATATAGCTATACATTTTCGATCGTAAACCGATGAATTCGCAAACGGGTACTCCTGCTGCCTCATCTTTGAATTTGCCAATAACTTTTTTATTCGTCTTATCGAAATATGGAGAGCATTCTGGGTAGTCGCTATTGTTAAATTTATTTTTATCCTTCCAGAAATTTCTATAGACATCTTGGGTTTCAATTTCATAGGTCAGTGAGTCTGTGTCTGTGAATAGTAATTTGGCCTTATTACCATACTTTTGTTTAATGTAGTTGTAATGGAAATCGTACATCAGTGTCTTGCTAAGGTCTAGAATACACATCCCCACGTATGCTGGCCGGGTTAAAGTAAGTGCTTCTTTTATCTTATGAACAGCTACTAGATTTTCATCGAAGATTTTACTGCTAACATAAGTGGGTTTACTAGCTAATTTCAATAGCTTCTTCTCATCAGTCACCAATCTGACGTCTACTCGCTTCCTGAGGTTTTCCATCGTTTTTCCAAATACACTGTTATTCATCAGCTTGAAAAAGTCTTTCTCAAAGGCATTTTTTGCGCTAGTTCTTTTCTGAGTGTTGAAGTCGATGTACTGTCTGAGCCATGGGGACTGATTGAACTCTAATACTCGATGGACTTTGGTTATTTTCAAACCGAGATCAGTATATAATTGGAGGTTCCTATAATGGAGCACGTATTTTTCTTTGTTGCTTAATGTTGGTATCAGTTTATGTACCAGACCAGTTGATATATTGAATTTGCTAGCTATTTTCTTACAATAATCTGATAGCATGTCCCCTGTCACTTTAATCTTTTCCGGCCCAAGTGGATAGTCATTATGTAGATCATGTAACTCTTGGGGGTATTTAAGGTCAACTTCAAGAATCAAACCTTTGTTGCTGTCTTCTTCATACTTAGCCAGGTCTAAATTATTGATCTGTTTTTGTGTCATCCATCTGAATCCGCCTTTTGGTAAATATTGACTCATAGCCCAACCATACAAATTATTAGCATCAAGATACATGATGTACTTCGAGGGCGCCTTGTCGTCATACTCTTTCATGTATTTATTATTTGCTTTACCGTAACGGTTGGCTATATAGCTGATTCCTCCACGTAGGCCCTTTTCAATGAATTGAAACATATCAATGTCTGTCATCAATTCTAATTTTATGTCAGTCATTTTCAGCATGGCATCCCAAGATAAACCAGGAGATGTGAAATAGTGACACGGGTCCAGTTTATAGTACTCAAGGCATGTTTTTCTGAAGTTTTCAAATACATCAGCCAGTAGGAGTACATCTGTTTTAAGGTACAGGTCATGATAATCGCCCATGTTTTTCAAAGAGAATGTTTCCCACACTGTCTGAGCATGTGTATAGTCTTCATCTGATATATGCTCATCACTCAATATACTGTAAAATTCTTCTTTTGAGGGCAGCTTCTGATTGAATTGATCGAAACTGTCCATGAAGTCGTATGGATAAACACCTTTCTGTGCCACCAGATTAAGATCATTTCCCTTGAACTCTTGTGAGGTGTATTTTAAGGCTTCTTTTGGTAGATTGCCTACAAGTTTTTCCAAACTGGAGCTCATGAACTGGAAACTATCAATGAAGGTCAAGTGGTTGCCAAGCATGAAAGCCATATACTTCTCCATGTTATTTGGGATAGCATTGATATTCATTTGACAGTCTTCACCTTTCTTGTTTTTGTAAGTGTGCTTCTTAACAATGGCTCCAATCTCCTGCATAATAAAATGACTATCATAGCCTCTCAGATTGTGGAATATAACAGGTATTTTTATTTCTTCTGGGTTCACTCTGAGTTTCAGATTACAATCTTGGTGAGCAGAACCTCTGTATTTACCAGTAATGTGACAATGATCTTGGACTCTAATATCCTTTTCAGTATATTTCTTATCACAGATGTGACACATTTCAGCTTTTTGGAATTCTTTTTCATCATCTTTAGTCATTTTCAATGGTTTGTTAAAATTTTTTTTCACAACATTCTTGCAATATTTGACCTCCTCCAGCATAGCTTCCATAAATTTGTACACAGCCTTTTCACCCCTGTATATTGCTGCTGGTTTGCTATATTTATCGTCATAGCAACAAACAACTTTATAGCCGTAGCCACAGTCAGTATGCTTCTGATAGGCTTCAGTATATGATTTATTATTGTTGGGTTGACAACCATGTATTTTTTCAGTGATGGCCTCAAAATCAGCATAGATCACAAATGGTACCTGCTGTTGTTTATGAAAGTTGTTGAATTTCAGTATGTTGTTATCTTTTTTGGCATTTTTATTGCCTGTGTGCCATTTACTTGCATGCAGTTGCCCTTGTGATCATTCAGAACCCTTTCAGAGCTGAAACACTGTAAGCAATGCATACAAAAGTGTTTTCTTTCTTTGTGCTTTGTTTGATTGTACATGAACTTATTGAAATCTTTGATTAGCACATAATGCTTGTTTTCATTTTCAGTTATTAGAAGCAGATTCAAGCAGTCTGCATATTTCTCTTTTGATACATATATTGGATAAGGTTGTTTCTCCTCATAACCGAATACATTGATGTTGATCTCATTTTGTTTTTCAATCTTATTGTAATGTTTGGTAGTCACTGGAAATTCAATCCCTGTATAATCCAATTTTTCAATGTATTGCTTGTCTGATTTTTTAACCCTCTGTGGGTATTTCTCTTGTGGGTTCAGGTGTCTGATGTGGCACCATCGGAAGCATTCATTATCCTCATTTTTCAAGTTAATTAAACCCTTTGCACTGTTTCTGAGTTCATTCGGTAGTTTAATGTATGAGGAGCCCTTCATTGGCGCATATTTCACAACATTGAGGTAATGGCTGTCAACAAATTCAATTGTCCAACCTGAACCTTCAGATACCCAAACTGCAATCTTATTCATTATTTGGTCTTTTGACAACTGTAGTGATTCAGTTACTTCCAGATTATTCACAATTGTTTGAGCTACACTGTTGAAATATGCGGTTTTAAACTCTAATTGTCCATCAGTCATTTTTACAAATGTTACCTTTAGCGTTTCAACGAATTTCAGTCCTTTCATTTCATTCAACGATTTTATAATATTATATGCAACAGCCTTTCTTGTGTTTTGCAGTTGCGCAAGCGGGTCTTTGTTATTTTTTATACTGATTTCAAAAGATTTTGTGAAACCTTTCAGAGCTTTCTCTGTTTGTATAATCTTAGTCCTGGGTACAGGAGTTGGTTTTTGAACCACCTTTTTGGTTCTTTGTACTGGCACAGGTCTGTCTCTGAACTCTATTGGCGGAGGAATTATGTTGTTTTCATAATCTTGAACCATCTGCTTGACACTCTTGCGAGGTTTGTCCCTGAATTCCATTGGTGGAGGAATTATATTGTTATGAGGTTTGGTATCATCTACCACAATTATTTTTGGTTTCTTCTGCTGCTTCAACAGCAAATTGATGAGTTGATTTTTGCTTAATTTTTTTAGATCACTCTTGTTCATCTTAATATAGTGTCAGATAATAATTTTCTTTTATATACTTTTTTAAATATTTTAATAAAAATTTTATTTAAACAGATATTATATAAACTATATTATAATGAATAAGATTGAAATCAATGAATGCGTTTACTATATTCACCCAGTTTATGATCTGTATGCCTCAGACAAGGATGGATATGTGATGAATATTATCAAGAAAGTGCCCCATGTTGGTAATAAAAATAATTCTGGGTATATGAGATGTGGTGTTAGGAAACATGGTCAAAATGGGTTTAAAAAATATCAAGTCCATCGGTTTGTTTGGGAGTGTTTCAATGGCCTAATAATGGATGATAAAGTGATTGACCATATTAATGATATTAAAGATGATAATCGTTTGTGCAATCTCCAACTTGTAACACAGAGTGAAAATACCTTAAAATCAACAAAGAATAGAGATTTTTCATTTGTTGCCAATAATCGAAAAAATAAAAAGTGTGTAAGAGCAACTAACATTACTACCAAGGAAGTTTTATACTTTAATAGTATTTATGCTGTTCAACAACATCTTAATGTAGATCATGGAACTATAAGGAGAGTTTGTGAAGGCATTAATAATTACAAATCAGGTAGATCTAAAAAGGATGGGTGTTCATATAAATTTGAGTATGTTAAAAAAGAGGATCTACCAGATGATTATATAAAATCAACCAATCGTTCGAAAATGTCTGATGAAGACAAAAAGAAGCACCATGCACAAGCTATGAATAAATGGCAGAATAAGGACTACAAGTGTCCTAGATGTGACAACGTGATGAAAAACAATAATAGACAATATCACAGAAAAATTTGCAATTAAAAATATTCTTTATCCTTCTTGATAAGTATTTTATACTCTCCTCCATGTGTTTAGTTATTTCATGAATCAAGTCTTCGAAACTATTGCTCATGATGTATTTGCAGTTGTTTTTCTCATACATTAGCTTCATATCAGACTGTTTGTCTGACACTTTATACACACCTGTTGGGCTTTTGAATTCAAGACAAAGAGCGCTGTGTTTTCTTGTGGGATTCATCAGCATTAAATCACATTGTCCAGCCATATATCCTTTCTTATAACTTCTGATTCTCATGTTCGGGCTTATTTGATTTTCACCTAATCCTGCCACCATTAATGCGTCTTCATATTTCTTTCTGATGAATGACACAATCTTGTAGTGCAGATCATCTTCACTTTCAATCATCAGCATATTATTGCTTCTGTCATTGAACTGATTGTAATACCCCTGTTTTCTGATTGATGGCAACACTTTAGATGTAACCCAATGTTTAAATTTTGCTGCTTCCTGTTTTTTAGAGGACAGTATTAGTGAATAAAATCCTGATTCATTTATAAAAAAAACATTTGAAAGTTTTTTCAATGGTCTCAGCACGAGGTAACGTTTTGTTACATCGTGAATCAGTGGCCTCAGCACGAGGGACCGTTTTGTTACATCGTGAATTTATGCTTATTTTGTGGTCTCTTAAGATTCTATCATCAGATAAAACATGATCCTTGATTGCCTTTTGTGGATTTTTATAGTCGAGAATAATAGCTATGTCTCTTCCTCTGAACCAAATGTCATTGTTATCATCAAGATAGCAATCTATTGATACATCCAATTCTTTATTATTGTAGGAATATTTTTGCATTTGTATATTATATTATAATAATTTATTTTTTAATTCATTTTCGACCTGTGTTTAAATATAGTCAGGAATAATAATATTCTTGGCTACATAATAGCAAATGACAGTATGTACTACTGTAGGGTCTACTCACATATATGTTAGATAATTTTCTCTTTATAATATGTCTTTTAAATCCTTGAACGGTATCCAACTGTTAAATTCGTCACTGTAACCCTTCCACTTCACCAAAGCTTGTTTCTTCTTGTAATCTCTGCGAATGACTTTATCAATACGGAAAACATCCTGTCTGGCTTTCAATAATTCAGCTTCATAAAAACTCCCTTCAATATCTTCACCTTTCAGATCCTTTATTTTGTATGTTATTGGATTAGTGTACTGGATCTTATCAACTGTAAACACTTCTTCAGTCCAATTTGGTGTATAGCCCTTGTCGAACACATTCCGTTTATACTTAGATATTCGAACCTTATCACCTATTTTGAATTTCGGTTTCTGTTTTAATGTTTTCATATCACCATACAAATTGAAGTAAACAGTTCCTTCATTCCTCTTATCAGATGCTTCAACGGGTGTCATCTTTATGCTTGAATGTTTGGTATTATTATACTGTTTCACTAATTTTGGTAACATGTCTAAATACTGTGTATTACCTTGAACAGTGAACTGTTTCCACATTTTGGACTTCATTGTCCTATTCCATCTTTCAACTACTGATGACTTCTCTTCATTCTCAGTTGAGTACATCTGTACACTATGTTTCTCTAGCAAGTCCTTCAAGTGTTTGTTGTAAAACTCTTTTCCCTTGTCGACCCATAAATACTGTGGTTTTCTGCCTTCCTTGAATATTGTTTTGAATGCTTCAGTGACAGATTCACCTTTCTTATCCTTCAATGGGACAATCCAACCATATTTGCTGAAGACATCAATAACCATAAGAAGATATCGATAACCTTTATTCCATTTACTGAACTGTTGCATTTCAACTAGATCACTTGCCCATATTTCATCAATTTTATTTACAATCACACGCTGCCGAGTGAAATTTCGTTTTATGGGTGCATGTAATTCATCAGCTAGTTTTTCTTGCCAGTTTTCTTCACTCGACGGCTTTTTCCGTTTTTTGAAACACCGAGACCAAGTTTCTGTTTTTTGTCGATTAAGAATCTAGCTGTTTGACCCCATTTTGGCATCTCACCATATGGTATTTGATCTAGTGACTCGACCATTGTTCTATCACAATCGCCTTTATTTTTTCCCATATCATAACAAATATCGTGGTAAGCTGCTATTTCATCCACCTTATTGTAAGGTTGTACATTCCATTTCAAGACCTCACCAGTCAATGGATCATATTCCAGTTGTTCATGCAATGGATTGTATGGTCCCATATATTTATATTTACTTGGTGTCCAACCTGCTTTTGGTTTAGGAAGCTTGCCAATTACCTTATGGATATCAATCGCGCCTCCCATTTTATTGATTTTAGCTACCTATTTTTGTATATCTTCTGGTTTTGCATACATGATATCTCCAAGCAATGAGCCACCACGTGTATAATCAACTCCAGCAATATCTGTTTTATACATTTTTTTCTTGTCAGAGCGTTTGGGTCTAATAGCAGTGCTCAATTGCATTAAGCCTTCTTTACCAACCTTTGTGATTGCAGGCTTTGCGAGGGAAAGTCCTTTGTCAATTAATTTCTTTTGCAGCTTTGGATTTCTCATTGCTTCAGAAGCATAATATCTTCCCATTTCTACACCTTTCTTTGCTAAATAAGGGACTCCATGTTCTAAGAATCCTGTTAGTGCCATATCTGCGGCTGAATCTAGTATGCCCGCCCCTTCAGACGGGCTAATTAGTTTCCCCGATTTCTGACAAATTTAGTCTTTGTGATTCCACATTCAGCACAAGTACATTTCATCACAGTTCGACCATTTTTTGTCTTTTGATATCTTTCACTTCCTGGTACACATTCAGTGACTTTCTTCTGTTTCACACAATATGATTTTACCATTATACATATTGGTTAGATATTCTTGAAATAATTTATGATAAACCTGTGATTGACTCTTGTGTCTGTTGGATCAAATTCAGCATTATGTATTGTATTAAGAATGGATCTCCCATTTTGTCTCTCGAGAAGATAGTACAAACACCAATATCCACATAATACTGATTCCCTTTCTTGTATCTCATCACCAGAGTATTCAAGTTGTTTACCGCTTGCAGCCATATACATTTGAACTTCTGTTGGCATCATTAAACCGAAAGAGTCGAAGTATTCACAGTATTTATCATTTTTGAAATTCCTATAACAAACCCAATGAGTACCTGGTCCAATTTTGGAATCAAGATTGACTATCCCACATTCATTGTTTCTCATCAGGTTCGGCATATTGTCTCTTGAAAATACTCCTCTAAAATGTTTTATTCCAAGTTGTTTAACCCAATTGATTAAATCAAAGTTGGATAAGGGTTTATTTACAAAATGGTTCCTAGTATGGGGATTGAATTGAATGGACTGTTTTTGCCCAGTAGAAGTCCTTTTCCTTTGGTTTTTCTTTTTTTTTTCATTCCCATGCCTATTGGGTTATCCCATGTACCAAAAACAGGAGGGGATTGCCATGGAATCATAGCATGTTTCCCACCTCTTTTTTTCATAATATGATCTGGAACGTGAACATCTAATGACCGTCTTGGACGGCTGCTTTCAACATGCAAACCTTTTCCAGTTAATTTTCTGATTGCTTCTATAGCAAGAGGAATACCAATGCTTGCAAGAATTGACGCAATCCCCCGTCCAGTCTGCGCTTTTGTGGGTCTGATAACAACATCGCCACCAGACTGCAATTTACTCATTATCTGTGATAGCTGTCCTTTTGTAAGCAAGTTACCTAAGCTCAGTAATTGAGGCAGATTATTATTAGGAATCATAAAACCACCTGTTTGTCCACTTCCTTTCTTGCTGCCAAATAATTTGTCAATACCAAGACTACCAAGTTGACTTATTGCACCTGTAGCCAACGCTGGATAGCTTTTGATGCAGCTCTGTAGCATAAGGCAGAAGTTTAGTTCCAAGTGAAAAAAGACTGGACCAAAGAGAGCCTCCTTCTACAACTGCTTTTCTGATTTGATTTTTTGATATCTTGATGTCTGAACCTTTTCCTGATCTACTTGATTTAATCAGTTTGTTGATTTGTGTCTTAGTCAACATTAGTTGATCATTTCCAGACAATTCACTATGTGTCAACCTGATTGTTACAGGCGAATTTGTTGCATAAGCTTTTGCTAGCTTTTGTTTCTGACCCTGTGAAAGTTTCACTCCATGAGGATGATAAGTAGTCATATAATATATGTTTATACTAAATTGTATTTAATATAAAACAATCATTTAATTTAATTTATTTAATTTATTTAATTATTTATTTAATTTATTTCCAATTAATTATTTAATTTACATTGATCTCAGAATTAATTTTCCATCAGTCTTTCTCATCTCAATATCCTGCTCATAGAGGACCAATGCATACACACTGTAATCAGCATCTGTTCCATCACTCAAAGTGTATTTGAAAGTCAGTTTTGTCATTCCATCTTTTATGTCCTGCTTCTGTTTTGTCAGATCAAAGTAAATGAAAGGGAATATTGTACCGAAGTTTCCTCTTGTGAGAAGGGTACTTTCACTGAAATCATTCACAGCTTGAACATATTTCATAACATCTCTAAATACTCTTGTTGGTTCTGTTGATGGTTTATAATGAACCTCTGGATAATCATTTCCATTGCCAACTTATTTGCAACTGAAATGTGTTATAGAGAAATTTATTGGCTGTCTGAGATGCATCACTTGCATCATTGATGATGAATACAAAGACATGCCTGGGTTTGTTTATTCCTGTGGAAATACGGAAATTGGCTGTCTGTTGTCTCGTTGAATTGCCTCTCTCGACCATTTCTCTCATGTAAGTCCACTTTCTGTTGTCAAGATACTTGCTCATGTATAAGGACTTTCCCGTAGAATTAAAAATAATACGAGGAACAATTAGCTGGAATTTAGTTAGTACCACACGACATTCATCAGTAGCTTGCCAAATCATATTGTCATCACTTTCAAGTGTCAGGTTCAACTCTATTTTTGAGTTAGGCATAAGTTCATCCCAAAAGCTCTTGAAAAAACCGTATCTGGTTCAATGCTATCTCTGCATTTACTTCACCACCACCATCAAGTAAAGCTTTACGATCTGAGAATCCTTTGTTATAAGCAGCTTGTGCCACTCTGTTTTCAGCACCTCTGCTGGTGTCAAGATAGAAGAACTCATTGGTTCCCTGACTTACAACATAACCCTGTGAATACTCAAGCAATGACTTAATATTTGTGGCCTGGTTAGCGTCTCGGCATTCATAAACATCAATACCATTCATTTTCACATTAATAGTGTTTATAAGAGCGTGAACTGAATTAACAATACCATTTCGATCTGCAGCAGCAATGTTAGCTCCATCTGCAAGCTTATTTTCTTTGAAAATAATATTGAAACGGGCATTATACCAGTCAAATGGTGTAGTCTCTCCACTGTTATCAACAACAAATCGGTAGCCTGTTTTCCTCTGATGAGCATTATTTGCTACTACAGTATTAAGTGCTGTCTCTAGTTCGAACACTACATCTTCATATCTTTCGATATATTTTGAGTCACGATAGTTTGACATATATTATTGTGTTAGATAAAAGTTATTTTATTTTACGTGGTCGACCTCTCTTTCTTTTGATTAAACCACCAGTCTGGCTCACACTCTCAGTTCCACTCTTGTTTCCACTTTTTCTCTTTTTCAAAAGTTCTATGATTTTGTCACCAGCTTTTTTGCCAGCATGTTCACCAATTGTTGTGGCTGCTTTTTTTCCAGCTGTTTTGATCATATCAGTCACAATACCTTCACCATGTTGTTCATATTTTTTAAACTCGAACCGTTTCATATACTATTAGGTTTTATAATTCCACACCTCTCAAGAATAACTCAATATACCAATCTATCCCATTTAAATCGACTGGAGCTCTAGAAGAGTCTGTGACATAAAAGCGTATTGAGCTGATTGTATGTGTTGAGACAGGATTCCATGAAAGAAAACGAGGTTTGTAAGTGAAAGGTAAACTTCTAACGAGATCTGTGACTGGTATAACTGCGATTGTATTTGTGCTATTTCCATCAACAATGCTATCTATCACCATATCACAATTGATATAAATTTCATCTACTCCTCTTGTAATATCAGGTAGATTTGTTCCATATTCTGTGGCTGGAACTAATTTTGAATCGAAACCGATAAGTTTTCTGAAATCAAGATTCCTCAGATCCACACGATAATTTTCATTGAGTTCAATCAAAATGCGATATGTTGACAAAACGAAATACATGTTAATACCATACAGGAATTTTGATTTGTCTGTTTCAGATGGATTCAGTACATGGCTGTTTTTTCTCATATACTCATGAATGTAACTATTGATATCGTCGTATGAATACATCCCGTTAACGAATGTTATTGTTTCCCAGTTTACACCTTTGTCATAGCTGTATTTCATTTGATTATTCCCAAAAATATCTCTGATATTGTACCAACTGTATGTCATATTGATGACATTCACAGCCATTTCATATTTTAAATCATTCGTTAATTTAAGAGGTGTATTGAATCTTTTTTCAAAATCATGACTCTTGCTGACACCAATTTTGTCTCTGTTTTTACAGTTGAATCGTAATGAAATTTCTGTCATATACTTTTACATTAGATATTTCATCATTATTTTATTCAACTCACCGGCTTTCAGGATTCCCAGTCTGTTCAATGTATGCAATATTTTTGTGAATTCATTTTGAACATTTTTGCTGTTGTTGCCGGCTGAAATAGATCCACCAAGCAACTGTAAACGTGAAAGCATGTCACCCAAAAATGCATCCCTTGAACCCATTCCTTTCCCTGTTTTGTATTTGTAAGAAGCTAATACATCTGAAATCGTATCTCTATATTTCTTCAAAGTTTGTATTTCTCTTTTATGAGATTCATTTTCTTTTGGAGTGATTGATTTTTTTTTTCTTCTTCCTAGATTTCTGGCAATTTCTGCAGCTTTCTCCTTTTCTTCAAGAAGTTTTTGTGGGGCGACTTGAGTTAAATTGGATGGTTTCAAAAGCTTGTTATTTTTCAATATAATTCTGTCATCTTTATCGAAATAGTTATCGATCGATAATATGTTGGGTGTCTGATCCTCTTCTTCAGGTGCTTCAATTGCCAAAGGAAGTTCCGTTCCCATTGTAATTGCTCTGCGATTAGCTTCAATAACATCATCAAGTCCTTGTGTTAAAGCCTGTTGATTTTGTTTCAACTGTTCAATAACTTCATCCTGTTTTTTGTCAACACTTTCTTTCACACTCTTCTGGACATCAATAGAGGGTTTCAGTAATTCTGATGTTGTATCATAAGCATCCTGTTTTCTGTATTCATAAGTCTTGATAACATCACGAACTTCTCTAGTTTTATTTCCGGCTTCAATTCCACTTTTAAGAAGTCTTTTCATTCGTTCTATATCCATATACAATTGTGTTAGACTAATCTAAACTATTAACATATGGAAATCCCTAATTATGATATTCAGGGTTCAAAGAATTCATTCAGACAGTTGTATCCGTATATGCCAAAAGACACTTTCAGGATGCTGCTGGCTGGTAATTCAGGATCTGGAAAGACAACACTGTTTATGCATCTGATTATGGAACCATTGGTTTATTATGATCAGATACATCTTTATGCAAAAAATTTGGATCAAGACAAGTATCAATATCTACGGAAAGTAATGGATGAAATAAGCAGTCACATTGGATATCCTGCCTTGGTTTGCAGTCAAGAAGAGATATTGCCAGTTGAACAAATAAAAGACACAGATTTGCAGCGATTGGTTGTTTTTGATGATTTTGTCACTGACAAGAAACAAGATCAGATAATCAGCTATTTCATTCAGGGAAGACACAAGAACTGTTCAGTCATATATCTCACACAATCATTCTATGGCTGTCCAAAATCAATCAGACTCAATTCAGTCACTTCTGTCTTTATGATTTCCCATCATCAAGAGAAAGGAATCTGATTGCACAGGAGCTTGGAATCGACAAGAAGAAATACATTGAAGCAACCAAAAAACCATATTCCTTCTGTTATGTTGACAAGCCGATGAAAACAATCAAGAGAAATTTTTATGGTGCGATTTAATCTAATCTAATATTATATGGCAATCAATAATTTCCAAGATGTTGAAAAACAGGAGAATCCAAAAACAGAAAGAATCGAAAAATTAATCAATCCTTCTAATGTTGAAACACCATTTGAAATCGCTGAAAAAATCAAAATGGAAGTATACAGGAGGACACAAAAAGTATTGAAAAACAATAAGAGACTACCTGTCACTATGAAACCATACCACCTGAATTCTTGGAAGATGAAAGCAGTGATGAAGAAGATTAATCTAACAAGATGATATAATGGGAGTTTTTAATTCTCCACTAGATCAAGATAAAATGAAAACTGGAACTGGTGAAAGAGGCCCAGCTGGTCCAATTGGTCCCAAAGGTGAAAAAGGTGATAGAGGTCCAAAAGGTAATACAGGTGCAATTGGTCCACAAGGAGCTACTGGAGCTGTTGGTCCCAAAGGTGATGGATTTAGATTAACACAAGATGGTAATTATGACATTGAAAATAAACGTTTGACAAATGTTGGTGATCCAGTAAATCATTATGATTCTGCTAACTTGGGATATGTTAATGATGCTGTTTTATCAATTGAAGGAACACGTGTTAATCCATTTAAATTTCTTCTTGAAGATGTATCAAAAACAACTATTCTTAGAAATGCGAATAATCTACAATTAGAAGTCTATAATAAAAGCCCTTACTCAATAAATAAAAAAGCCTTGTCTTTTGTTATTCCTACTGCTGGTCTTACAACTGTTCTTCGTTTTGATTTGTCACAATTGGAAGTTTCAAAGTACACTTTAGTTGTTGAGTTTTATACTGATGGTAACCCAAATAATGCAACAGTTGATGATGACGTGTTGTCATCAAATTTAATTGAAAGAAAAGATTCAATAAAAAGAGCATTTCCAAAGACTCATCTTGTTGATGGTTATCTTAAGAGAATATTCTTCCTTGAAAAAACAAGTCATGGTTCCACATCAATGGAGTTATTGTTGATTTCACCATATTTACAAAATAATAAAAAACATTATGTTATAGTTTATGGTGTTTATGGATTTTCTAATATCATTTTATCACATATTCACGACCCAGCTTTTGAAATAGAAGCAGGAAGAATTGTATTTAATAATGAGGTTAAAATGAGTTTTCATAGAATAGTCAATGTTGCACGCCCTATACTTCCACAAGACTGTGCAACTAAAAAATACGTTGATGATGCTGCCACATATCTGGCGTCAAATAAAGCGGATACAGCATATGTCAATTCTACCTTTGTGAAAAAAGATGGAAGCGTTGCGATGACTTCTGATTTGAATCTTGGAGGTAATAAATTGACTAATGTAGCAGCGCCAACAGCAAACAATGATACAGCCACAAAGGGGTATGTTGATACTGAAATTGCTGGAATTGATGTTTCTCCATTTCTTAAAAAAGATGGAAGTGTTGCAATGACTGGTGATCTTGACATGGGCAACAATAAAATAAAAAATATACCATTCCCTAGCTTATCATCTCCAGTTAGTAGTTATGATGCGGTGAATTTTGGTTTTGTTGTACAAAATATACAAGATATCAGAGCAGACACATTATTATTGAATGGAACAAATGCAATGACTGGTGATCTTGACATGGGTGACAATAAAATAACAAATGTTGGATCTCCAAACTCTGATAAAGATTCTGCCAACAAAAAGTATGTTGATGACCTTGTTTTTTCAGCATCAGGAGCTCAACGCAACCCATTCGCTTTTCTGTTAAAAGACAAATCCAAGTCTTCTGCAGTCAGTGGTGTGGAAAACCTTCAAATTGAGAATTTTGACAGATCACCTTATCACATAAACAAGTCGTCATTGTCTTTTTTCATCAAACGAAGAGGCAACTTTACATCCAAAATTCGTTTTAATGTTTCATCTTTGAGAAACAGTCAGTACACTTTTGTTGTTGAGTTTTACTCACCATCAGACCCACACCAAGCTACAATTGGGCTCGATCTTCGCACATTGAACATACGTGACGTCGGACAGCCATTTCAAAAACCTTTTCTCAAAACCCCGTATGTTGATGGTTATATGAAGAAGCTTTTCCGAATCGAAAAAACTGGTGGCGGTCAAGCGTTAATTGAGGTTTTACTTTTTAGCACAGCTCCCGCGTCTAACACCAAAACACATATCATCGTTTATGGGGCCTATGGCTATCATACCAATTTGTCTTACTTTCTCCATGACCCAGCTTATGAAATTGAAAACGGCCATGTTGCGTTTGGTAGTAATATTGACATGAAATTGAACAAAATCATCAACCTGCAGGATACCCCCTCAAACCCACAAGATGCTGTAAACAAAAGTTATGTGGACCAGAGGTTGCAAACCAAACTCGATACGATTGCACAACAAAATCTGAATATGAACAACAATGCCATTACTGATCTTGCTCCACCCGTCAACGGAGACGATGCGGTGACAAAACTTTATACTGACGAATATTTTCTCCGACGAGACGGTTCGACTGCAATGTATGGCGATTTGTCGATGGGTGGAAAAAGAGTGACTAATTTAGCGGACCCTTCGAATGAAACTGATGCTGTGAACTTCAGAGTTCTAAATCGAGCTGGAATAGCTATGAGAGCGAACACTTTATTATTGAATGGAACAAATGCGATGGCAGCGGATATGAAACTTGGAGGGCATAAAATCATTAACTTAAAAGAAGGAACAAATAAAACCGATGCCGTAAATTTAGATCAATTAGAAAAAAGTCATATTTCATCTGCTTCTCATCCAAAGAATGCTTTCAAATATTTGATGAATGATATCGATGAAATTAGCACTGAATATGGCTTGACAGTTAATGGATATGTCAATTTACCTCGTTCACCACATTTGATTTCAAAAAAGGTCATTGATATAGACTTGAATAAAGAAGCTAATCATATTTACAGAGCTAGAATTGGATTTAATATGTACACAATAAAAGATGGAAAATACACTTTCATTCTTGAATGGCTATTTCCTGATTATGAAGGAATGAGTCTTAGTAGTGTAACATTCAATGCAACTGGTGGAATTACAATTCATAAAACTGTAGGGAGAAAATTTGATAACAGAAATGAAGATCATTCGAGATATTTATTATGGATTGAAAAACCATCAGCAAGTTCACCACCTGAATATTTATATTGTACGATTCATATTAATGCTAACCCAACTTATCCAAATAAGTACAAAGTTCATTGTGTTGCATATGGTATTGATTTTGAAGCAGCAGACGTTCCATCAAGTGTTTACGACTTCACTGAAGCTTATAAAATCGTAAATGAAACAATACAATTACAAACTGATTTAGATTTGAATGGTTTTGATGTGAAAGAAAATGAAAATTGGTTGTTTGGTGGAGACAATGGTGAATTTACAATGCTAAATAATATTAATATGAACAGCTATTTAATAAAAGAGGCTAAACTTGGTGGTGATTTGAATCTGAATGGCTATAGAATTCATAATAATGGTTTGAATCTATTTCGTTCAAGCGTTACAGGTGTAATTATGGAAACGGCTTTCGATTTGGGTGGATTTGTTCTTTACAGGCCGAAATTAGGAGGTGATCTAAATTTGAATGGGAATGGAATAATCGGTCAAATACAATATTTAAATTGCTCTGTTAAAGCCAAAAAAGGACATAATAAGAATGCTTTAAAGCCTGTATTGATAAATGGCTCTGATTTTTTAGTCATTCACAACAATAACTTTCACATTAAGAATATGTATGTAATACAAGGAACAAAACCCGGAATATTTTATTTCAAGACAAAAGCTGAAGGTGGTAGGCCTTTGCCATTACCAGCAACAATTTTTGAATACAGACATTCTTCTATGAGTAGAAACATCACAACGGTCAACGTCAACAAATCATTATCGAGAGGCTATTTAATCATTGATTATTCACATCCCAATAGTGGAGAATTTGATACAGCATTCACACTTGAAGTAATTATGAATTAATGTAAAATAATATTATAATGGGTGTATTCAATCAAGATAACACAAGAACTGGTGAAAGAGGCCCAAAAGGTGATACCGGTGCAATTGGTCCTAAAGGTGATAAAGGAATTGGTTTTACATTAACACAAGATGGGCACTATGATCTTGGAAACAAACATTTGACTAATGTAAAAGCAGGCAATGATTCTGATCATGTTGTAATCAAATCACAAGTTTCAGATATTGTCAGAGATAGTTTTTTGGATTTGTGGGTTTCTGAATTCATCAGATTATACTCTAAATGTACTTATCAAATCGACAGAGCGAATAATAATTTTTTAGACATGAATGCAGACAGAAAAGTTGAAACATTGTACGATCTCTCGAATGAAGAAAATAATGCAACACAATCAACTTTAAACATAAGACCCACTGTTTGTACCAAGGCTGAGAAACATAATGGACGTTATTTTTTGAAGTTTGATGGATCACAGAGAATGATAAGTCAAATCAATTTGAATAATGATGTTGTTAATGTCTTCATTGTTTATAAATTAAATTCAAATACAGGTGGAAGTCCATGGAAAAATGGTCTTTTTGGTCATGATAATAGAGGTTATGATAAGTTTGTCAGCTATTACAATGGTTCAAATTTAGTTATAAGTGGTGTTGATCAATCAAATTGTGTATATTTTGGTTCAGCAGCATCTATACAAAGTTTCAGAAAAATAGCAGATTATTCAGTAAATGATTTGGGTCAAATAAATGTTTGGCACTGCTTGTCTGTTCACTGGGATAATTTATCTTCTCCAAAAACAAACACAAGTAAAATCTATTGGAATAAAAAACATATTGGAAGTTTTACAGCGGCTAACAGAAGTGGTAGTCGGCAAATGACTTTTGGTGATTTGGATCCTAGCTCCATCGCACCTCTTGACGGTAGTGTTATTTTTTTCTGTGTGTACTTGGATTCTATATTAGACGAAAAAACAATTTCAGATCATCATCAAATTTTAATCCAACGATATAATATAAATGAACAAAATAATTAGATATGTGAGATGGTTTATTCGGGATGCCGAACGGAAAAACCCTGGTGTTGACAAGAGGATTTTGAAATCAGCTTTGGTTTATCAGTTTCTATATCACAAACATCTTAACAAGTATGTTGAGGTGAGAGATATCCTTTTGGAGCATGAAGACATTGGATTAATTGGATATGGTGATGGTTGCCTGACACATTTGTTGGAGCATACTCTTGGATGGATTAATGTGTTGCAAACACATGCAATATTACATGATGCTTTCGGTCGATTCTACGTCAAACATTCACTTGACAGAGGATATTCTTATGCTTTCCCCCGTTTCATGACAACGAAATTGAACAAATTGTCACCTCTAAGTGGACAATTGTCTGGTTTGTGGTACTGCGTGTTGAACAGAATCGTTATATAAGCATATTGTATGAAAGACAGAAAGAGCATATTCAACTGGAACCATATTTCAGGTGAATTAACAGAAGATCAGGTAAATGAATTAAAATCCTATTACCGAACATATCACAGAAAGTGTTGGGCTCATAAACAGGCTGTTAAACGGTTCAAAAAATGGAAATTACTGGGGAATTCCTTGTCCATCATCTTTGCAACTGGGGGTCTCGCCACAAGTGTGGCAACAGGTGGTGTTAGTTTGGTAGCCATCAGTACAGCAGCACTTTTGATACAAGGGTGGATGAAGCATAAAAACCTAGATTTGAAAATCCAGAATTGCACATATGCTTATCAAAGCTATCAACATCTACTCAATTCAATAAAAGACAAGTTGAGAAGTGGTGATTTTGATGCTTCAAGTATACAAATCTCAATGAAGAATATAGATGATTATGTGACTGATAATAGTCCAATTATTGATAAGTACCTACTGAAATATGATGAAAAATTCACTGCTTGATAATACTAATAATCTTATCAAATCTTAACAATAGAATCTCAACCCAATATCGATCATAAAATCCAAGCGTCTTTTTTGATCTAGTAACTATTATTTTATCAAATGGAAGATCAAGCATTAAAAATATTTGCTTAAGCATAAATTTCGTACTTATCATCCTTTTACGATTCTTATTCACCAAAGGAAGGACAGTGTCTATCTCTTGGAATATTTTCAATATTTTGCCTTTATCTTTTACAGAAATTTGAAGTCCATTCTTACGACATATACCATTTATCACATTTTCAATATGGTACTTCCGATGATATACAGATTTTCGCTTTATTTTATACATATTATTATGAAAGTCAACGTACTCTTTACAATAATCATAACCATGAACTGAACCACAATT
>JAEMWC010000482.1:342500-467500 GCA_016490735.1 Pachyseris speciosa
GTTTACTGACCAAATTGCATTGGTCGACGTACAGTTCCCGGTGCACAGTGAATCCAGATGCCCGCCAACGGCGCTCGAGTTTCCGTCGCTTTCGTTTCTCATCTCTGTTCGTATTATTGTACCACGGAGCGGCAGGGCGCAATGTAATAATGCCTTCTTTAACGGTGTGTGTTTATCCAGTAATTCAGACAAAACCATGTTGTACTTGCGAGTGAGAGTGTCCAGATCGCCACTCATGCTATCAGGATCCACTAAGCAAGAGTTCTTGATATCTTCACGCAATTGTCCCATATCGACCAACTTGAACTTGCGATAGGATACCTCCTTTCTCTCAAAAGTCTTTTTCGGTATGGATAGCGTACAGCCAACATCTAAATGATCTGAAATTACGGGATCGTACACTGTGAAATTTCTGGTCACATCCTCTTCAGCTCTAGTAATTATGAGATCAAGTGTATGACCACTTTTATGTGTCGGTTCTGTGATATGCTGTTTGAGGTTAAATGCCTCAATCAAGTTGAGAAATCTCAGGGCAGCAGTATCACAGTCGTCCAGTATCTCCACCCATCAACAGTGCACCTGGAGCTGTAACAAGGTGTTCGAGAAGTCTCGGAAATTCTTCGAAGAACAAAGGCAGTGAACTGTTTTTAGACTTGGAGGGCGGTGGACGATATACAGTGACAACACTCAACTAGAAACACTCAACTAGAAACCTCAAGGACTTTTTGTAGACCAGCGCTACACCGCCACCTACGCGCCCTCTTGGCATACTATGAAGCTCATATCCCGTAGGACAGACATTTATATATGAATACAAGGCATTAAGACTGAGAAAAGTGACAGAATTTAGCAAAAGACTAATTTACAGGTAATCTGGGAAACACAACACAACTGTTAATAAGAAGAAAAGTAACTAATAATCATTGACAAGATCGCTTTTTACTGATTTCTTGAAGTTTGAAATAGAGGAGGTTTTCAAATTTTCACTGACTGAGTTCCATACTTTGGGGCCCTTAAATCTTATGTTGAATATTCCGTAATTAGTTCTTACTTTAGGTAAAGTAAAGGACATATTAGAGGTACTTCTTGTATTTTAATTATGTCTTTTATTGACTTGTGTGAAGAAAGTATCAAACACCAATGATAATCGTCTATTGTGAAATTTATGCATAAAGACAGACCGAAGGAAGACCTGAACTCTACTGATACTAAGTTGGAACAACTAGAACTAGCCTATTCTGTTTTTGAGTTCTCCATTTTATTTTATTTTTTTTTTTGGGCTGTACGATGATGAATGCGAATACCGTATTTTGAAATGTCTGGAGAGGGATTTCAACAAAAAGCAGAGGTTAGTTGAATTTTTGTACTGCCGGGAAGACCTATCTCTTTTTCTTTTATCTTTTTCTTTTTTTTCGCTGCATAAGCTAAGATTCCAGAGAGTTGTGTTGTATTAAAATGGTGGCAAATAATCTTAATTTAATTAATAAACTCTTTCAATTGGCAGTGGTTTCGCATAAAGGTTCACGCAGATATCACACAGAAAGCACTAAGTAATGGGCAGGGAAGCGCTTAAATCTAGGGGTAAGGGGGCCAGGAGAGAAGCCCTCCTGGGGGGAGACAAGATCGAGTGGTACCGGGGGTAGCCACCCTGGACAGGAATCCTGATCGGTCTCCAGGGGTGAGGCCCATATCTCCTAGTACTAGGAACTAAGGGGAACCAGGAGGGGTGGCCCTCCTGGGTGGAGTACATATCAGATGGGACCGTAGCCTGCAAGCAAGCTCTCTATTGGGGTGCTCGTGCGAGATTTGTTTCGGGCGCGAGAGGATTGGGGGTCGGGAAGGAGAGCTTGCCGCGATGACTGAAGAATTTTCATTTCCTCCCCGGAAACTGCAGGACAGTGAGGAGACGGATTAAATTCCACCGGAAGTATGACATTCTATAGCCGCTTTACAATCAAGCCACGCAAACAGTTCCAAGTAACGCAGTTGGATGCTTGTATTGTTGTATTTCGGAAAGAAGAAGTTTACAGTGGTAAAAATTTTTCTTCTTGTTTTTCGCGAAGAAAAAGAATATTTCGCATTTAATTATAAACTGCGAAGTAACTGATCCATTCAAACAAAAAGAAGAATACAGTTAATGAACTCCAAAGTAACTGTGTCATTAACATAACATATTCCGGAGGAATATTTCATATTTAACAAACTGCGAAGTAACTGAACCATTTCATAAATATACAGAGAAATATTTCGCCGTTAATATACTGCGAAGCAACTGATCCGTTTGTATATGCAGAGGAATATTGCACTATCAATAAACTGCGAAGTCGCGCAAAGCTTTGCGAGGACAACACCGATCATCAAGCCGAGCCGAGCCGGTTGAAACAAATTTTCTTTTCGAACGTGATGGGCCTCGCTTTCGCATTGAACTTTGTCAACTTTAAAAGAACCACAGAGTCGACAGAAATCCTTCACCGAAGGAAAAAAGCTAAGAGCTTTTCGCCCTCGCTCGGCTTTCATTTTCGGAGTAAATTCCGATATTATTTTGACATGCCATGAGTAGTAATCAACAAGTCGCAAGTTACAAGTCTCAACTCGCAGGTGGTAAGCAACAACTCGCAAGTCGTAAATCCCAACTGCAAGTGGCAACTTCAAAACTGAGAAGTGGGTTGCTGACAATAACAAGTGGAAAGTCACTTTCAACTTTTCAGTTTTGATCTTCAATGGTCACCCTCGGCCGCGGTAATTACTAGATAGGTGAGTGGCGTGCTTTATATTCTGTGTTGTTGTCGTTGTTTTTTTTTTTTTTTCATTTAGGAAGTTAAGGAAGCAGAGGGACAGAAAACAGAGGTGTTGTATCAAAACACCCGTCCCTCCACTTCTGAACAAGAACAAGAGGATGTTGATGACAACAATGAACATACCTGTACAATACCATTGATTGTATTTTCGGAATCAAACCCAGCTGAGGATGCAGAAGCTCCTACACAGAGAAGCAGTGATGAATGTGATAAAGATTGTGACTCATTTGAGTCACTTGATGTTCTGAAATTTGCATGGCAGATTGCAAAAGGGATGGTACGTAAATCACAAATATTATGTAATTTCCGTATAGGTAGTTTTGGAGGCATCTAAGCCACTAGATATAGTGAAAGTATATTATCCAATATAATTCCATATACAGCCCCAATTTAAAACCATGAGTCAGGCCAGCTAGAAAGCATTTCCAAGGCATTATTTTTAACAGTCCAGTGGTAAGTTTTCAGATGGTCAGCACACACTAATTTTTTTTTCACAAAATTGTGAAGTTTTTAACGGTTAGCTCAATTGGTAGAGCACCGGACTACCATGCGCGAGGTTGCGGGTTCAAAACCCCGGCCGGATCAGCACTCGGGGTCTTTAAATAGTTGAGGAGAAAGTGCTACCTTTGTAAGTCTAAAAATGGTTAGACTTTTAAGTCTTCTTGGATTAGGATTAGAAACCGTAGGTCCTTTCTCACAGTGCATTCACTTAAAAAAAGGGGGGAAGGGGGGCGTTCACACTTGAGAGTTAGATCGGTCTCGAAGCGATCTAACCGGTAAGCGTTCTAAATTTGAACGCTTCGAACTGATCCGAGGCCGATCCAAATTAGTCCACCCAGAGAGGTGGTCTCGGATCGGTCTAATCTAGATCGATGTCGAATCGAGCTGAATGAGAACATTGAAGTGTACCGAGATCACAGTTCTGTGACCTGGCATTTTGTACTCGACCGCCATTTTGAACTGCAAGTGTAGAGCATTCTGGCTTGATAACATGTCAAAGAGAGGAGAAACGTGAACTGATTAAGAGGTAAGGGTCTTGACATCAATCTAGAGCAGAGAAGAAATAATGGAGATGCTGAGTAACACCCAGAAAAATGCTGATATCTACAATAAGATGAGCACAGACATGTCAGTGTTGGGTTATCAGTGAGATTATCTTCAGTGCAGAACCAAGGTGAAACAACTGAAAGCTGAATACAAAAAGTACAAAGATGCACTTGGACGCTCTGAGGCTGACAGAGGAAAGTCTCCAAAGTATTTTGACGAGATGGATATCTTTCTTGGTGATCAACCGGAGGCTACAGGCGTTTCTCACGCCATTGATACTTCATAATCCAACAAAGGAGTTACGTCCAAGAAAGGACATGAAAAGGAAGGTTGGAATCAATTTTCTTTTTGCTCGAGGCTTTGCCCGAGCTTAGAAATGCAGTTGACACACAAAAGCACAGTTTATCGGCTGGAAAAACCCCAATAAAACTGCCGGAGATATTTTGTGAACAGACGCCAAAAATTTGAGTAAGACGAAACAAAATATCCTCTTATTTAAATATGATAACGAAACGCACATTTTGTGAGCTTAAGTTAGTTCGAAATTATTTTGCTCGAAATACAGCAGCTCAGAACAACGACAAAATAAATGAAGTATATTTACAGAGGCTTTACAAGATTTAAAATCTTTTGACAACGGAAAATCGTCAGAGACACATTCCACAGGAGATATCACCGCGTTACGCTTGATTGAACAGATCACACCACGATCATTTGTTAGCATTCAGAGACGTGAAGACATATAGTGTCAGCGAATGAAAGCGAAAATGTTTACACAGCAACAACGAAGAGTCTTTGAGCATATGAGAATTCCTGTAACGGGTGTCTAAATCATTCTCTCGTGCCGTATCAATGTTGGGAATACGCTATTCTTATCAGACTCTTATCAGATAAAACAGTTTTTGGTTGCTTTTTGTAATGAACAGATTACTGACCCGGTACAAGAAACACAAGCTTAACAAAAGTCAGAACAACCTAATAGTGACGAAAAGCTTTTGAATATCAGAGAAATTTTAACTGGAACAGGTGAGAGTTTTTTTTTAATCAATGACTTAACCCGAACCGGCAGAAAATTTGTATTTGTTTTACGCGAGTAGATAACTCCAGCTGTTCGATCGGGTGAGAATTTTCTCTGACCGAATGATAGGTATACTGCTATAATTTATTATATTTTTGGAAAAATTGTCTAGAAAAACAGGGTGCGCATTATATACGGGTGCGCATTATACACGGGTAAATACGGTATTTACGAGCAAATACTGGAAATATGGAAGCTTTTACACGTGTAAACAAACCAGTGTTAAAATTAACATATCAAAACAAACCATCATTTGAGCCACTGAAACTAAGAAACAAACGTGTATCAAAAAAGAGTACAACATCAAAGCCTTCTAAATCTAGAAATTTACGTACATTGAAATTAACTAAACCCAGAGCAAAGAATATAGCATCAGAACCAAGTCAATCTCTAGCGAAACCTCCACTGGAGCCGACTACAGGATGTGACAGCAAAACATCGCCACAAAGCACTCAAACTAAAGCTGATAAGTGGGATACTTTTGTTTCTGATTTGTGCTGTTCTTTGAACGAACCTTTGAGGAAGGAAGGTACATCACCTTGTAAAACAGCCTATTCTGTTGTAGCAGAATCTGTTTCTCTCAAAACGTGCAGGTCACGATTTGACAAGTTTATTTACTACGAAAACACGAGTAACAGAAGTCCTGTATCTCGAAGACGAGCACGTGAACCCAGTAGAATTTGTGTCAAAGAGGTGGGCAATTTTGTGAACAAACCAAGAAAACTAAGGCGAATCTGCAAAAAAAATACATCAGTAAAAATGTTCCAAGATCTTCAAGAATTCATTTGTATGTTAAAAGTGCCTTTGCTTGCCATAGTTTTATCGATGGGAATAACAGAACGCGTATGATAGGGCGCTTGTGGTCAAAGCATGAACTGAGGCGAACGAAGGAGAAAGTAAAGTGGAAATTGAAAGAAGGACAATATCCCAAAATGGAACCGTACTTTAATATCGGTTTTTACAAGACTCAAAATCATAGGATAAATCATTGCTGCTTTATCCTTCGGCCATAAATTTTGAAATCACATATTTGTGTTCACGACCCTTTGATCTGGGTAGGTACATTTCACTAACCCCCAGTTCCATGGACTACCATGATGGACTACCGAAATGGACTACCTAAATGGACTGCTAAATAGACTACCAAAAATGGACTACCCTCAATTAAATATCTTGAAAAAAAAAATTACTAAAGCTTGGTTGTTTTGACCTGATTGAGCACAATCTCTGCCATGTTGTGTTTTTAAATGCTACTTGTCAGCTGTTCGGCATGCGCATTCATTCGTCGCTTGTGATGGCTGAAATGCTGGATGGTGAGTAAAAATTGAATTTATACTCGTTTGTTATAAATATGGTAGGGAAAATCGCAGATTTTGGTCTTAAAGTGCCTCTAACATTGAAATAGTTTTTTCGCTAAAATAAATCTTTGCACCTATTCGAAATGCATTCGAAATCACGCGTCTTTGTAAACTTGCATGCATAACAGCTTGTGACTTCAACTGGGGAATAGACCACGCCCCGGCTGACTTGGTCGTGTACCAAATGATGCATAGTTTATCGCAAGCCCCATAAAAAAACTCCAAAGCTGGAAATAAACGCTACATGTTTTTGGAATAAGTTCAAAGTATTGTATTAGCGAAAAAATGACTATTCTTGGGGTTAGGTGCACTTTAAGTAAGGTAGGGCTTTTGGGAAGCAGGCTGCACCCCCACCCAATTTTTTGGGGTACCCCCTCTGGGCCTGGTCATGAGATCTATTTTTAAGTTGTATCTTCTTGTGTCACTTACCATCTTGAGCATCAAGACAGCCAGGCAAGGAATCGTCTAGAAGATTATAAAATTAATCAAATATATTTACTCCAGCGTGTCAGCCATCACGCACAACAAGTGAATGCGCCTGCAGAACAGCTGACCAGCAGCATTTAAAAAATAACAAGATGGTGGAGATCGCGATCAATTAATCGATCAAAACAACCAATCTTTAGTGCTTTTTTTTTCAAGGTAGGTAAATTCAGGGTAGTCCATTTAGGTAGTCCATTTTGGTAGTCCATTTAGCAGTCCATTTAGGTAGTCCATTTTGGTAGTCCATCGTGGTAGTCCATGGACTAGGGGTCAGTGAAATGTACTTACCCCTTTGAAAGATCTTTGTTCTTATGTCAAACGACAAGTGGCAATGACAACATTGCACGTCCTCTCCAAGCTACATCCTGCAATCAGTTTCCCCGAGCTAAAAGCCATTATGGCTCTCGTTCTTTTTGGAATGAAGACTTTTTTGATTTTGTTAGCTAAGCAAATTATTCGAAGAGAAGCAGATACTTGGCCATGCTGATATTAGTCCCTTAGTTACTTTTGCAAATTTTTCAAATAATCATTAATAGTGATTACAAATAGTCTATTTAATTTTACATATGCCTATCTGGTGGTTTTGTAAGGGACACTGGCATCCGTCTGTGAATTTGGTTTTGTAAAATATGGTCTTTATGACTTTTCTTTCCAAGGGGACGCAGATCTTCTCCAGTGGCAAGATGCCAAAGACAGATGGCTATACGCTTTTCAACAGTTATTGCTTTCCTAAATCTTTTATCTTTCCTCTTCAGACTGTCGTGAAACGCATGACAAATAAAGAGAAAGGACTGTCTCGAGATTCGAAAGTTTTCGAGCCAAAGCGTATCATCTTTCCACTGGCTTACTGTTTCTTCCCAAAACAGACTTTTCCCTCTACTTGGTTCAATCCAGAATCACCTTTGTCGTGCTTGATCGCTCAAACCTTTACCGATAAACAACATAAACAGCGAGATTTTCCTCTGTCTTCGTCGAAGGTGGCGTCGAATTATTGCATGAAGTTTTCCTGCTACCATTTGCCGTTTTTTAAACTTCTGCCTTAAGTCCATCGTTGCAATTCCTGCTAACTCCGCCATCTTTAATTACTGCAACTTAAGCCCAACACTTATGAATTCGTCCGTTTAGCCGTACACAAGCAAAGTGGCTTCGGATTAGTTTCGGATCGATCTAAACTAATTCGATCCTAAAACGAGCCAAGTGTGAACGGCCCCTTAATCGGCTGTGACTAAAAGTGGGACGGGGACGTGGGACTTGGGACGCGGGGACACGGGGACGCCGGGACGTGGGACTCGGAGACGCGGGGACGTGGGACTCGGGGACGCGGGACTCGGGGACGCGGGGACGTGGGACTCGGGGACGTGAGGACGCGGGGACCTGGGGACGTGGGACTCGGGGATGTAGGACTCGGGGACGCCGGGGCGTGGGACTCGGGGACGCAAGGACGTGATAAACAAACAACACCCGAATTTTCCGCTGAATTTGCAATCTGCCGGATATGTTTGCTTGCCTATTTTACCGTGAGAGCCCTGGGAACACAATAGCTTCAGCGCAGGGGTTCTTATACCTCGTGGGCAGCCATGGAGGACTTTCCTGTAAGTAACTGTGTTTTCTTGTTAATCCTTTGACATCCGTGCCTTATGCTTGCTACTTTCGATGCTGATGTCTACTTCAGGAAAACTGTTGTCCAAAAATGCATATTTCTTTGATTTTAATTCCTAGAATGTGTGGATATAAACTCTCGTAATGATCTCGAGCTGGAACTGAGTGAGTGGAAACCGGAGAAAAGTATATTTGATGAATCCGAAGAACTCCATCATGTAATACCTTTTGCTTAACCACCGAGAACTGTAAATTGCAAATTCAGCGGAAAATTCGGGTTTTGTTTGTTTATCACGTCCTCGCGTCCCCGAGTCCCACGCCCCGGCGTCCCCGAGTCCTACGTCCCCGAGTCCCACGTCCCCACGTCCCGCGTCCCCACATCCCCGAGTCCCACGTCCACGCGTCCCCGAGTCCCACGTCCCCACGTCCCGTGTCCCGAGTCCCACGTCCCCGCGTCCCCGCGTCCCCGCGTCCCCGCGTCCCCGCGTCCCACGTCCCGCGTCCCCGAGTCCCACGTCCCCGCGTCCCCGAATCCCACATCCCGGCGTCCCCGTGTCCTCGCGTCCCAAGTCCCACGTCCCTGTCCCACTTTTAGTCACAGCCCCCTTAATCTGACTCTGTGGGACAGAAAAAGAACCATTAGGGACGTAACAAAACTCTGGCTGTGACCACCCCTAGTGTCTGTCCTAATTCAATATTCACATTATGGGAGCACTCGTTAGTTACTTCATAAATTGTAAACTGCCCAAGCAATCTGGTTAAGTCCCCCGGCCACTGTTGTAAACCGCCAAATGCAATATGGAATCAGCTGTCGAGGAACGTCAGTGTGCACCTCTTCATAAACGACCCATCGCTGGGAATGCTATCAATGATACCTCTGATTGGTTACAATATGACAAATTACTGTCAACCATTGGCAACTCGATGACTTGAAGAGACAAGAAAAATTCTCTCAATGGAACAGGGCTGGTATTAACCGTTTCGCTTTTTAGATGAAGAGATCTTTCACCAGGAAATAAAATGTTGACTGGTTGTAGTCGTGTATTGACTGATTGTTAAATATGTCTCCTCTGGGGATTGCGGTGAGGTTGTAGTCTTACAGTCTTTGGACGTTTATAACTTTTCTTTTAATATGTGAGCAAGTGCCATCAAAATTTGGAACCTTTCTGGGAAATATTTTGAGAACAAATGGGTGCGATGAGTCATTGTTCTTTGGCAAGCTCAAGTTGATCACAGCTGGGTTTTCCAGCAAAAGCATCATTAATTATTGTTCTTAAGGAACCAGAAAATGGTCATCAGTCGTACTATGACTGTAATGTTTCCATATTATTTCAGCGCTTTTCTACGGTTCTCTTTTTTAGTCTCTTTTTGTGGTCTTCTGAGCATTTGAAGCACCAAGGAACACAAGATGGCAGACGACCCAAGATGGCTGTCATTTGGAAATAAATCCTTCTCATAACTTAATACTTTGCTTTATGTGGTGTAAATGTTGTGGTATGAAATTTACTTTGGTATGATATTATTTCATACCAGTATGAAATTTGTTTCCTTTGTCTCCTATGACTAAATTAGGGTTAGGAGACAAAGGAAGTAAATATCATATTATTTCATACCAAAGTAAATTTCATACCACAACATAAACACCAGTACTTTTGGGCTATTTTACAGAGATACCTTTCTGAGAAGGGCCTTGTGCACAGGGATCTAGCAGCAAGGAACATTCTCGTGGGGCATGGTAAAAAAGTCAAGATTGGCGACTTCGGTTTGATGCGACAGTTGCACAGTGAGGTGTACGAAGGCAAAAAGCAGAAGAAACTGCCAATTAAGTGGATGGCTCCTGAGTCAATCTTTGAAGAGATCTTCAGTGTCAAGAGCGATGTGTATGTATTACATCTGATTAATTATTGATCTGTTAAAAACATTCTTCCCAACTGGTTTGGCACATTCCTACTGTGCATGTCATGTGAGTTGTAATGTCATGCCACATATCATACATGGAGCACACGTGCCATGGAGGATGTGGCGAGAAATGTATTGCCCTCAATAACGTTGCATGGACTTAAATCTTCTGAATGCATGGTGGTCAATAATTTTCTTTTGACATACCAGTTACATTTCTTAACGTATTCCCTCTATTTTCACTCTCTCTATATATATTTACACAATAGTACATTTCATTTTCATGTTTTAAAAGCTGCTAAAAACATTGAGACAAATTTAAGGAGGATAACACTGGTTTCCAGCACTTTTCATCTCCTGTACTCTGATGGATTATTACCAAAGGCCCGGGCAAACGGCTTCAACATTTGCTTCAACATCTGTTCGATTTTGTTCAACCCTGTTGAACGCGGATGTTGAACGAGAGGGGTGGCCAACTGTTTCAACACAATATAAATTACCTTGTTATCTTTATAGTGGCATCAAAGTGAAACAAATGCACAATCAGCAGCAACAGGATTTATTTTCCGTGATTTTTGAGCCCCAGATGGGATCCCCTTCACCCCCACCACGCTCTTGAAATTATAAACGGAAGTTTCATCAAAATTTCGCAATCCCCCATTTCCAACCTTTGCCAACATTGTTTTTTCAGAAAGGGACATTTAAGATGATTCCTCACAATTGAATGGCGCATCCTTACTGCTCATAATTTATGATGCCATTTTGCATGCGCTCATGCGTGCACATTAGAAACATGGCGCATTTACCTTCACGTTGAACTTTTTCAGCCGAAATTTTCCCTTTCTCGTCGTGTTGCAAAGAATTGAGCATGGTGACCTACATTTTTTTTATTTCATAAATTTGGTGTACAAATTATCTTCTAAAAGTTAAAAAAATTAAAATAAAAATTGTTCGGAAGGAAAAAAAAGATATAACTGAAAGCGTAATTGCACAAAACTGTTACTCGAGGATACAAATTATGAGCTTGACAACGACAACTCGAGGAATGTTTTGACTCCATGTCCTATGAAATTGTGTGAATTTGCCATAAATTATATATGAAATTGTTCCATATGCTCAAGCCTTCTACCTATCAAGTTTTTCTTCGAAGTATTTCTTCAAAAAGCTTTTCTTCCACCTACTAGAAAATATAACGTGAACCGATGAAATGACGTACGTGATTAGTACGAGTAGAGGCATAAATGGGGTAAGTTTGGCCCATCAAATCTCTTTTGTGAGCATGGTGACCTATCTTTATTATTTATTTTTCAATACAGTGCATAGTAGGGAACATTAGGGAAAGTTTTAAAAAAAATCGTTCAACAACTTATATTTCTGAGGAATCACCTTATTAGTGACTCAGACTTGTGAAATCAAGACTTTTATACTTTGATTCCTCTCTGTTAATTTCAGATGGTCTTACGGAGTTGTCATGTGGGAAATTGGAACTCTTGGTAATATTTTCAGTCTCTACCAAAGCAGTCTATTAATTTTTTTGTTCCCTCTGGTTGTTAGCTGCTCAGACTCTGGATAGTATTTGCCATTCATATCCCAGCAACTTTCCAAGCAGAGTCCTTGATTTTGGCGAAAAGTTTTTGTCCAAATGATTTTTTAAGCTGTTTCACAGTAGTCTGGTTGAGACTTAACAGAAGACTATTTATTGGCAAGGACATGAAAAGTGGCGGATTTGTAACCTTAAGTACCGACTGCTATCCAACTCCAATTTGTTGAATAATTGTTTCTTATTTGATTAGCGTTTCTTTGAGCATAATTGTCTTCAATATAGCTCGTCTTGTATTAATTTTTTCTCCTCCTGTCAAGCACTAAAGACCTCTTTTGTTCTAGATTATGAAAACAGGAATTTTTTGTTTAATGTTCAGTGATGGTAACAACATTTCAGTTACCTTCCTTGGAACATAGTGCGAGCCTTTTTTTTTATAAAAGTTAGCATATGTTTTTAAACGGAATTGAAGAGATGTTGTTACACAATGACATTGACTAATTCCAGGTGGCTCGCCGTACCCACTGCTAAGTCACATGGAGATACTGAAGCGTCTTAAGGAAGGCTTCCGGATGGAAAGGCCCGACATCTGTCCAGAGTCCTTGTAAGTTTGAGTTTATTATGTCTCCTATCACGGTAGTGATTGTAAGTAATGAGTGCCCCCACGAGATAGCATGGATTTATGTGTTACTTTAAAACAAGAGAAAGAAGCACAGTGCACACCATACAAAATGCTATTAGTGAATTCATGATGGGGTCACCTTAAATGCTTTAGTAGCTGGGAGCAAGCTCTCTATCTGGATGCAGACGCTTCCTATTTCCTTTGTTGCACACAGGCTAGTCCTCTATTGGGGTCTCATGAAAGATTTATTTCGGGGGTGAGTGGTGAGCGAAGTGAGCTGCAAGAGAGTTAAAGCGATGTTCAGACTCACCCTGCCTCTGCCCCTGTCCCTGCCACAATCCTCTCGCCGTTCGCACCATATCGTGTGATACCCCATTAGAGACCTTACTCACAGGCTAATGCTTCGATGGTCTTAAACAATCAGAAACACATTTTTAAAGCCTTGTTTTAGTGGTATTTCTCCAAAGCTGAATAGTCCATTTGGTAGTTGTGTGCTCAGTGATCTGGCCTATGAATGGAAACAAGGCTGGGGGTGTCTTGTTTTGATACAAACCTCTCTGTCTTTCTCATGCAAATGTATACTATTCAGCATAAGAACAGCAATATTTACATGAGAAAAGCAGTGAGGTCTGTATGATCACCTCCAGCTTGGTCTTCATTCATAATGGCCAGGTTGCTAAGCATGCAACTGTAAAATGGGCCAGACAAAATGTTACCTACAGCTAGAAAAAAACAACAGGAAGTTGTAATGATCCATTTACGCTAGACAGTCATGTACTGTCCATTAGCCAACACCCTCCCCACCCACCATTAACACTAACATAACTCCAGGACAAAGTTCACGCCAACATTCAGGGCACCCAACGAACAAAATCAACAAAAAGCTGTAAAAAGGAATTTTTAACTACATTTATTGTTTGACGTTTGTTTAAAGTGATGTTTTGGTCAGCTAGAAGAATTTAGCTGAAATTTTACTTGCCCAAAAATGGTAGGGAACAAAATGTTCCCCTGAGAAAATGCTATCTGAAATGAACTTTCCACGGACTTTCTAGGGAACTATTTTCTTTCCGTAAACGCTACTTGACGTTTTTCACTGCAAAAAACAGCAAATATGACCTTCGATTTCCCCATTGCGAATCTTTTAGGCCACGTTTTAGTTACAAAAAAATCTGAGTGCACTCAAAGCCTAACCAAATTACCCTCCACCGAACAGATATCTACCGAAACTTGTCGTTTGTGCCCCTGAACATTACTAC
Organism: Pachyseris speciosa; assembly: GCA_016490735.1. Taxonomy (NCBI): domain Eukaryota; kingdom Metazoa; phylum Cnidaria; class Anthozoa; order Scleractinia; family Pachyseridae; genus Pachyseris; species Pachyseris speciosa. The sequence goes on from JAEMWC010000482.1 coordinate 356,181, forward strand.
CAAACCATTCTTAACCTAACTATAAAACCTAAAGCCAACAAAATAGGACACATATGAACTACATACTGAATTTTCCAGAAAAAGTTGAAATTTCGAAAGACTGAATTGTTGACAGTGAAAGAAAAGATTAGGATTACTACTTAGTAATAGTAACTTGAGACTAAGCTTGAAAGGTTAAGTTGTGTACCTTTATACTGTATCACTATTTTGCTGTGCAGGATAGAGAGAAGTTACTGTTTTTGATTTCCCTTCCAGTTACGCCTTGATGAAAGAGTGTTGGAGGGAAACTACCTACGAACGGCCAAGTTTTCATGATCTGGTTGAACGAGTGGAAGCGATGCTGCTGGAGAAGGTTGAATACTTTGATTTCAACAAACTGGATGAGTCAAAGGATTATTATAAGGTGAAGGATACAACGACAGCGGAGACGTCAGTACAGATATAGTCATAGTTGGTTTGTTATTCAGTTCCATTTGAAGGCATCTGCAAACTTCCTTGATACAAAAAGTAAATACGGAATTCAGTGCATCCATCCTTAAACATGATTGTATAGATTAATAATAATTGACAAAACAGGACAAGCTTGAGCAGTAAGCTTTGTTCTTAAAACTGTTGTGTCAAGCTATCATTGATGCGATATTTTGCAAGACGTGAAGCCGTATCCATGCAGTAAGGACACTTTAGTTCAGTGTTTCCCATAAAAACCTCAACGTTTTTTTTTTTTGACAAAGGATAACCATTTTCTTTAACATCAATTTAAAAACATAATTATACTTCCTATCTGGAAGTTATCAAGTACACTGATAACTATTGTAAGATTTCCATTGTATTTCCCATGAGAGGTTTTATGTTAGTTAAAACTTCTTTGAGGCATATCTATTGAAACAAAAGCAATTAAAGAAACGGTAACTATTGAACACTGTTTTTTGTTACTCCACTGCCCATTTGCTGTTGTCAACAATACCCTACACATTCACTGTTGTCAAAACAACTCTACACATTAACTGTTACCAGAAGCAGTGTTACCCTCTAAGCAAAATGGCATTGAAAATGTGGAAAGGCTTTTCAGGGCTTCAAGGTTGTAACTGGTTGCCTAACAATAAACGCTTTAACAATTGTTGAACACCGTTTTCTTGTTACTCCACCTGATATGGACCAAAAGCCTGCCCATTTGCTGTTGTCTATAAAACCCTACACGTTTTACTTTTTTGGTACAAACAACTCTGCACATCAACTGTTACCAGAAGCAGTATTACTCTGTAAGAAAACTGGCATTGAAAATGATGGAAAGGCTTTTTAGGGATTTAAGGTTGTAAATGGTTTGCCTTACATTCTGATCTTTAGCTTGCTAACTGCTGTTTTGTCTGGCATATTTTGAATTTCACGCTTAAGCTGATGTGTAAAGAACCTCCACTTTTCAAAAATTGGAGGAAAATGGGCTTCGACAAACCACTGATCCCCCACTGATCCCCTTACTGATGGAAACGAAAATGGTTGGAAGATAAACAGAAGCGTCAGGCGACAAAACAAACCGGAAGTCGATCCAATCAACATCAGGTTGCAGTGTCGCTCCGTGTATGTTTATCGTCAAAATGTTTCGTTTCTTTCTGTCTTCTTTGTTGCCGTTACCGTGGCTTTTCCCAGACATGGATAACATGCTTGATGATGCTTCAATTCATGTTGCGTTCGTTTATCGTAGAAGAGAACGTAATGACGGTGAAACCAGTCAGAAAGTAGGTCCTCCGTCGGACCAAGTTTCTGAGGTAAGCCAGAATGTATCCTTGAACTTGATTCAGCCTCAAATCAATTTTTATTTTGTTGTTTTACTTTTTCCAGTGAATTCTATAGGGGATCAGTAAGGGGATCAGTGTTTTGTCGAAGCCCGAGGAAAATAGACATCTTAAATTTATAGAATCTTATTTAAAGTTTTGTCGCAAACCTTGGGAACATTGATTCAGTGTTTCGCAAATGGGCTTTGTATGATCTGCTGTTTTTGTATTTAAATTTCCCTCGCATATTGATTTTGGTTGACATAACTTAGGTGGCTTCCACCGGTTTCCAGTACTTTCCACCTCTTGTGCTTTGATGGATTATTACTACCAATCTTTATAAGCTGTTATTTTTCTGGTGGCATCAAACAAATGTCTGATCATTGTTGAACAAGTTGTGAACTTTTTTGCACCCAATAGGTTACCATAGTAACACTATAACCTGTTGAAAAGACCCCTAATTTTGGCTTAAAGAGAAAATAACTAAACAACGGGCTCGGTGACCACCAATTGTTATTGTTGAAAAGTAATAAGCATGTCAAGATCCAATATTTTGAAAAATATAAAAAAAGGTAGGAGGGGATTCAAAATCACCTTAAATTTTCATAAATTTACAGTGGTTCTAAATCTGCTCCGACATTTTTTTAAACTTTGCAATAAGTTGTATTTCATTATGTTATTTATTTCCCAACGATAAAAAAATGGAGGTCACCGAGCTAGGTTTTGAATTATTAACGTTGAGAAATCATACGCGACAAATTTTGGAAATCAAAAGTGGCATTTGAGAAATTAAACGAGACTTACCTGTAAGTTGAAGTTTGATTGGAATTCTATGGAGTCATCAAACTGCACCAAGGTATCACATGAGATAGCTTGACGCATGCGCATAATCAGTATTCACAGCCGAATGTGATTGTAACATGAGTAATGAAGGTACTGGAATGTCACAGGCCACTCCAAAGTAAACTAATCATGATGATTGGTGGGGACAATAAGGTTTAACAAAAAAGCCCATACAATCTATGGGGCTAACAGTGGTCGGGCATTTGATCCCTTGGTGCAGTTTGATGACTCGATAGAATTCCAATCAAACTTCAGCTTACAGGTAAGTCTCGTTTAATTTATCAATTCTATCTCGTCCTCACTGCCCCAGGGATCCCATGAGATTTTAAAGCCAAGACAGTCACATGAGGAAACCACCAAAACCCAATGACAATAGGTGTACTTACAAACAATTCTCAGCCATACAGTAACATGAAGATCTGCCCAAAAATGCAGAGAACAAGAATCATGCCCTGCTAACAGATAATCAAGCTATGGAGTCACCTAGTAAAGGAACAATATCAACAGGGCTGAGATCCAATAGCCCTAACTTTTTGTTAAGCAAAGTCATACTAAATGTCATAAAGTTACGTAATAATAGCACAGGCCTGAAAGCCAAAAGCTCGTCTCAGGTCTATTCGATCTGAAGTACAGCAGATGCAAAGGTGGATGTCTCAACTGGTTTATTGTAGAACTGGTCAAAACATCTTGAGGATGACCATCCAGCTGTGCGCAGGATTTCAAGAATTGGGACAGTTGCTGCTTTTGCTTTAGAGGTGGCTGCAGCTCTTGTACCGTGTGGTTTGAAGACTTTAGTGTCAACACCAGCCAACTCCATCGCCAAACGGATCCATCTGGAAATAGTTTCCCTTGAAACCTGTTTGTAAGGTTTGATAAAACTGATAAAAAGTTTACTTTCAGATCCCCTCAGAGGCTTGGTACGCTTGAGATATTCTTTCAAATAAGTAGGCACACACAGTGATGAATCAACAGGGTAAGCTTTTAACACAACAGATGGAGCCCTATAGCCAGGCCTGCTTTGTTTGACATGTTCAGTACGTAAAAATTCAAATCCACCAAGCACTTCTTTCATGCAACCAATGTCAAGCATGTGTAAAGTTTGTCCTCTTTGTGCAGAGACCAAGGCTACAAGCATAACCAGCTTGAGCGTAAGACATTTTAAGTCAAGCTTCTCAGGAGGATTCAAGGAGGAAAGCTAAGTTAAGACAGGCTGTACATCCCAAGTCTACTGGTAGCGAGATGTTGGCGGGGAATCTTTGTATATACCTTTCACGAGCCGAGAAACTAGTGGATGACTGCTAATGGTCATATTATTCTTAGGTACAGTGACTGCGGATATGGCACTCCTGGCAGTATTGATGGTGGTGTAAGACAGACCCTTATCATGGAGGCTGACAAGGAAATCTAAAACTGCTGTCAAAGGTGGGTCATAAGGATCAGCCTTCCATTCACAACAAAAGTCAATCCACTGTTTCATGTACGATTTTTACTGCTTGTGCGTTCCGTCAGACCAGGACTTGAGGATGATCGCTGTAGCCTTGTCTGAAATATTTCTCCGCTAGAGGCTTTTCCGGAGAGCTTGCAAGCCATCAGTCGGAGCTGTTTCCGAAGGGGGTGTAGCACATGGTCGTGCGGTTGTGTCAGCAGGTGATTCGACTGCGGAAGGAGAACAGGATTGTCGACTAACAGATGACGAAGAGGAGTGAACCAAGGTTGTGTCTGCCAAATGGGAACTATAAGTACTCCAGTGGCTTGATCCTACTCTATTCTCTGTAGGCAGGCTGGTATAACGCTGAAAGGGGGAAAAGCATAGAAATAACAGTCTTTCCAACTCATAAATATGTCATCGACATATTTAGCACCTGGGTCTGGTTTCCAAGACACATAATTGGCAAACTTAAAATTAAGTCTGGATGCAAACAGGTTTATTTCAAAAGGGCCCCACATTGTGGCTAGGTCTGCAAAAACCTCCAAGTTTAAAGACCACCCAGTGGAGCTGTTAATTTGTCGAGATTCAGTATCAACATCCACATTGGTAGAACCAGGGATGTGACAAGCACTGAGCCAGATTTCTCTCTTCTCACACCACAGCCAAATTTTCTGAGCCATATCATTACATGCGGCAGATTTAATTCCCCCATGTTTTTAACATATGCTACGGTAGTTGTATTATCAGACTGAATTCTGATATGTTTGTTGTGAGCCTTGCTGAGGAGAGACTTCAACCCCAGTAGAACCCCTTTCAGCTCCAAGTAGTTAATATGAAAACCTTTTCTTCCAAGATCCAGAGGCCACCAGTTCTCTGAACCCCATGTACTGCACCCCAACGTCTGGTAGAGGTATCTGTGGTAAGGATCAGGTCAGCGTCTCCCTGAACAATAGTGTTAAATGAAGAGCTTACATTGTGCATCCACCAGGTTAATTCCGATCTAAATTCATTTGACAAAATTACTGGTGCATCATAATTGCCCTTACTCACCCGCAAGGCAAGAATTTTATTCTTTTCTAGGTTCCTATAGTATAACTGCCCGAAATGAAAAGCAGGGAAACAAGAAACTATCAATCCTATAACTCGAGCAACTTCTCTAATAGTTAATTTGCTCTTGTGTAATAAGTCTGACAAGCAAGCCGTAGACTTTCAGCTTTAGCACGTGGGAGTCGAATTGTCATGTTTACACTATTCAACAAGAAACCAAGAAATTTCATTTCTTGTGTTGGCAGCAGGACTGACTTTTCAGGGTGAACCACAAACCCCAAAGTAAGGTCGAAGGTATCAACAGTGTCCTGAATATTCTGGGCACAGGCAGTGTAATCATATCCTAACAGGAATGAATCATCAATATGTCCCATACCAATCTGACCCAAAGTTCTCATATGGGAATAAACTGGTTTCAATATTTTAATGAATAGGCGAGGAGCACAAGCCAGGTCATTGGGCAAACATGTATACTGAAAGTAGCTACCCTGCCATTCAAATTTCGAGTATTTCCTATCCTCCGTTGCAATAGGAACTAAATAATAGGCATCCTTAAGGTCAACCGATGCCTTAAAACACCCTGGACGCATGAGTTTGAGGGCAGTTTGAATAGTATCCATTCTAAAATGGAACTAGGATATAAATTCATTAAGATTTTTTAAGTTTAAAATCATTCTGTACGTGCCATCCTTCTTGGGATGCACAGAAATGGTAGAGGTAAAGTCACCTTCTACATGGTCTGTAGGTTCAACAACTCCTTTGTTTAGGAGCTTAATAATTTCTTCATTTAATAGCTCCCTTTCAGAAGGTGAAAAGGCATTTGTTTAGGCCGGGAAAGCTGTAAGGGGAGCACACCTCCAAACTCAATGTCATAGTGCTTTATAGCATCAAGTACGACCGGGTCAGTAGTCAGTGACTCCCAAGCGCCTACATGGTCTTGAAGCCTTCCAGCTAAGAAATCTGCAACCATATGGGAAACAAAACTGTTACCTGTTACCTGTGTTTCTACTAGTCTTTGTTATTGGATTTTTCTGGGCACTCTTCTGTGCCCGGTTGTATCCTAAAAAAGGACGATGCTGAGATGTTTTCTGACTAGATGTTCTGTCATAAGGCTTATAGTATGAACGGCGAAATTTCTGCCTTCCTGCCTTTATATAGCCATGGTTGGCCGTTCGAGTCTCAGAAGGTTTCTGCATTTGGTCGCCTGCTTTCTTTGCCTCAGCCATATCCTTCAAGTGCTTAGACAGATCGTCTCCAAATAGCTTGGTTGAGGGCTTGATTTCATCCTTACATAACCTTGTGTATGCGGGGTTGAGCTCTGGTTTTATCAACTCTCGTCGCTTTATGTTAAGTTTAAAATTAGCATTAGCTAGACGAGCAATGCTATCCATGACACGATCAAGGATCTTACGTGTATTCGGTGTTGTTCCAGCGTGAAGGTCCTTCATCAGCTGGTCACCTAAGATAGACAGGGCTGATAAGCCTTGAAGGAGCGGTTCTTGTACCCGCTGGAATGCTAGGTCAACTGTTCTGCTACGCCGTGGTAGCAAATCCCAGATTTCCTCGTTAGCTGTTGTGGTTGACAGAAATTTGCAATTCTCTGGAGGGTGATATTTCTCAACCCGTTCTTTCACTGTTTCTGGTGAAAGACCGCCAGTAGCCATGTTATCTATTAGGGCAGCAATTTTCTCTGTTATTGCAGGAGATTTCTCCTTGCTCTGTAAAATGCCTGGGTCAGGCTCTCAATGATATCATCCGGCGACCCTGAGTCAGGGCAGGAGGCAGTTTTCTTCGCCGCGTTCGCTGCATTGTCGCTCGAGTCGAGCACATCACTTACAACGGCATGGATATCCAATGTGCCGCTTTTGCTCCGTTCCGATTCTATTCCTTCGTCTTCGTCTGAGTCAGTACGAAGTAGGATGTCTTCTAACTAGCTAGCAAGCATTTCTGTCTGAGTTTCTGAAGCCTTAGTAAGTTGAGCCAAGGTGGTAGTTAGTCCTTGTAGGACCGCCATATTGCTGTCCGGAAGGTGATCTGTGTCTGTAAATCCGTCTCAGCCATGTATAAAAAGCGTTTTATCGAGTGAATACGATACTAAGGCCAGAGATTCACCAAAAAGAGATTTTTAAAAACAATCATCATCGGAGGATGAAACCTCGTGCTTATACCGATTAAGCCTGGTTTTCATATGTCGGGAAAATCCCAGACGGTCGGGGATTTCACTATTTCCCGACCGTCCCAGATTTATGCCGAGATAACGATCACCGCAGAAATCTGGGACGCATCGGCAAAATAGAAACCTTCCCGATTTTCCCGATTTGTCCCCGACCATCCCAGACGATCGGGGATGTCTACGATCTCCAGTTTTCATTAATCGGTATAATCTGGGACGGTCGGGAAACAGTGAAATCCCCGACCATCTGGGATTTTCCCGATATATGAAAACCAGGCTTTATGCGCGCGAAAAGCACTGATTATGCGAATGCGTCAAGCTATCTCATGGGATACCGGGGGCAGTGTGACGAGATAGAATTGAGAAATCAAACGCGACAAAGTTTGGAAATCAAAAATGCTTTTGAGAAATCAAACGCGACAAAGTTTGGAAATAAAAAGTGTCATTTGAGAAATCAAACGCGACAAATTCAAAATCAAAATGACACAATAAAAACCAAAAGGATTTTTCTTTTTAATCATAGACAAGATATCAAAATCAAAGAAAACAAGAAAAGAATCAGAAATAGTAAATTTTATTTGTGATACTCCTCGAACACCGTAGTTACCCTACCACCCGGGACAACTTAATCGCATACAAAATGGTCGACAAGAGAAACGTTCTGCCAAGTACTTTGATTCTCCTATCTGTACTGCCTGTTGGTGCTGCTTTCTAGTGTTATGGAATGCTGTTAATTGTTACCTTATGGTTAGACGACAAGTTACAATTGTCAAACACGGCCCTGGTCCAGTCCGGTTATTTGATTTGACCCATGACTCGGTCTAGAAGAAGCTAGAAATATGAAATGATTTACTGACCTTGCAATAGAAATATTTTCCGTTTCTGAGAGAGAAAGAAGATTACATCGCCTCGCGTTGTACTCGATCGGCCATGATGGCCGTTCAGGTTGTCATGATGAAAAAAGAAGAAATGTAGAGTGGGTAACCCTCCTGCCAGGGTAACCCTAGCACTTGGGTCACCCTCCTTGCTTGTAAACAGGGCCTTAGAACTCCCGCCCCCTCAATGTTATTGCCCAATCATTGGGCAATAACATTGAGGGGGCGGTATGTGCGCTGCAACAGCGGTCAAACAAAAAGGATGAGTCCAATAAAGAAAAGATTTTTACTTTGAGAAGTAAAAGCTGATAAGTTGTTGTTAGTCTGTGAGATTACTACATCATTTACCGTAAATCCTCTATTAAGCCCCCCTCTCAAATAAGGCCCCCTTTCTAATAACCCCCCTTTTTCAGAGGAAGAAAGGTTTTAAGCCCTCCTCCCCTACCCCTTATTCTTAATTAATTAATTAATTAATTAATTAATTAATTAATTAACTGATTAATGATCGAGCGGTTTTCAGTTGAGTGTCGTAGAACCAAAACCAAAGCAATTACTCCAGCCAATCACAACAGACTGAAACAGTGCAATGAGCCAATCAGAATACAAAGTAATTACATGCAGCCGATGGAAAGCGTAGGAAAATGCGCGCGTGCAAGTCGCGATTGGTTTTGGTTTTGGTTTTGCTTCCCATTGGTTGAAAAAGTCATAGGTCATAGGTTGTCGAACTTCCGGCAACTCTCCAGTGAAGATGTGTGTCGCCTTGTGCAAAGGTCGGCTAAAAAGACCTGTAGCCTCGACCCAATACAGTCAAACCTCGTAGTTTCTTGTCTTGATGAACTTCTACCTGTGATGACGTGTATATTGAATTCATCTCTCGCTATGGGTCATTTCCCGTCGAGGTGGAAAGATGCTCTAGTGAACCCGCGCTTGAAAAAAACAGGGAAGCACATTTCGTTTGCAAACCTTCGACCCGTTAGCAATCTACAGTTCATTTCAAAGTTGACTGAGCGCGCTGTCTATGATAAAACACATATGATGCAGTTTGAACTGTACCCACTATTGCAATCTGCGTATCGTGCTGGTCACAGCACGGAAACCACTCTTCTTAAAGTACAAAATGATATCTTGTTGAATATGGATCGCAAGAGGGTTACGTTGTTAGTACTACTTGATTTAAGTGCCGCGTTCTACACAGTGGACCATCAAGTCCTACTCAGACGATTGGAGTCGAGTTTTAGAATTACTGGATATGCATTCAACTGGTTTTCATCTTATTTTCAGAAAGATCTCAGCGAGTTTGCTATGATAGTTGTTATTCCAAGAGGTTCGACTTATCCTTTGGTGTCCCTCACTGTTTACAGTGTATGCAAGTAAGCTCTTCCAAGTCATTAGAGCCCATCTTCCTGACGCTCACGCCGACGCGGATGATACGCAGCTGTACTTGTCATTCCAACCTAACTCTGAGGCAGACCAACAGGAAGCTGTACATGCAATGGAGAGATGTATCAACAGCATTGGTGCCTGGATGAAACTGGATAAGTTAAAGTTGAACTCGGATAAGACAGAGATCATTCTAGTCGGCACTAGGCCACAATTAGATAAGATGAAGTTTGACCGTCTAAAGGTCGGTCATGTTGAAGTGCCAGTGGCGACCACTGCTGTACGAAATTTAGGAGCATGGCTCGACTGTAATCTCAGTATGTCCACACAAATCAATAAGATTTGCCAGTCAGTTTATTACCATCTCCATAATATCAGACAAATACGTAAATTTTAACCGTATGATAGCACTAAGTTATTGGTTCAAGCTGTTATAATGGCTCGCATAGATTATTGTAGTGGCCTACTGTATAAGGTACCAGCCTGTCATTTGGCAAAGCTACAGAGTCTTCAAAACACCGCCGCGCGCCTGATCACACATACACCTAGATTTCATCATATATCACCAATAGTATTCTCTCTTCATTGGCTGCCCGTCAAGTGTAGAATTAGATATAAAATAGCAATATTAACTTTTAAGGTACCGTATTTATTTGGTTATAAGCCGAGCGATTTTTCCGTTAAATTAAACCACCGAGAGTAAATTTTCCACCAGAGAAGGGGGTTCGGCTTATAGTCGATAATTTTCAGGGGAAAAAATTTCAAAGACCCAAAGACAACAATAAAAATGAGAGACAAAAACACGTTTTCTGTGTTATCATTGACTTTTATATGTGAAGGCTTTGCTTCAAGGAAGCTTTCATCAGTGGTCATTGACATCACACTTAACCCGTTTGTTGATTCACATACCATACTATAAGCTTGTTATCTCCACAGAAGTCATCACATTTGAATTAATTGGGTCTACTTTGTGATGTTATTTGTGGAAGAAATTCTTCAGTAAACTTGAGCTGTTTCTGCTTTTGGGATCAAAGCACAACCGAGCGTGACTCAAAGCACGTTGCTGGCTTGGTAGCCTCTCGCCTAGCCTGCCAGTTAGGTCATACAAGATGGCGGTCATAGAATCTTTTGTGTTTTGGAAGTGTTTTGAGTTTTTTTGGCATAAAAAGGTTCCAAACATTTCCTAAAAGTTACAAGGTTCGTTAAAATTCCTTTATGGTGAAGGTATGGCATTAAATTTTTTAGATTTTCAACATAATTCTCGCTGAAGTGTGGCACACGATTCATACGTTTTTTTTTTTTTCTCCATGGAACTTTGGTATTCGATTTCGATTTCGATTTCGAGTCTCGGCTTATAGCCAAGAGTTTTCTGGTTTTTTTTGGGTGAACATCTGGTCACTACTCCACTTGCTAAGTTTAGGGTAATTCATTTTTCAACACCAGCATATTTACGTGATCTTATACAATTTAGAAATAATAAACGCTATTCATTACGCTCCATGAATGTAGGGGTGTTTCTTCAAGATCCCTCAGCAATTAAGATTTAAGAGCACACTAGGGGATACGGCTTTTTCAACGTCTGCGCCGACGACTTGGAATACCCTGCCGGCAAATATTAGAAGTAAGACAGACCTTAACACCTTTAAATCCATGCTGAAGACTTATTATTTTAGAGGGGCGTTTCAAAGTAATTTCTTATATTAGCTTTTTTAGTAGTTTTTAACGCGGTATTCATAGTTAAATTTTAAAAGGATGTAAACGTTGTAATATAGTTGCTAGGTTGTAATTCTTTCATATAGTTGTTTTTATCATTTGTATTATACTATTAAGATATTTATTGTTATGCGCTTTTGTTCATATTTACATGCAAAAGGCGCACTATAAGTATTAAACATTATTATTATTATTATTATTATTATTATTATTATTAAAAGTGGCGCGAGTTTTACTGGTCAATCGCAGAGCGAAGTAATGCAAAACCAAACCAAACGCAATTTACTTTCGACAACTGAAAACCACTCGAGACTGTATTCGTTATTAATCACGACTGCAACACTTCATGTGGACTGATCCGGTATGGTTTATTTGTGTGCTGAAAGTTCTCATTAGTTTTTAGTCTTCGGCTAGACGACCTCCAACAGGAAGTAGGGAAGCGTATTATTTTTAAGTCTGTTTCTTCCTCCTTTTTAGCTACCGGTAATGCGTTTCACTACATTAAATAAGTCCCCCCTCTCAAATTAGTCCTCCCTCTCTATCCCCCCCCCCTCCCCAAACATGCTTAAAATAAATAAGCCCCTCGAATTTACGGTACTAAAAACTAAGGGACCAATTAGGCGAATTGGTTTTCCAGAAGTCAGGCATTCAAACAGAAAACAAAGAACGGCAATAAACAGTCTCCACATTTTTTACAAAAAGGGTTTAAAGTAAAGGGTTTAGTAAACGATCTAGTAAAGCCACAGAGTAATGAAAAAGCTCTCGAAGTAAAACCCTGAACGGGCCCAGTTGCTCGAAGCATGGTAGCGCTAACCAAGGTTAAAGGGAGGGTTTCACTGCTGTGTGTGTGTGTGTGTGTGTGTGTGTGTGTGTGTGTGTGTGTGTGTGTGTGTGTGTGTGTGTGTGTGTGTGTGTGTGTGTGTGTGTGTGTGTGTGTGTGTGTGTGTGTGTGTGTGTGTGTGTGTGTGTGTGGGGCGGGGGGGGGGGATACAAAAAAAATCACGCGAAGAAGAAGTCAAGAAAAAAAGTTCCTGCAGTGTGAATTGCACTGTCGGGGTGACAAACTGTACCTGCCTGAAGGCCACCTTGGCAGCCACTTTATACGGCAGTATTGTTAGTCCTGGTAGAATCCCCATTTCTCTGCAATTAGGAAAACCAGTCTGATACATTTTGTGCGCAGCAACCTCATCATGGATTCTGGTTACCAAAAATTCTTGCAAAAAAACCCTTCTCGATAAACATGGCTTAAAAGTGATAAACCGTGTGCTATAAACAGCCATCCTGCTTGATTCGTTTGTACTTTAAAGCCCGGCATAATAAATCGAACCCAATCGAACTAAATTTCAATCGAACTCAATCAAACTCAATCGAAATCAATTCATGGATTGAGTTCGATTGAGTTCGGCAATCGAACGAAATCGAACTCACCGAAAAGAAAAAAAAATCAATCGAACCCAATCGAACGTTCGATTTTCGAACTCGTGATTCAGTCATCTCTCCTTTTTTCCACAAGAACAATGTACACGAGCATCTGATCATTTACATTGATTTTGACCAGAGGAGAAGAATAAGTTGCATTTACTATTTATCCGTTCTATCATGGCAGTAAGATGCTGCCAAACGTCCAATATACTGACGCTTGTTCACCTCTTACTCTCTTCGTAACTTTTAATTGTCCAAGATGAATTTGAGAGAATCATGTATATCGTTAGTAAAATATTTTTCACAATCATCCATCTACTGTATGCCGTTGCCTGTGTCGCGGTTAGTAATTTGCTTGTATTTTTGCATAAAAGTAACCCTTCGAGTTTTTTTTTCCGCAACTGTAAGTTAGCTAAGAAAGGAAAGGGTACACAAATTTCGGAATACGCCCGCGGGAATAATGATAGCTTTGTTCTGTTCTGTTCTGTTCTCTTAACTGCCGTAGACAATTTATAAAAAGGGTTTCTGTTATTGAATAAATTGTAAAAAAAGCACAAGAAAAACCTGCTTTGATGGCTTGCTTTGGGCTTGCTTTGTATAGGTTTACCAGAGCCAATCGAACTCAATCCATTAAATTGTGTTCGATTTTTCCGAACTCAATCGAACACAATCAGATGGATTGAGTTCGATTGAGCTCGATTTGTTCGATTGAATTAGTTAGTAAAATATTTTTCACAATCATCCATCTACTGTATGCCGTTGCCTGTGTCGCGGTTAGTAATTTGCTTGTATTTTTGCATAAAAGTAACCCTTCGAGTTTTTTTTTCCGCAACTGTAAGTTAGCTAAGAAAGGAAAGGGTACACAAATTTCGGAATACGCCCGCGGGAATAATGATAGCTTTGTTCTGTTCTGTTCTGTTCTCTTAACTGCCGTAGACAATTTATAAAAAGGGTTTCTGTTATTGAATAAATTGTAAAAAAAGCACAAGAAAAACCTGCTTTGATGGCTTGCTTTGGGCTTGCTTTGTATAGGTTTACCAGAGCCAATCGAACTCAATCCATTAAATTGTGTTCGATTTTTCCGAACTCAATCGAACACAATCAGATGGATTGAGTTCGATTGAGCTCGATTTGTTCGATTGAATTCGATTTGTTCGGAAATCGAACTCACTGAAAGTCTTGTGTTCGATTTCGTTCGATTGCCGAACTCAATCGAACTCAATACACGGATTGAATACGATTGAGTTCGATTGAGTTCGATGTTCGAACGTTCAATTCACTATGCCGGGTTTAAAGCAAGCACATACCGAGTTTGAAAGCCTCGACATCATCACAGGAAAGAGTACAACTGAAATCAGAAATGTATTAATGGAAATGTATTAATGAAGATTGTGGACACAGAGAAGCACACACATACCGAACTGTAACGCTTTCTAACAGAAGTTTAATCTTTTGCTATGGTTTTTGATTATTTATGACAGTTTTATGTTGCAAGTACTAATAAGTATTTAAAAAAAAACAAGTAGAACTGATGTTGCGCTTTTTAACTTTGCCATTAAATACAAACACTTTTCGACTCCTTTTTAGTCCAATAGAATCAATATTTAACAGCAGGGTTCTCTTGTATCATCTATAGTCAACGGTTCAATGTATGACTGAAAGCTTTTTAACGTGACCATTTCTGTAGCCTTTAACATTAACGAGGAGCCGCAAGTAGGGAAATTTTTGTCCCGACGTTAATTGGCTTTATTTTCTGGCACCTAATTTCGTTGAAAGGTAAATCTGAAGATCAAAGCAACCGCTTGGATGAGCAAGGCACCTTTGATGGGAAAGGTTGTCACATCAGGACATCAACACTTTGATCATAAATTGTCCATGATGACTGGAATGATTCAGTTGTGACTACGAACCTTGCGTGTTGGATAATCTGTCACACCGGATTTTCACTAGCTTAGCATTGTACGGCGAATGAACCGTCCGACTACACTGGCTAGTATTTCCCAGATTGCGTCACAAAAGGAAATGAAATAAATGAAATAAAAATAAATAAAGTTTTCGACAAACCACATCTACATGTTATTATATGCATGGCGTGTGTTCCCATATCGATATTCCTCGCGCCTTCCACGAAACCGCGCGTCTATTATTTTATTCCCGCTTCCTATTATTTTCAAACAGCTAACTTCTACTGCCCTTGCAATGATAAAATCCAAAGGTAGATCAGGGGCACCCAACGACAAGTTTCGGTAGATATCTGTTCGGTGGAGAATAATTCGCCTTGGGTTTTCGGCGTCGATTAAAGAGTGCACTCGGATTTTCGTAACTAAAACGTGGCCTAAAAGATTCGGAATTGGGAAATCATAGCCTCTAAGTTTTTCGGAAAGGTCGTACTTGCTGTTTTTGGCAGTCAAAAACGTCAGCTAGCATTTTCGGAAAGAAAATATTTTCCCTAGAAAGTTTGTGGAAAGTTCATTTCAGCTTGCATTTTCTTAAAGGAAGATTTTGTTCTCTAACATTTTCGGGCAATTAAAATTTCAGCTAGGGAATCCGAACAGATGATCTTCTTCTAGGTTATAAAAACATAACTTTAAACAGACTTCGAACACCATAAGGTACTTAAAAATGCCTTTCTATAGCATTTGGTTGATTTGGCTCGTTGGGTGCCCCTGATCCATCCGTATCTTTGAGATCTTTTTGGGTTTCCATCACTTTTTGGAAGATGTAATCTTTCTTCATCGCTCGCATCCACTGCAGATACTCTAACAGTACTTTTCTCAGTTCTTTTCTGTAGAGAGGAAGGAAAGCGTTCTGCGCTTTAAGGTGAGCCACATTTTCCGAATCTCCGTTCCTTTTGTACTCGTCGACCAAAGCATTGAGCTGGACCTCGTGGCGTTCCTGAGCTTCATCTAATATGCGCGACCAAGGGTTTAAGTGCTCTGTCACTTCTTGGGAAGATTCCGTTTCTTGGCTAGATTGAGAGTCTTCACTGTCTTCGCTATCTTCGAAATTTCCATTACCCCGTTGAAAAGGGTAGCCATTATATAGCCAGGGATTAAGACGGTCAAGAAGTGAAACACCTCTATCAGTGCAGGATAAGGAAAATGATACGATCGTCCATCAGTTATCAACACCAAGAGGAGTAAAGAAATCATTGAAATCTTTACCAGGAGGCGTTGGAAAAGCAGCTAAAAGAATCAAACATTGTAAAAGAACAGCAGATTCAGTTCCTGAGTGGCTCACTTTGTATGGAGACGATGAAGGGCCGAACACAGAGAAGAGAGCTTAGTAACCCCACCTGCAGTACCAGTAGCTTGTCACACTAAGGCACTGTTTACACGGACGCGGTTTCATTTGTAACCGCATCGGTTTCGACGTGGTTACGCCTTTCGTTTACACGGCGCCGGTCGAATTCGTTATCAGAACCGGGTCGTTTTGAAAACGCTTTCAAAAGTGGAGCGTTTTCAAAACGATACGGTTTCATTGGTCGTGTAAACGGCGAAACCGCATCGATTTGAAAACGGTTACTTATTTTGGTGCGAAATTGACTGGCTCGCGAATGGTAAATATGGTGAACTTCGCACGGAGTGCAGCGCTTTTTTGCACAATCACAATTTAAGTTCGTTTTTTTCAGCTTTCATATATTTTACTCTCTATAAACCAAAGGCTTATCGTAATAACAGGCAGAGATGTCTTGAAATGTTGACTTTTTCGTCGATACGCTCCAGAGTAACGAAGAGAAAGCAAAACGACGATTCTGGATTCGGCCTGGAAGAACTCGTGTTTGATGGGACAACTTTTTGGACGGGTCAATGCTTCCAGAAGAATGCCTGAGAACGAGATCGCCATGACGTAAACGGTTGGATAGGTTCCGTGTAAACACTTTGAAACCGTGTCGTTTTTGATGCGGTTTCGAGGTCATGAAACCGTGTCGATTGGAAACCGCGTCCGTGTAAACGATGCTTTAACCGTATCCCATGAGTTTCACATTTTCACTGCTTGTTTTAAAGGTGGCGCTCCACTTGCCGTGCAGTTTGCTGTCAAAGCTTTTGCATTTCAAACCAAAAAATGTCTTGGAACGACGGTTATAATGGCTACCCTTTTCAACGGGGTAATGGAAATTTCGAAGATAGCGAAGACAGTGAAGACTCTCAATCTAGTCAAGAAACGGAATCTGCCCAAGAAGTGACAGAGCACTTAAACCCTTGGTCGCGCATATTAGATGAAGCTCAGGAACGCCACGAGGTCCAGCTCAATGCTTTGATCGATGAGTGCAAAAGGAACGGAGATTCGGGAAAATGTGGCTCACCTTAAAGCGCAGAACGCTTCCTTCCTCTCTACAGAAAAGAACTGAGAAAAGTACTGTTAGAGTATCTGCAGCGGATGCGAGCGATGAAGAAAGATTACATCTTCCAAAAAGTGATGGAAACCCAAAAAGATCTCAAAGATACGGATGGACTTGACTGGCTAGAATCGACAGAACTAGCCATCGATAAGCGGAAATTCTTGCTTAATCCATTGTTTGTGAAGCAGCCCAGCTATATCGGCGATTTCTACACGCTTCCGAGAACTTCTCTCTACTGACAGGTCCTCACACATCAAAGCTCGGAACCTTGTCGTGAATCTTGTTCTGCGGATTGTTAAGGGTACAGTAGTTCGGGTGGGAGTTTATAACAACAATAATTAATTTTTAACGCGCCATTTCCACTTAGCCAAGTGGCGCTGTACAGTTCATTTACTCTACTAATCCCCTAAAACTAATGAAACTACATACAAACAGTTCCAAATACAGAATGAAAAGATAAATAAATAACAAAAATAAAATGAAACTATTCGAAACCTTTGTTAAATAAGAACGTTTTGATGTTAGCGTTAAAACTGGTTGAAGTCTCGCAGCGTCGTCTTGATCGGGCGTGAGCTTTGGTCCAGCATGCTGGAAGGCAAGTTCACCGTAGCGCGATAGTCTTGCTGGTGGGGTGTTTAGGAGATTCTTGGTTTCCAGAAAGACACCCTGTTCAAGACGCCAAATAGTGAAATTGTATACCCTGTTTAAGATTCAAGACCCCGAAAACCATACCCTTTTGGGCGACACATACCCGTTTAGGCTAGATAAGGGAGTGCCTCCTCCCCCCCGAGGTTTTAAGTCAGTCCATAAAAGTCCACGCAGGTTAATGTGAATAGAATCCCAATAAAATGTTTCACATGTATCACCTGATTGATCCCTCAAAATCACGTTGAAACCACTGCTTCGACCAGCATCTTGGCATAAGGTACCCAGCTAATGAGGTAGTTTAAAAGGTTGCAAACAAGAATGATTAAGTCTTTATTGACAATGTTATTTTTCCAACAGACATATTTAACTATTAAAACTATTTAATAATCAATTTACCTTAATTGCTGTGTAATGCCTCTGTGATTTAAATACTCCTGAACATCAGTGTAAGATTTTCCATTCAAAACTCTATTATGTACAGTTTCACTGTAACAGCTTTCTTATGTTAAAAATATTCTAAGTCAATTGTAAAAACTTCCATAATTCAAAATGCACTCACTTCAAATAAATCTTACTAGTTTCTTTGATGGTTAGTCTAAAATCTTAACTTTCGGTTTCTAACTTAACCCTAAAGCTGTGTAATTGAACATTAATGTGTGGAGCACGCAAATCCCCGGAAACTCTGCTGACTCAGTTATTAGAGAGGTTAAGCAACCGAGAACGCCACAAAACAATAGGCTTAATGAGCAAAACAAAAGGCTCTGCACGTGCGTTTTACATCTTGCCACATTTCTTTGCCGTCCTCAGCAAAACAGCAAGGTTTTGTGGAGAACGTGAGCGTATGACGGTAAACTCTTATTTTTCCCAACTTCAACGCCGTTTTTACTAATTTAGCTCCAGGATAGGTCGGCAGCATATTACAAGTTAAACAAGTTGGAAAAATCGCGAAAGAGTTACAATAACGAGAAGTTACATTTTGAAATGACGTTTTCGTTGCCGTTGCTTAAGCTCTCTATTATAAGGATTCCAGTCTCCTATATCAATGGCCAGTCATTTTCTACACTAATCATATTTACATCATTTTATTAAATATGATGGTCATTCTCTGTCAGTGTAAAAAATTTAACACTAGAATTTCAAGTTGACAAAACTCCAGACCATCAAATTGGCTTGTTCAGCTTGATAAATTTATTTAAATGTCCCCTGTAAGTCACTGAGAGAGTTGTCACCAGTAACAAGGAATTTTTGTTTCAAAACAAGATGGTACTCATTTCAAAACCATTGCAAAATTATTCTAAATAACTTGTCAAATCTCTTCTCTCCTCATCACAGGAGTAGTCTTCTGAATTTCCTTCATTCCTTCTTTGGTCCTTACTGTCACCTGGACTCGCTTGTGTTTCCTTTGGGTTGCTTAGACAATTGGTTCGCATGTTCCCGCCTGAGGTCTTTTATGGAAAGCTTCAAACTCAGGGACTGGTGAAAAAAAGAAAAGGACAGTCCATCATTGACAGTTTTTGCGTTTGTAATAAACTCAGTATAGAACTCAGTATGGACGTGTCATAAATAATGCACTTTCTTAGCAGCTTGCCACAATGGCTTAAGATTTCGGATGATGTGTGAATGGTAAACATTATTTGTGCTCAAGGCTCAAGTACCCACATATCAATGAGTGGCTTCAGCTTACTTGATCACATTAATTTGTGAAGTATCCTTGTCCCTCCAGCCACATCCCACAAGCTTTACGTCTTCATTGCTTGTTTTATTGATATGTGGGTACTTGAGCCTGAGCATTGATTAGCTATGCCATGCTGATGAGGCCTAACAAGGCCGAAACAGCTGTCCATGGCTGCTAATGTTTGGGCTCAATCTTTGCTTTGGTAGATTTAAGGGGTAATGCCCGCTACCTTGTGGCCTTGGTGCCTTTTGAGTGGCTTCAGCTTACTTGATCACATTAATTTGTGAAGTATCCTTGTCACTCCAGCCACATCCCACAAGCTTTACGTTTTCATTGATTATTTGTGCCAGTGACTAGACTTCACTGGCAAAATACCAGCATTGTGCAGTTGTAGCAGCCATACTGCAGGCCATCACCACTACTATGACTGCTACAACTATGACAATGACTACACTACTTCTACTGCTACTACATATAGCTACTACTGTGTAGTTGTTTTGCAGTGTCAATACCTCCTCTGCCACAGCCACCACAACCACTATGACTAGTCCTACAAGTACAACTGTAATTATGACTATGCGACTACTAATAATAGCTGTTACTGTTACTGTTACTGCTGCTGTGACAGATGTATCTTTAGTGGTTTAAAGGGTTAAAAACTACACAAAGGTTTAAAAACTAGATAACAAAATTCAGTATCTGTCAAATGCAAATGGAGCAAATGAACAGCCTTACCACAGGTATGAGGGAATCTTCTTGCATTAACTTCATTGGTAAATGCTTCAGTCTCTCATTTGTTTCAAACAGCCTGTAGACAAACATGTCATGAAAAAGTCAGAAATTATACAGTTTTACAAGTACATGGAAATAACCTTTCCACATCACTACTCTGTTGATCTCCAGAATGTCCAGAAGAAAAAGGAGTAATCTGTGTTTGCATCTGATTTTGCTTCACTTAAATGTAAGACAAAACAAAAACTCAAACTCACCACATTTCAGAAGTAAAACCAGATGATGGCAAACCTCTCCACAACAGCCACCATGGGGAGAGGGGTAAGTGGCCATTGTAGTTAGGTGGCTGTTATGGGGAGGTAGGGATGCAGTATGACACTAATTTTTTTACAGGGACTGGAGGGTAAAATATTTTTAGTTTTGACATTTTTTATAGCATATGAATACTGTCATCACAATCAAAATATATCAATAAAACAGAAACCAATTTATGTTCAGGAAAAAAATGTCTACAAAACAAAGCAGTAAGTACAGTGAGTAAATCAGGTTGTACATCATTTGCTTCTAATACTGGGGGGTGGGGGGGGGGTTGTGCGCTCTCACCGAAATTTCTTCAGCCCCCTCTTTCGTGATTTTCTGGGTCCGACCCTGCTGATAAGAGATTACTGCTGAACTCTGTTTCATTTATGGGTAACTCAAGGTAGAAGTTAGATGGTACATACCCTTGACAACGTAGAAGGTCCCTTGGAGTAAGAGCTAATTTCATCATTGCTAAAGTTGTTCTGAAGAGTACTTTAATCCCTAGAGATAGAAAAATTGTATGATTAGTCATTTAAATCATCAGGTTGTCTGATTATTTCTTTCCTGAAATAATTGGTTTCATCTTCTCAGTCTCAATCTTGAGCGCACAAGAAAGCAGACGCCAATTTGTGCAAAAATAGGACTACGATAAAGATCTATGATGTGCAGTAGGTGGATTCTGATTGGCTTTTACTAACTGAAGCCAAAACAATCATTTCTGGAGTAGGCAGGAGAGGCAAGTGTTTACTTGCACAATGATCAATGTTTAAGCAAACTCATTTCTAATTTCTTAAACCATGCAGCTCCATCTAACAACATAACAACAGTCCAATTCTTGAGTTCACCTAGAACGCTTGCATGACACTCCCGCTAGTGCCATGACACCTGCTTGGTACAGGATAACCTTCTGTTAGAAAAAATGTGCAGTTCAGACAAAGGCAGTGTTTTCAATGAAATAGTACAACAAACCTTTGATTACTGACAATTCAGACAGCACCTGGTTTAAAGGAATCACAGGCCCTGATAAGCCTCTTATAACAGGCTATCAGCTGTTGTTGTCAAACATTTTCAAGTTTAAATAGCAGATAGGTTATAGGTTGAACAAACCTTCACAAAAGAACATGTCCCACACACGAAGTACAGTAGCAAAAGGAAGGTTCCTGTTTTTAGTGCAAAATGAAAACATAGACTCAATTTATATGTCCAACTACAGCCCAATGCTTGTTCAGTAACAATAATATAATACTAACTGTGAATTTCAGCAGTTGCTCAATTGTCTTTGGGATGTTTAAGTGCAGGTATATACAGGCTATTAAACATTTTGAAAGAAGCTTGACACACAAAAAATGAAAAGATGGAAGATGACCACAGTAAAATGGGGGAATGAAACAGTACAAATCTGTGACAACATCACCTACATAAGGGGCCTTCATATAACACACTATTACATATCACAAACTGATGTATGAAGGATGCATCGACACAAACTTGGCCAAAAAATGTGATACATGTTAATGAAATTTTCCCTATTCTTAAAAAAACTCATTAATAATACATGAAGGAAATACAAAAGAAATTAATTTTTAATGAGTGTCTTTATATCTGATAAAGACACGGCTAAATTTTACATCCGATTTTCTAGGGCAAAATAACCCAGAATCTAAATTTTAGTGTAAGAATGGATAGAGGTACAGAAAAGCTTTTTAAGCTGTTCAATAAATTTGCAATTCATATTTTATCAAGTCCTAAAACACTCGGCTGTGCCTCTTGTTTTAAACTTAATAAAACACTCCTGTTCATTTATTAAACATTACATCAAGACCTTCACTCACCATAGTAATAATTGTATAATATTATTATTATACCCAATAAATTAAGGTGATTTATGATACTCACAACATGGCATTTCGCCAGATGGGGAAGTGTATGTGATTCAACTTATTAATAAAATTATCATAATGATGAACTAGAACCAAATTACATACATGTAAATTCAGTATTTTCCAGTCCATACCTATAACATAGTCAATGAACATATGGGTACATGAAACTATAATTAATACTGAAAATTTGATCCAGTTTATGTTAAATTTAGTTTGTTCCTTGAGTTAAGCCATCCTGCAGTATTTAAAGATGTACTTAAGCTGAGATTTAAATAAATAAAAATCCTTTTGTAACAATACCAACCTGGCCAGCAGGCACATAAACCATTCAGTCATGTACATCAAAGGGTCTATGTGATGGGTTTTCTGAAAAGAAAGAGAACACAGACTTTTTAGTGAAGGAAGTTGACATTTTATGTGGTTGTCTTGTTGCTGGACAGCTCTTGTTTGTCGCACCACAAACGAGCCATTTATGCACTAAAGACACTACAAATTTTGTAGTGTCTTTATTGCCTTGTTTGCTAGATTGAAACATGAACATAAAGAGGAGACCAGAAGCAAATGAATAGGACTTGCTCATAAATAAATATTAAGTTACTTAGATATGCCAATGAAATCAAATATGAAGTGACTGTACTAACACAAAACTCACCATGTGTTTTGCTACGTGAGGTAAAGTTTTCTCCAGCAAGCCTCCAAATATGGCTCCATCAAGCTTAACAGCTTCCTGGTACATAAATAAACACATATAACTACCACCAAAATTTGATCAAACAGCATTGCAACTGGATCTGTGATGTTACATTCTTGTTCTTGTAGTTTACTACATGTATAGTACACAGTGAGAAAAAAATTCCAAACAACATGGTTTCTTTTCTTATGCAACCCATATACGGGCCATTAATGCCTAATAAACTACTGGACCTAGTGAAAACAGAAAAGGCAAAAGTCTTATTAAAAGCCACAATATACTTTCACTTACTAGTCTGGGACCGTAGTACTCAGGAATGTACCTTTCACAGATCATCACCAAACACCAGAATGCTTCCTGCAAGAAAAAGACAATTTTCAATAACAAATAGATTGCTAACATATGATCATCTGATTGAGGTTTGTCCTGAGGGGTGTACATGCATTACTAGTGACTATATTAAATAATGAAATTGGTACAAATTGAGAGGAAGTGATCATCAGAGTCAAGTAGTACTAATTTTCATGAGTATTAATTCTTGCGATTTGAAAAAAAAAAAAAAGAGAAATTTAATACATGCGAACAAAAGATTGTGTGAAATTTACACATGTGAAATTTAATACCATTTCAGAAAACAAAACAATAAGAATTTTAAAAATGTTCTGAGTCAAGGCGTTTTAAGCACCGAACTGTTTTGAGTATGATATATGTTGCAGTTAAGTTTTGTTTTCAGTTAATTTTACTTTTTCACTAGTTAGTTTTTTTCTAACTAGTTGATTTTATTTTTAACTGGTTAATTTTTTTTCTAACTAGAAAAAAAACTAACCAGTTAAAAAAGGGCTGGGGTTAGAGTTACTTACCATATTCATGACAACAACTACAAATAACAGCCAAAGACAAAATGCTTTTAATGAATTGCTTTCATTACAGTCATTATGAATCTTTTCAGTCTTTTAGGAATATAAACTTCTTACTTAACTGGTAAAGCAAATTAACAAAATGGTTCTACTGGTTTATTGCCAGTTTGCATGCTTTGGTGAATGTTATATTCTTATCTTTACTGATTACTATATTTGTTGCTTGACATTTAACCAATCTAGAGCTGGTGAAATGAGGGTGGAAATGATTCCAAATTTTCAGGCTACTTTGGTATAATCATTTTCAAATGCTAAAATTTCCCCAATTAGTACATTTGGATGAAGTGGTGTCTTATCTACTTTGTCAATTTTAATGCTAACATAATCTCCAACATTTAGAGTTTTAGCCTTTGGCCTGGACTTTTCCATTCTCTCACTGTAATCCATTTGATGCGAGTTGGCTTCACTTCTCAATTTTTTCCTGCTTTCAGGTTAACAAGTGGGTGAGGATTTCCATTTTTTTTTCTTCTGTTGCATTTGCTTTTTCTGTTTGCTGATCATGTTCTTGTTCTTCCTCAGACAATTTTGTTTGATCATCTGCTGACTTGAGCGGGGTGTACAGTGCACTGCAAGGGGTGGGAGAAATGAGGGGCGGGGGGAATGATGAGAAAGGGGGAAGAGGAAGATAGTGCAAATCTGAACTATTCTTTTTATACACCCCCCCCCCCCCCCAAAAAAAGGCCAAGCCCCTATTTTTTAACCACGCCCCAAAAAATTAAATCCCTTTTCAGACAGTTGATAGAAAATCTAGTTTAGAAGAAAATTAACCAGTTAAAAATAAAATCAACTAGTTAGAAAAAAACTAACTAGAAAAAAATAAAATTAACTAAAAATAAAAATTAACTACAACATATACATTGCATAGACTGCATACACAGCAAGCTGTTATGTTTTGTTTTGTTCATAAGGTTCTATTTAGGGCAGCTGTAGGTCTACAATTTTGCTTTAAATATATACTCATGTTTTATTGTTTTGTGACAGGTGCCCTCTGCTCAGAGTTTACGCAATCACAAAAATTAATACTCAAGAAATTTGGCTCCCGAATATTCGTGAAATTATAAAGTTTGCATGAAAATTAGTAAGAATAAGGTTGATGGCATCATTATTCTGTATGTCATTGGTCTAAGTGTCCAGTTAAGCTCTGTATTCTGTATCATCATGGTCAGTAGATGGTATTTTAAAAGTCTAATATATGGTTGTTGCCTCGATCAATGGTCAACAAAGTTATGGTGTAACATTGATTATGTGTCAATTGTGCCATGAAGTTTTACTGCCAGCATGAAGACTGCAAAAGTGATTGATGTGTTATGATTTGTCTTGTAGTTAAATTCCATTCAACTGGTGTATCATAAATTGCTGGTAAAATTAAAAGGTTTGTCTCCCTCAGAATGTTGGTCTGTCTTGCTGATGTCATCAAAAAGGCATTTGAACCTGACAGTCTACAAAGTTGTTGATAGTGTTTCATTGGTGCTTGTCATAAGCAAGTAAACCTGTAAAAATCATTCAGCAAAAACGAAGGAAAATCAAAATCTCTAACCTCTGCTGTCATGTGCATAAGAAGAACAGCTGCTACTGGAGCCATTGCCTGCCAAACATACCCACAAAATTAACAAGTCGAGCATAGCAGGCGGTGCTTTCAAGCAGTAAGAGTAAAGTCCAACAATACTAGGTGGCCTGAATTCACACTTAAGGACTTTTATGCAAAAATTTCCTAACATCAATAACTTTTTCATATACTATTGGTAAAGTTGGATGGAGAGTTATTGATGTAATAAATGAGACAAAATTAGGAGTCAATAAATTTGTTTCCAAGCTAAAAGGCACAAATGTCTTAAAGTGAAAATGGGCCCTTGTTAGTTGACATGATTTCCACAGTTATAGTGAAAATAAAAAAAAAATTTGCAGTTTTCCTATGAATGTGCATTGAACATATTTGCAGTTGTCTATGGCCACAGAAGACAAAGAGCAAATGGATTGCAAATTAACTTGAAAAAGTTGAAAAGGGTATTAACACAGGCAGTTTGTTTGTTTTTCAGTCTACTAATTGTTTCTTACCTGGCAGTACCCTGTTTGTGGGTCATACACTGAATATGCCTTCAAAATGCTAAATAAATCCCTCTGCCTGAAAGACAACAGAGGCATGCAATGCATCCAGGAACAGAGGACATGTTCAGACACTTTGATATGGGATAAATTTTTGATAAAGTGTGCATTATTCAAGTTCAGTTTTACTAGTTGTTGTTGTGGTTGTTGTTTGGTTATTTATAATAGTGTGGGTCCATTTCTGATTTTCATGAAACATATTTATCCAAACAGATTCTTCCCCAAATCAGATAAAGACTGGAGTCACTTTCCATTGAACAAAAATCACCGGGACAAATTTTCAGAATTTTCACAGGTTGAATGGAACACATCCGACCATGTTCCAGAATTTGAGGTCATGTGCATTGACATGCTGGAATGCTGGAAGTGTTTCGTCTGCTATAATTGTTTTTTCGCTTGTCCACGTGAGCTCACGCTCAGCAGGGAGACTAAAGCTGACATCTAACACGAATGCAACATGAAAATTTTGGTAATTCTGGAAATTCCATCAAAGAGGGTGCACTCAAAACGTATTCCTAAATTTTCAAAAACTTTTCCTGGAACTTTGCCAATTCCATTCAATTTCGGACTGGAAATCTCGAAAATATTGGTTGAATGGTAAGCACCCTGGAACATTACTAGAATTAAGACAGATGGGCACAGAATGACTTTAAACAAGCTCTTAGAACACATCTTTTATTGTTTTAAGTTTAAGTATTGAGTTTCTTTCACACCTGCTTACAGTGTACAGTAACTTGAGTTTTAATTTCAATATTCATATACTAGCATTATAGCACTCTTGGACTTATGTGGATGCAGATGTTGCTGGAAGAAATTGACTTAAGGTAAAAAAAAAATTAATTCTTATCTGCAACATAGACAACATTATGTCATCAAAATTCAAAAAATAAAATTCCATGCTGATATTTTGTTTTGCTTCACAAATAAATACAACCCTTTGAAATTTGATAAAACTCGAAGTGGCATGAAGAACGACAATAAATTTATTATTCTTAATAATTTATGTTATAAACTGGTACTTTTCAGGGGCCATTCCAAGTCTTGAAACTTTCAGAAAATTATTTAATTTTAATTTGAACTCTAGCATTTTAGAACCTTAGTTTTAACACTAAACGCATTCAAATTATTACCCAACTTACCCTTGTCCATCTTTTCCAGAAAACAGTTCATGAAATGGAAATGTTCTGCTCAAGTCCTTCTCAATCACTTTCTCCCATTCTGGCGACTGCTTTTGCAGAAGTTCCTACAGAAATTAAATACTTTAGACACAAATAACTATAAACCACACTTCCTTGATGAAGCAAACAGTCTCCGAGCTCATGACAGTCTATCAAGCTTCAAAACCTAATTTGCTTTCCTGGGAAAATACCAGCCTGAGAATTCTGTTCACTCTTATAGACTGAGAACTGGAGTTAAAGATTTTTATATATACAAAATATCACATCAAAAGGATTTAAAGCACCAGTAGAAACCAGTTAGTTACCTTTGAAGAGGATATTTTGTCTGCAAGATACCACATTAGGTAGCTGGTTTGGTATATAGTTAATTTCATGTACAATGGAATTTAAGGGGATGGGCAGGAAGGGGAAGTGTGGGAAGGGGATTGCAGCCCCCCCCCCCCCCCCCAGTCGTCAACAAATTGACTTAAAGGTCAAATGAACCAAAATTTCGAAACCTTTTCTTCGTGTCATTTCAAAGTGAACAAATACTAAAAAAGGACTACTTGAATACAAAATCACGTAGAAATTGTCCTATCTGGGCTTTTAAGAGAGCAAAACAACTGGGAGTACAGAAATATCCGAAGAACAAACGAAAACATTTCTGAAATGGCTGCGCGCTTGACATGAAAGGAATGGAAACAAGCACGTGTTGTTGTGACGTCACTATTGGCGAGTAGATGAGGAGCTCGATCAATGCTGTAAGTATTCTTTGCAATCTGTCATAAAGTTCTTTGTTTTAACCTTTCGTTCTCTCTTCAAAAAAGGCAGAGGAAGTCAAACATGTGGTTTTTAACGTAGAGCCGTACTAGTATGAACCAATTAATGGCAACGGAATCGTATGCTGGAACCTCCGATGACTCGTCCGAGTGCAAAGAATACGATGTAAACCAGGACCGAATCGGTCAAGTGGATTGGTGAGCGTTTGTTTACTCAATATACTGTAAAAGGTCGCTTTAGAATGGTCAATAAATACGTTGGAATCGCCTTTGAAGCATTTGTTTTGTTCTCTGTGGTGTTTAATTGTATTTTTGATGTATACTGTGAAAGCATACTTCCATGCAATGCTGTTGTTTTGATCCGCGTTTCTCCTTTATTAATATTCACCATACTATGAAAAGGTCGCCGTAGAATTACAACTTCATGCTGTTCGCTTTCATTTCACGCATTTTATCTGTTCCCTGTGTTTGTTTTTGTACATTTTCACTGTTTATTGTTATGCAATACCATAATTTCCATGCAGCTGTTTTTTTTGAGTCCGATTTCATTCCGATGACACTGCGTGAACAATCCCAAAGGCTAGATAACATGTACAGTCATTGTAACAGGGTTATCCATGTAATTGACAAAATGCCAGTAATTAAGTCTTATATGCTTTTTTACTGAAATGTTTACTTTTCTTTACAATCTTGACTTGAGCTTGAAATGCGGGTGCATTCGTGGAAACTGTGTGCCCATGCAAACTGGGCAGGAAAGTGTCTGCTGTCGTGAAATCTCAGCAATGAAGTCATCTGATAAGATATCACATTCCATGTCCTGTATTACTGAGAATGAGAATTTTACTGCTGTGTGCACAAATGCAGCTGTTATTTTGATAACTTATAACCAGTATCTAGAGAATGAAGGCCCGATTGATAATGAGCCACTAAATGGGTATGTATAGTGTATGCTTGTAAACATTGTCATATTTTTTGTCAGCCCATCACCAACATAAGTATGTGTCTGGAAAAATTTTCTGATTTTAGGTAATGCATGAATTATGTGGGATTGTTGTCAGAATTAAAATGGCAAGGGAAAGAGCATAGTCATAATGTGGTCTAGAAATGAGCAAGCTTGTGAATGGGTGGGCTGCACACTCAGGCTAAACATCTGATCTCATGGCCATTACCAACCTCCCTGAAAGTTTTCCATTTGGTATATATTCTTTTATTATACCTTTATGTATCATTTCACTACTTGCAATAACTTGCATGATGTACATTTAACATAATTCATTGTCCCATAAACTCCATCCAATCTAGATGTGGTTACTTGTACCATTTGTACAGATACATATATTTATCATACCACCAAAACTGCTGCCAAAACAAATCAAGTATTCCTTTAGGATAAAAACACTTAGATGATAAATTATGTCCTTTGACTGTAAAATGAAATATTATATACCTCCAGAGGGTATATAACTCATGCCACTAAGAATTTTATGAACCAAATGAGGATAAAGTTTGTGAAAATTTTGTCACCCAAGGTTTCAGAGTATGTTTTTCCTCTTTTCTGTCAGTACATACAGATATGTTGCCAAAAGGCAATATACCTATTGGATACATGCTGTCATCTTGTTTGGTAAAAACAAATAGAGAGAGGTTTCCACATGAAAATACCGTAGTTTATCAGTTATAACGCGCACTCGGCTATAAAACGCACCCCCAACTCAGCAACATTTGGTAAAAAGACGCACCATAAACTGAAAGTAACTTTAGAAGGAAATACATGTGGAGCGAAAACAAAGTTGTAGTAAACTTGCAAGAACAAAAATCCGTACATAAATATACAGCCAAGAAAGTATAGGGAACACATTTTATCAAGTTTATTTACTTGTGACCTACGAAATAACCAAACGTTTGTAAACAAAGCAAGAACGTTGCATCCTGATTCGATTCAAGCGAAATAATCACATGCGCGAGCAAATAAAACTAAAGTTGATTCACTTGATTATTCAATAGCGTAAATTGTCAAACACTAGTGACGGGAACGCTCGAGGTAACTGACCACAAATGTCAATGCACAAAAATGGATGGATGGACGAAGGTTTGTTTAATTTCTTTAGAAAAAAAAAACAGTTTACATTTCTTGCAATGGAAGTGTTTGCGATGTTAGCACTATAACTTAAGTATCACATTACAGAGCACCTGCTTTTAAGCACGCCCGATATGCAAAAACGGCTTTGTTTTGAAAATACTCTATGTTCTTTTATCCCGCATTACCAATTTTGAACAAGTTGAATTGAAGTTCTGCTTGCCGATATATCGTAAACTAAGGCGACAAAATTAATTTTCAATTTGGAGCAATTGCATAGCTTTCGGCTTATAAATCTGAGACAACTTGTTCCTGTGAGGTAAAACTCCCATCTAGGTTAGCATAGGAAGAGGACACACAGTTACTCCGCTTTCTAGGATATTATTATCCAACCACTAAGATCATCCTCCTCGAATGTAAACAAGCGCTTACTTTGCCAAAACGATGCGAAGTAAAAGGCTCTGGCCAAATATATTTACGGCTACTGTACATAAGTAAATTCGATTTGTACGCCACTGATAAGGATGTCAATGGTTTGCACGGACGTCTCAGCTCTTCACATCCCAGCAAACTTAATACAAGATCGAATTACGAGAGAGAGCAAAAGGATCACTCTGCATCCAGCAAGTTCAAACAAGATGGAAAATGTCTACTTCTAACTTTCTGTGTTTTGCAAACGCTGAACGAATAGATTAGGAATTGCCGCTTGAAGTCGTCCCGTTATTCGGCGGGCTAGAATTGTTGTCGGTTTTGCTTCTTTTCTGGCCAAGTTTTGTTTCGGATTCCACGTTTTTATTCTTGAGAAAAGTTGGCACGGCATCATCTTTCGAGTAAGTCCTCGTGGCTTTAAAGCTGGAACGAACGAACTCCTTGCCACGAGATTTTGTTTGAAGCTGTGTGGTGTGAAATGTAAAATGGTCTGCACAAGCGATTCCCTCTTCAGTCTTATGAGCCATTCCTTCCGTAGTTTTGGGTCACGAGGAAACTTGAAAATACTTACTTTACACTTGGAATTGTTGCTGCAGTTTATTGCAGCACAAAACACAATGCTTTCCACTAAGAAAACGACACTAATTTCAAGACTCACTTGTAGTTTTTAATTTTCCCGCAATTTTTCAGCTCGCCAACAGTGACGTCACGACTGTTAATTCCGACAAACTCCCAACAATTGACCCGACCGCTCTACGAATATGAAAGCCAAAACGAAGCACTTTTCAGCCTCCAATATCTCTGGGATTCAATACCCGATCACTCTGAAACTCCAGAATATTTTTATTTCTTACTTAAGCTACAAAATTCAATAAAAATTGACTTCAGAAAAAAACTTTGAAATTTCGGTTCATTTGACCTTTAATAGGGCAAAACTGGCCAAGCATTCAGGCACTACAAAAACAATTTAAAGAAAATTTGTACTTCAATATCTTAACTATCTGTTTCCAGGGATCCATATTCACAGTCGTCCGGTCGTCCGAGACGACCAAAAAGTCATACCGACGAGTAAGTTAATTCCAAAACTCGTAATTTGGACGAGTAAAATTTTAACTCTACCATAACATCTTTTCTAAATTTTCATATGATGTTATCATGTAAAATGCATTCTGATCACTCCTCATCCCTTTGGAACTTTCAGGAAACAATGAATAACATGCAAATTTTGGCTGCAATGAAATCTTAATTTTGAGCGCCATCTTTATTATTGAAGGTTCAATTTTCATGTAGTTAACCGCTGGTATTTATTTCTCTGAAGAATGGCATTTGCACAAAACATGACAGTTGTTCGACAGCTGATCGAAACAAGATGTGGAGATATTTGGAAGTTGTTTTGCTGCCTCCAGTGAGGAATAAGAAAAGTGAAGCTGATGCTTCTGACAAAGAAGCCTGGTTGAGATATGAACAGGAAGAACGCAAGCGTACCTTCTTGCCCTTGTGGCAAACAAACAACCATCGCTGGCATTGGTGCACTGTGCAACAGCATCTACTGAGTCCACAATTCAAACAGTTACAACTGGGAGCACAGCATTTTGCGAACTTTGCAAAACTGCATCAAAATTAGACAGAAGTATTACCCAGAAAAATTAGTTAGCGGATGGCTGCTCTTCATGTCGTCTGGAGTCCATTAAAATTCATGAGACCACCGCTAACCGTCCTTTCAAGTGACAAACAAATATATAAGTCGGAGTATTGCACAACAGAAATAAAAAAGGCAAATGTTCCAGTTAGACGACTTTGATAAAAAATGAATATGGCTCCCTGTGTTTCAATCCCATAGTTGAGTTGAATTCACAGCACATTTAAAACACTTTGGTTTGCCTCTCAGAACGCCAGCTGGCAATCATATTTCCAAGGACTAACATTTCAAAATTTCCCAGGGGAGCATGCCCCCAGACCTCCCTAGATGCTCCTGCCTTCAGTGGTCGAATATTCAAACCCCCTTTCTATAAATTCTAGATCCACCCCAGCAGTAGCATCTCCAAAATTAACATTCAAAGGCCATTTGTCAATAAGACAGGGCAAAATGACATGTAAAGGATCATTGACATTTGAGTGGGACACGCTGAAATAATCGCTCCTCATACCTCCTCTAGACTAAAGTGAGTGAATTTGATACATATTTGTGTTTTGAACTTTTGACATGTTTTCCTGGGGTTTTTCTCAGCTAATAGTGATGATGAATTAACATTGAAATATTACCCAAAAAATCTTGTTGCATCAGTCTGATCAGTGAGACACAAGTTTCATTCACGCAAACAAAGCATGCTACCCACCTTGGCCGCAATTAAGTGCGGGTTGTCCAAAGCCAAATTTTAATCCGTAGTTCTAATTTAGTATTACTATGTGTTTAGCACATATTTCACTGTGTATACTAATTCATCTAACTTTACTGTCTTTTTTATCATATTTTTATCTATTGACAGTTATTTTTATCATAGCCTTTGGTTACAGCACAACAGCAAAAGTAATGGAATGCTTCAACTCACATCAAATTTGCCATTATTTTGATTTTTTAGAACCATGCTTCCTGAGAGATGCTGCCAAGCTCTCCCACGGACTGATGATGGAATACCTTTGCGGCATCTTTCTTTTACCTAGCAATATAAATAATTAGCAAACTGAAATAGTAAATGGGTTCTATTTACATATGAAATTACTGGCAAAATGAATAAAGTTGCATTCAATGTATTTGCTGCAGGTAAAAATTAAATTCAGGTAAAATATTTTCACCTAGGTTGAATCTCAATTCCCTTTGCTTCCTAGCCCTAATTATGAATACCAGTAATTTGGGAATTGAGATTCAACCTGGGTTAAATTTTTTTTACCTGAATTTACTTTTTACTTGCAACATACTTTATGTAGTTACTGACTGAGTAGGAGGCCAGACGGGAACATGTTTGGCTCGTGGTCATGGTACACGGACCTTGCGGGGCATACATGTTCCTAACAGGGCCGTAAGGCTTTTTCTGGCCCTGCTCACGCCAAGGCGTACAGCCCTCATATGGGGATTTTCTCAATAGTTTCACAGTGAAAGCTAGCGCAAGGCCGTAAGTATCATATGATAAATTTCCTTATTTTCTCATTTTATTTATTCATTTTATTTCAATTTATGCATTTTCTCATTTTTGGTACAATATACCAGTACCACCCAGTTACGTGTAACTCAGTTGGTAGAGCATCAGACTGCTGAGTGGAAGGTTGCGGGTTCAAACCCCAGACCAGATCAATAAATGGGGTCTTAAAAGAACTGGTAACATCATGCTGGCTGCGTGCTCAAAATCTGCTTTCAGACGACTGCATCACTGGTCAGTGAAATTAAGACATAGGCGATGTCTCTTTCACCTCCACGCGTATACTGGATGGGGACACTAAAAGAACCCACACACCAATCCAAACGAGTAGAAGATGTAGTCCCCAGTGCTGCAATCTGCCCTCAGACACATCTCAGGGTTGGATGGGAGCTGGGGGATGGCCTGAATACCTGTCCCAAGAGCCTCTGCTGGTCATGGGAAAATCCTCCTAGGAGACCCTACATGTCACTTGGCACAGATGAGGACTAATCCACATCTACAACTGAGATGGAGTCAAGTTTTAAATTACTGAGAATATATCTCCATCAGAAGAAATCTAACCTTTGGGAATTTCTTTGTAATCCATTTATCCCAGTTCTGCAGCATCTCAACCCACTTTAACTCTCGATGTCTAAAAACGTCTACAGCAACTGCTTGTTTAGACACCCTGGAAAAAAATTCAATCAAAACTGCTCAATAAAAATAACCCTCATGAACAAGTCAAAATACTATCAATGAGATAAGACAATTGATGCTAATCTTAAAAACCATGATCCAAAAACATCACTTCTGATCAAATGTGACCCTCCACGGGAAAACGTACACTAACGATCATCCGTTAAACGTTAGAAAACTAACGGTTAGTTAACGAATTGCTAACGGCTTTGAAGTCCTACTAACGCTTAGTACTAACGTTCTAACGCTTGGCCCTGACCTTCTAACGATTTGTCCTAATGCTCTAACGGTTTGTTCTAACGCTCTAACGGTTTGTGCTAACGCTCCAACGGTTTGTGCTAACGTTCTGACGGTTTGTCGTAAAGTTCTAGCGACTGATCTCCAGTTCTAAAGGATCATAAGTTGTGAACGATGTATATATATGCGGATGAAATGAATCGAAGAATGATCATTGCGGTTTTTTTAACGGTTCGTTTTAAGACGCTTGTGCGGTCACGTATTACTTATCTCTTTCCTTTTAATGAAGTCTTCAGTTAAGCGGTCGATCAAAACAAGGAAGCGTGGTGCTGCCAAATTCTTTTTGCAACGGCTATTAAGACTGAGAGCATTCAATGAGGCCTTCCAAGGAGTAGAAGCAACTGCGAAAACATTTGTGAATCTTCTCCCAAAACACCGACAACTGGCAGAAATTTTCCGAAAAAGCAAAGTTTGTGACAGTTACAATTCTCTCGCTTTCAAGCGAGAGACGGAGTCGTAAATTAAACGTGCGACAAAGCGACACCAGACGATCACACTGTCTTCAATTCACTGTGAAGCCGACAGCGTCTTTTGTTGATGTTTGGCAGTTGTCTAAATCCCATACTCTGCTAGTTTTAAAAATTACATAAGTGGATCTTTTCAGTTTGGTGCAAAATTAAAATTAGTCTCTTGCTCACTGACATTTTTCAGACAAACAACCTTATGCAAATTTTTTTTGAAATTTGATCCACTGGGAATGAAGAGCATACGTGATAAGCATTGCGTGACGACCCAAAAAAGACGAATGTTCGTATGTGTGGAATACCTGATACCTGTGGTATCCCACACTATTGCTATCGACTCTGTAAAAAAAGCTAGCTAACATAATACCCGAAGCTGTTCGACTGAGAGCGAAGAAATTTAACTGGAAACTCCGATAGCCACCATTCAAAAGCGGTCAGACAAATATTGGCGACGCTTGACTGATTACAGCCAATAACGCAAGATCTAGAGAGAGATAAACTACGTTCTTACGAAATTTTTCGCTCCATCTGATGGAAGGATTTTACAAAATATAAACTTATTTATTTTCATTGAAAGTCAAATACAATTGTCGTCGAGTTCTTCAACAGACGCCTTGATTTAGGGAACGGAAGGCTCACAGAAAGTGATGGGAAATATTTTTTTATCGGCGGCATGCCACGTGCTAGGCAACGAGAGCGGTCGTATTTTATTTTTTGGCGCAATGATTCGGCGGATATTTCAGAGCAAAGTTTCGAGATTTCTTTGCCAGTTTGGAAGAAAACTTTGTTTTACCTTTTTGCTACAATGTTAACATTAACTAATAGCGCTTACTCCTGAGGCGAATTCAAAAGAGAGAGAACAAACAAAGAGAACAAAAACAAAACATCGAGCTCTCTTAAGCGTCTTTCGAGTTTCGCTCATCAGAAACTGTGGAGCGTTGGAAATAAAAGGTTTGGACTTTCTGATTTATGTATGTCAAACCGCATGTTTGTAAAGATTACATCAATCGGCGGTTCGAAAAATGATCCTCATCTTTTCGCAAATATCGTTTTTATTTAGCTGACGTGTGTTCTTCAGATACGGCTACACTCTAACGGGAAAGGTTCAGATGCTAACACGGTTGAATAACGCCACTAACGGATATCAGTAACGCTCTAACGGGCAAGGATCAGCTGCTAGCGGTTTGACTAATGTACGTCACTAACGGAAATGACTAACGCTCTAACGGGCAAGGATCAGCTGCTAACGGTTTGACTAACGCTACTAACGGTTTTCATCAATGTTTCTAACAGATGACTAACGGATAGCTAACGTTTTAGACCGTTTAACGGAAGGTCGTTAGTGTACGTTTTCCCGTGGAGGGTCACAAATGTTATCCAGTGTAGCTGCAAAATTTTATATGTACACCAATGTTGAATTTGGAAAATAATAGTTTTTGAATGCCACCAAAACACTACAACTTTACAAACTTTGCTTCCAAGATGTTTACTAATATGTTAACAACCCACATTACAACACATCTGGCCAATATTGGTCAATTACCAAGAAATTATGCCACCAGATTGGTCTTGAAGCGACATCTGAATTATGTAGAGAAGACATCTTACCACCCTTTAAAATGTTTGGATTGTTTGAATGTAATTTTTCTAAACTCTTAGGCCTATTCTAGATGTTGTGCTACTGCTGTGCTGAACTAAAATAAATTTGACCTGGCAGTGGCACGATTATAGCACGGCACTGGTTCAAACATCGAATTTAATTCAGTCACGCCAAATTCAATAAACAGGGAACAACCAGCAGGGCCTGCTGTGCTAGGTAGTTGTGCGGAACTTATTTCAACCTGCTGAACTGAATGATTTAAAATGTCGTGCTACAGCCATGCTTACATCAAATTTAATTCTTGAATTTAGTTTGGCATGGCAATAGCACGACGTTTGGAACAGGCCTTACATGTCTCAGGTTAGTGTGTGAGAGCATCAAAATTAGCCTTGATTGCAGGCCATAACTACTTAACTATACATGTTTATTGTTAGTGACTGAATTTTTAAAAATTTTGGTTGTCTTAATACCACAAATTAATCCTACTGAACACATCAAGCTTTTATTAAACAAGAACGTTGGGTGTTTCTTTACAATAGACCATTCTATAGTTCTTTGCTCAGTACCCTGGCCTTTGATTGAATGCGAGGCTAGGGGTGACCTTGAGCGCTTACCATTTGAATGGAATTTTCGGTGGAATTTTTTTTTAACAAATGGAACTGCACTAATTTCACACCAAGGGAATGGAACCAACTGAACCATATGATTTGATCAGAAGTTTCGGATGCCACTGGGCCGGGGTCTGGGTATCAACAAAAAACAAAGGAGTTTCACTGTGAGGAGCCTGGCACTGGTAATTGTGGAAAAATGGTACAGAAATTTCCGGGAATTCTGGTAGAAGCGAGAAAATGGTAATACCTCAAAAGGTACGTGGTTGTTTACCATTTACCAAAAAATTCCAGAAATTTCGGTTGGTATGTAAATGGAAAGCCTATTTTGGTCTTCCCAAACGAAAAATTTCCGGGGAAAACGGAATTTCCAAACAGAAATGTGCGTTCCATTTGCTCATTTCTGGCGGCAGTTCCAGGCCTTTTGGCTTGGATCGCTCTGTAAACCCGACCATTTGGAATGTTTGTGTAAATGGAACACACATGTTCCATGGAAATTTTCATTTGGGTGTTTGATGCGTACCATTTAATGAACTGTCGACCACCCAGTTTTCCCATGTAAATGGTAAACAACCTTTTTTCGAAAACATTCCACTGGGATGAACCGTTCCATTTGAATTCTTCCTGGAATTACTGGGTTTTCCATCCAAATGGTAAGCACACCTTGTTTTGATAAAAACCTACCTGCTTTTCTTATGGAAATTATGCTGATTAAACACTAGTTGGCATAAGAAAAACAAGATTTACATAAGAAAAGTTGGAAGGTTTGTATCAAAACAAGGTCACCCCCAGCCTCGCTTCCACCGACAACTGTAACATGGTCTATTCTGAAAAATTGGACCAAACCCAACTCATAAATCGACGACGGACAAATTGTTACAAATTTTGCGTCCAAAATCTATTCCGTGACATTTTCGCAATTGAGACAATTTTTCGACCAAAGCTAAGAGTGAACGAAAATGACCGCCGACGACAATTTTCAAGTGTTCAACAAATTAATGGCACGCAGCTGAAATAAGACAAAAAAGCTTACTCTTGGTTAAACATCCTCGCAGACTTTACATCTATAGCCACGGGATTACTTTGTTAAACGATTTAAGCTTAAATACGATAACAAGGAAAAATAAACTCACGAGGCTTGCTTATGATCTCCAACAAACCCATATCTATCGATAGCTGGTACCACATTGAGGATTTCATCTGGGTCTATGCGAGTTATACCATTAAGCTGTATGCCAGTAGGCTCGTAATACTCCATGTTGCTTTGGAAGCTATGCAAGCAATCTTAGAAATATTTAAAACTGAATTTCGATACCATCATAGGCTTAGGTTTTTCCTCTTCTAAACACGATCCACTGCTTGCCAACACATTTCCGGTAGATATTTAAAAGGAATGGCAACCTCCACGACAGATTTTGATAATTTTCAAGTCAGAAAAACTCTAAGTAAGTTTTTCTCTGGATTTACCAAAGAAGGCTCTTCCCAAAACCTCAAAAATTCTACGTCGATGTCAGTTGCAAAACACACCAAAGATGGCCGTCTTCACTTTGTAGGTCGTGTAAGCCGTTTGAAGTGTGCCTCGAAGAACCACCCCTCACCTAACCTCCCACGCACTCGTATTTCATCTCCTCCTGGGGAGGAAGTGCAATACGAGTCCCCTAAAAACGACTGCGTGGGAGGCTACCCCTCACCTTGACCATTCTGAAGGAAAGGCGCATGAGTTAAAAATGCTCCTTCCTCGAAAGTTCTTCCACACTCCTCCCTTGTTACACTCCTCCTAGAACCACTGGCCACGGGAAGTTTGGAAGTTTGCCAGACGGAATGTATTTCACCCAGACTAGCTAGGCGCTCCTTGGAGATAAAACGCAACCGCGCGTGATAATATTGCTCCCCTAATCCCCGCGATGCGACATGGAGGCAATTAAAGAACAATAGAGCGTTTCATTCACGTGACTACCGGCCATATTGGTTTAATGAAACAAAAGAAAGTATTTGCATAAAATAGAGTTCAGTTCCAAGATGTTTAGTTTGGAACACCAACATGGCCGCCGTTTCTTTGTTTTGGAACACCAGCATGGCCGCTGTGACGTCATGTGTAAACACTCTTTAAAAATAAATAATGGAGTTCTATTATTCTACGATGAACCTGATTGAACAACCTCTGACATTGATGCGTTATCTTTAGCCTTGATCTTTCCAGCCCATCTGGGGCCAGTGTCAATGACGGCATTCCAAGGGACCCTTTTTCGGTACAGTACATGTCAGTGGATGACGTCATTGATGGAATATTGGCTTATGGGCGTGGGACTTTGATGGCCAAATTTGACATCGAGAGTGCTTACCGTATGGTACCTGTTCACCCCGAGGACCGTTTTCTTCTCGGAATGTGTTGGCGGGGAATGTCTTTATCGACTTGGCTCTGCCCTTCGGCCTGCGTTCCGCTCCATTCATATTTACTGCCATTGCTGATTTACTTGAATGGATTCTCAGGCAGAACTACAATGTAACTTTCCTTAAGCACTATTTGGATGATTTTCACACTCTGGGTCCGCCCAACTCTTCGCAATGTGAAGTCAACCTGTCGACCTGTGTCCATCTTTTCTCGGACTGGGGAGTACCCCTACATTCAGACAAACTTGAAGGTCCTTCTTCAGTCCTGACAGTCCTGGGCATTGAATTGGACTCCCTTGCTTTTCAGGCCAGGTTACCCAAAGAAAAGTTTGACCGGATTGCCAGTCTGTTGGATGAGTGGCTTACAAAGAAGCATTGTAAGCGCAAGGAGCTAAAATCTTTGATTGGTCACCTGCACCACGCTTGCAAAGTAGTCCCACAGGGCCGTACTTTCCTGCGACGGATGATCAATCTTTTGTCAGCCTTCAGGAGGGATGATCACCCTATTATCGTTATCTTAACACCAAGTTTCACCAAGACCTCACCTGGTAGTGAACGGTGTGCACTTCATTCTACGTTGCGGGGTGCCTTGGGATTTGGCGGTCAGTATCAGGGGCTCTGGCTTCCCCCTAGCCATGAGCCCCTTAGG
The DNA here is from genome assembly GCA_016490735.1 of Pachyseris speciosa. Classification (NCBI taxonomy): domain Eukaryota; kingdom Metazoa; phylum Cnidaria; class Anthozoa; order Scleractinia; family Pachyseridae; genus Pachyseris; species Pachyseris speciosa. The sequence goes on from JAEMWC010000482.1 coordinate 396,383, forward strand.
GTCATGAGCCCCTTAGGCTCCGGGTCGTCCTTATGCCGGCCCGGAGGTCCCTTCGGCATGGTGTAGGGGCTCATGGCTAGGTTGCGGGGATTGCTAGCCATGAGAGCTTTTTTACTGTCTAGGGGCCAGCTGGTCACAGTGGAGGCCCCTGGACTTCCCAGGCACCCCCCGTCCATACAGCTCGATGCCGTTGTTAAATGTAGTTAAATGCAATTTAACTAAGTTGACAACAAAGAGATGCTGGTTTGTCAGGCAGGCAGCGGTAGCAAATGGTAACACATGCGCAGAGTACAGTACTGGAGTTGCGTGTGGTGTGCACGTCAGTGCAACGTAGCGTGGCGGTTTTCTGTGGAGCTTTGCAGCGTCCTATCTTCTCCTTTCTGACCCTCCCCTTCCTATCCCCTTTCCACTGTTAACACAGTGTGACGGGTGCCTGGATGTCTCGGTGTGGGGACTCATGGTTGGGTTGTGGAGATTGCTAGCCATGGGAGCGTTTTTACTGTCTAGGGCCAGCTGGTCACAGTGGACGCCCCTGGACTTCCCAGGCACCCCCCGTCCATGCAGCTCGATGCCGTTATTAAAAGGAAAAATGTGTCACGTTAAGTTACTATTATTAAATTTCTTCCTTTGTTCTAAAAAAGGAAGAACTATATTAAATACCTTGGTATTCTCATTGACTCAAACCTCACTTGGAAGCATCATATATCATTTATCTCCTCAAAAATAAGCAAATCTCTTCGAATTCTTTCTAGATTGAGACACTTTGTTCCCACTAATACTCTACTAAACATATATCGATCTTTGATTCAGCCCTACTTAACTTATGGTATTGCTGTGTGGGGCCAAGCTGCTCAAACAAATTTGGACAAACTACTAATCTTGCAAAAACTTGCTCTTCGTTTAATCCATTTTGCTCCATACAGATCTCATACGATCCCGCTATTCAACCAATATAATATCCTCCCGTTGAACTTTCAATACTGCAAGTCAGTTTGCGCTATTATGCATGACGTTTCTAACAATTTTTCGCCGGCAAACATTTCTAACTTATTTCTTCATCCTACACAAGTACATAGCTATAATACTAGATTTTCAGAGACTGGTAGTCTTAACATTAAATATTCCAGGACAAATCAGTTAAAACATTCTTTTGCTAGATTTGGTGCAAGAATTTGGAACAGTATTCCTACTCCCTAAGCACAAATCTATGGTTTCTCTACATCAGCTCCTTTTACATATTTTGGAATCAGAGGATACTTATGTTGACACACCTACTTTAGTTAAGAAATTAAGCAAGATGTCATGAAATCTAATATAAGCTTGTAATTTTGTAAAGTTGAATCGTAATAATTCTAGTTCATCTTTTTTGTATCGATTATATAGATTTATCTTCCTTCTCCTTTCCTTTTCTTTTCTTTTCTTTTCTTAATCTCTTCCTACTGAATTACCTTATGTTTGTTTCCCTCTGCCCGGATCGACTAGCTAAGCTATATGCGAGCAGAGGAAGTTGATATATGTGTTTATGTATAATTTTTTTTATTCATTTTGTAACTCTTATCTGAATATCAATAAACAGAACTCAAATTTCATATCAGTCGCAAGGGAAGAACTTCAAAAAACGTCAGCCCGACTTTTTCATAATGGCTATCCATTATTGTCTTGGCTGTACGTAACAAAAATATATATATATATATTAAGAATAGTTTCCTTGAGCTAAAATAGCCATTTTGTAGAAAATTTAGCTATTAGTTTTTGCTTGCCCTTGGCAAACGGGTCTTCTTTGGATTCTGGAGTTTCGCCAACAATCCATAGCACTTCCCCTTTCATCTTGTCATCGTCTATTCATAAGAAAATTGGATGAAAATTTATAAGGAGCATTCTACTAGTACGCGCCAAATTGCGCCCATTCTCATAGCATTGTTAAGATAGCGCGTTGCACTTCTGTTAAATCTAACTACACCCCGTCAGTTTTATCAGAAAACTACTGACTAAACTTAACCGCCGCTTGACCGGTCTCGCTGCTCCTACAAAAAAAAAAAATGACAACATAATTTCAGCAGCCACACAAGTGTCTTTGGTATCTATTGACGGTCATCTCAGCGTCGGATGAGACGTCTATTTTCATGTCTTGATGTATCTTGAGAGAACAAATTACACCACAATCCTCTGTTCTTTACTCTATGTATATCTCTCTTTTTTTTATCATAACTTTAATTTCCCCAAGTTCAGAAAGGCCATGTACATCTTTTGCTGGACAAACTTTTGTTTTTCATTCTGCCTGATAATTACCCTGGGTGCCAGAGGTTATTTTTTTCGTTTGAAGAAGGGAATTTACGCGGCGAAGCCGCGGCAAAGAGGCGCTTTTCAGGGATATTTATTTTTTTCAACGGGCCTCTGGAGCCAGGGTACCTGATAATTCGCTGTTGGAACTTTGCACGATCACTCTCCAACAAATATAGGGCATGTTGGCCAACAATACTGTAACCCTGGTAGAACTCAATAAAATCTTTACACTTGGAGCTTATGTTATTAATTACAAGCATGCACTAAAAACAATTTCATCAAACTGTTAAAAAAAGCTTAAGTGGACATCGTTTTTAAAAGGGACCAGTGTCGTTATAACATCAGAGATATCTCAAAGTGCCCCAAACCTTTCACAGAAAGATTGCACCTATTTCCCGAAAATCGACTTCAAATTTCGCGCTTTTCAGCATTCTTGCGTGTATGGTAGAATCATGCTTTTAAGTTTAGGTCTTAAATTGTCGCTGCTTTTCTTAGATTTGTCAGATTACTACCTACTGACTTTACAGTGCCCGAAAGAGTTATCGCTGCCAGTCAGTCGGCTGCCGCCTTGATCCATCTTTCTTTCGGATTTTCATCTTTTGGAAATTTATGTACACTACTGCCTAGTTTTTTTCTTGCTTTTTGTGGTTGCAGTCGTGCGCGCTACACTTAAGCGTGTTTTCGCGAAAAGGAACGCAACAAATTGTTCCCGCAAAAATCGCCAACGGGGAGCCGTAAAACGCCATCAATCCCATAGCTCATTGTATATTTCAAGAGTGCGGCCACCGGTGAACTCACGAGAAGGCTAAAAGCGTGAAAGTTGAAGTTTTACTTTCTGGAAAATGATCGCGATCTATAACATTTTACACATTTATCTGGATTTTGTGAGAGGTTTGGAGCAGTTTGAGTTATTAATGTTATAACACTACCTCGTCCCCAGGGCTATCTCTGTTTTTTGTTGGCTCGGCGCCATTTTGAATTTCGAGAAGACCCTGGGGACGAGGTTGCGTTATAGGTTACAAGTGTTAAAGCAATGTTTGTCCCTTTCGAACACGGATTCTGGACTCAACTGATAATAAAATGTCTTTTATTACTGTTGTAGACGTCTTTGCAGTAATTTTGTTGTCATCAGATCTTCGTTACAATCACTTTTGCAAGTAATTCCCGGCCTGTGTTATGAGTTTCCGCAGCTACAAAACATTTACAAAACAGTGTAAGACAAACAGTCGAAATCAAAATTGCTGTTATTTCTACAAAAGTCGAATTCCTTTCTAAAAACAAAGTAAATAACAACTGTCTACTGCCGAGAGTACATCATTTAATGCTCGGAAGTAGAAAATGCAATTTAGCACACTGTTGTTTGCGGGAACATTTCACCCCATCCAAGCTGTAATGTGACGATCTTTAAGAAACTCTTTCTAAATCAATTGACCAATTATTGAATAACATTTCGCTTTCTTCATTATCTGTTTCAGTCAAAATCCATGATGTCAAAGGCATAAAATTTGAAATCTCCCAGATCGTTAGCAGCATCTTCAAAATCGTCGTCGTCGTCATCATCGTGCATGTCGACCGAGTGAATAGGTGCTTTCATGGCCTGGTGTGCCTGTACAGATCCAGTGTTTTGTAATAGCTGTGCCCTCAAAGGCTGAACTCCACTCTGCATCTGATCTGCGAATGATGCATAGATTACTTCATCCATTTCTTCTTCTTCTTTGGTTTCGACGATACCGCTATAGCCTGAAAGAAATTGTTAGATGATTATAGAAGCTGCCACGCGCTTGCTAAATGCACATTGCGAAATTAAGGTCGATAGACGGAAGCGACTGCAAAACCCAACTACGACAAAGCTCCATACAGCTATGTTGTGTTGTTGTATGTAATACTATAATAACTTGCCCAAAATTTAATATCCCAGTTGTCCAACAAGGGCTGCCCTGAACACATTAACACGATCTGTCTGTTTTAAAATGCGCACGTTTGAAATCTCCTCATTCCTACATACTTCTACCTCTGTTTTTACCGCCTGCTTTCCTTATTCATTTGTTGCGGTTTGTTTGTTTGTTTCGCTATGATCTGACGACCTAAAAAGGCCCAATTTCTGTTATCATTTTAAATTTTTTATTACCTTTACTCGGCTTTGGAACATTGGGCGATGCATTTGTCCTTTTGTTGTTGTCATCTTTCATAGGACTAGGCCGTGATCCAGTATACTTCGCTATTGTCTCGTAGATGTCCTCATCACTGTAGACGTTCCCTTCATTCTTTGCTTGTTGTGTAGTGTCGTGGTGATGTTGCTCATGGTTGTATGTAAGGCTTTCATGTTGCCCGTTGTCTCCCGAGTCATTTCTTGTGCTGTAGCTCGTTTCATTTTCGACGCAGTTGTCTTGGTAATGTTGTTCTCTTTCCTGTCCAACGCAATCTTTGTACTGTTGTTCTTGATGGTGGGTATGTCCTGCATCTCCGCTGTTATAATCATTTCCACGATCGCTGTACTGTTTTTCTCCTTTGCGCTTTGCTAAATCGTAATCTCCTTCTCCATAGTGTACCCCGGCATCTGAAGTTAAAAAGTTCATTCGTTTTGTTATATAGAGTGAAAAACCAAACCAAAGTAATTACTCTGACCAATCATAATAGAGGCAAACAGTGCAATGAACACCGGCGTCAAGCGCGGGAAAATTTGCGTAAGCAGTCTGCATAGACCATATTAGTATTCTCGGTATTGGACTGGATCTAGCACGAAGTGGAGGCTCTTGCGGGGGAATACATTTGCATATGAAAAGATTCCGCCGTTTAAGCCTCGAGTGCACGCTAGTTCCAGCTCATTACGGAGAATACGAATAAGGTCCATTGGTTTTGTCAAGAAAGAGGCGCGCGAGTTTTGCCAATCATTCACGGAGCGAAGTAAAACAAACCCAAAGAAAATGAGGAATACTTTTACAGTCAATTAAAAACTACTCTAGTTAGTCATGAAACTGTTGGCCCAGCTTTGCAATAAATTCCCTTGGCAAGTGACGGTAGCCTCCCAATGTTTGTTATCGTGACTATCGATGACCATTTACTTTTAAATGCGCAGTTTATCGAGGAAAACTGTTGTTTACAGAAACCTGGCTGCGACTTACAATCAGGTTCTTGCTTTTTTGGTGTTTGAGGATGACCTTGAGCGCCTTTCTTGGCAGATTTCATTTTGTCGTAGTCTGGCAATTCGTCTGGACTTGAATGCTCGTCTGAATGCCAACTCCACAAAGAAGCTGAGCGTCCAACCCTGGAAAACAAGTCCATGCGTCAACTGAGTTACTGTTACCAACTTTCTGGCTCATAATTTGCAGGGTTTAGGTGGTGTGACGTTGCTTATAGTGAATCATTTGACCCTTGTTAACAGAAGCCAAAGTATAAAGTGAATAGTGTGTGTCGGTTATCACATTCTGAGCATACTTACCCTTGTGCCGGTTCTTGTTTCTTGTGGATGTGAATTTCTTTAGTAACTTCCTTTATTTTCTTCTTCTTCCTGTAAAATAATAATAACAAAAATGTAAAGACCGCAAAACGACAACAAGAAAAGAAATTGAATCATGTGCTGTAAGCACCGCACTTTTTGTCTCTAAATGATAATACTTCATGTTAGTTTTGCGATCCAAAATGATTATACAAGAGGGTCTAAACGTAGGGAATAAAAAAGAAAAGGAGCGCTACAATAGGCGTTCGGATTCAACGATGTTGATGACAGGTGAATTTTGCTTGCTGATTCACCCACTAACTCAAAGTTCAAAACACTTACGTTTTAATTGAATTTCTCGCCGTACAGTACTGTTGGCTCTTAGAGCCAAGCTCAACGCACAGGCTCCCCCGCCCCCCTCCCCAACCAAGGATCGGGACTCCGTTCTAATGCCAGTTTACAACAGACTCCGTTGCTTCTGTGTCCTGGGAAGAATTCCCACGAGTGAATACGGAAAATGGAAAGAGCAAAGACTTCGGCCCTGTCTGTTACCTGAGTGTCTCCCTAAGCAATACCACAAGCGTTTGGGAGATACAATACAATACAATACAATACAATACAATACAATACAATACAATACAATACAATACAATACAAATACAATACAATGCAATGCAATGCAATGCAATGCAATGCAAAGCAAAGCAATACAATACAATACAATACAATACAATAACATACCGTACTATACCATACCATACCATACCATACCATGCAATAACTTTTTTTTCAATGGTATATTCTGGTATAATTCTATTCGTTGGACGTTGGACACTACCGCTATCCGTCTTTTCTAAAGTGAGCTTTTCTCAAGAACGCACGCAGTACTCACTCTTTATTTGAAGGACCTCCTGCTGCACAAGCGATAGCTATAATCAGAATAATTATAAGCACTGTAGGAATTCCTATGAATCCGTAGTTCTTTAGCAAGTCCTTTATGTACTTCATGTATCCTTCATCTGAAATGGAAAATATTTTTGATTTGTTACTTGGATGGACACGTTTCAAATGAACTACAGTGCATCGCTTGCAATTCTTAGAGACTGGGGTGAGGAAGTCGCGGCAAGAGCGCTTCCTCTGCGCTACATCGCGGGAGCTTATTGCATTTTTAATCGCCTCTGTTTCAAGAACACTTGGCTACGTAAGGAAAAATGTAAAATGCACATTTTTGTTTAAAGAATCATTAATTGGTAGCTGTTTCTACTAACAATCAATTTCCCTCTGTGTTCCGTTGGTATGGTTTTCCAAGGCTGTTTTTTGATTCACAGTCTTCAGTAAGAATAGCATCGAGCGAATTGCTCGTTTCTGTAGTTCGAACTCAATGACAGGCATAGCTGAGGGTCCCCCAGGGGGGGGGGGGTCTGTGTTCCGGTGTTCCCTTCAAAATTTTAACTCTGTTCCATTGTTCCCGTCCAAAATTACACCTTGTTCCCTTGTTACCCTTTCAAGATTAAATTTTATCTCTTATTCTTTGCATATACGTCCTAATTAACCAATCTGAACAAGAGAGACGAGTAGACACGGAAGATGGCAACAAAAACTTGCCAAAGAAATCAGAAAACAGCAGAAAATCTTCTATCACCCCCACGTTCATGTAAAAAACGTAGGGCCTTGTAATTTTTTGTGTTTGTTCCCCTGTTCCCTAACCTATTTGATTCTCAAACGTATTAAGTGCTAATCTACCAGTCAGTGTTTCAATAAGTATGTTAAGCAGCTGAAAATGTTCCAGGTGTTACAATTCAACGTACGAGGACTATACCGCACCCTTCCTACACAAGGCTTGTAACAGCTTTGAACCTTCTTTTGCATAATTAAGTCGCCAAGCAATTATTTTATTGCACCAAGAGGTGTTGCACACGCAATATGCTTTCTTTAGTTCATACCTTCTGCTTCTTCATCTTGAATCATTTTCTGGGTATTATTAAACGTCGCTGTAAGTAACGAGAAACAACAAACTAAACAACACACCATAATAAAAATAATAATATCTCAAAGTGGTCCCATTTTAAGTTGTGACCGGTTGACGTGACATCATCATCATCATCATCATCATCATCATCATCATCATCATCATCATCACTTTATTAAAGTCTCAAATCTTTCTCTCTAGGCCTCTAGCCGAGCACAGCCGCTCTACTAATCGAGGACTCAAATCAACTCTAAATAAAGTAGAATCAAATCAAATCAGGGGGGAGAGGGGAAACCCGCGTGTACCCGGAAAAAACATGCCAGAGTCGAGAACTAACTCAGCCCACTTATGACGACGAGTCCGGGAAAGGAATACATGCGAAATATATGCCAAGCGTTATGCACTGGTCACTGAGACGATGCACACAATGTTTAACAGGAGTCAAAAGATTGACTGATACCTACATTTTCCGAGTTAAAATAACCAATTTTACATAATAAATATAAGGACTATTCTAGTAATGGCTCATTGGCGTGTGAAGCCAAGTTATCATGCTATTCATTAGCAAAACGTCTACTTGGGCGATAGCTTGCAATAGTCCGCAATTAGCCCTCAATCGTGGGATCATATGTAGAGCAATGCTCTGTAACTGTGCACTAAAAAATTAACCCAGAATGTCTAATTTCCCTGTGCAAGCACTACTCAGGGAGATAAGCTCATTCTCTTTGCGATCCTCTATGATTTATAGAAACACAACTATCAGTTTACTACCATTTGCGATAGAACAGGTAAACAAGTTTTTTTTATCGTTGGTGGTAATATTGAAACCTGACCGAAGAGCCAATGACAAAGACACATTCTTCAGGTTTGGCCAAAACACTCACCAGTGGAAAGCTCTATCGTTATTGTTGGCACTCATCAGTAAAGCATGGCCAGGCGTGTGAGGTTTTTTATGGAAAATCTCGGTCGCATCCTTTGTCCTGACCTAGCTTTACACTAGACTTCAGAGATTTGTCAGTCACTGTTTCTGGGGTCCACAAAGCAGTATTCAACTCTTTATGGTGTGATTCACCAAAGGATTCAGTAAGCAGACTATATTGAAATCATTTCATTTATAACTGAAGCCGAATTTGTGGTTGCTCACCATAAAACAACACCTGAGCTCCTCTCACTGCACATCCTTTAGAGTTACACGCTGAAACTCTGTAAGTTCCTGAGTCATCCAGAGTAAATGGCGGGTCCACCAACAACTGTCGACCATTGTCAAAAGTCTTATACCTGGCACCGATCATGAGCTCGCGGTCGTCCTTCTTCCACTGCATTTTGATTGGTTGAAGCCCTTTAACTGAGAAGCTCAATTCCAAGGGCTTTGTGTCATTGACGTGTTTGCGTAGAGGAGACTTTTGTTTGAAGTAGAGGTACGGCTTACTTTGGCTCAGTTTCGTGGTTGCTGTGTCGTCTACTGGTCTATTCTGGTCTTGGGAACGTTGGAGTGACAGGTCAAGAGCTTTTGGTTTCTCTAAACCAAATAAAAATGAAAATAAACAAAAAAGAGTAAGTATCACTGCTTTTGCACATGCGTGTTTTAAAGGATAATTTATCAAGGGCGGGGCAGACTTGACTTGTGTAGGTCTGTGAAATTGAATAAAAAGTCGAATGTGCTTTAAGCCTGGTTCCATATGATTGGAAACGATCACAAAGAGCGCTGTTTCCAATCAGAGGACACTATCAAAAATACGGTATGTGAACAACGTGCCGGTTCAGTTGATCAAGACTGTAAAATTTTCAATGAACATAATATCGTCCCGATCCATCTGGTAGCATTATCTTTCGCTACGGAGGTTTGTCTTCTATTCTTACGAAGATATCTTGAATTTCTTCCCCAGTTTTGGCCATCCTTTTACCTTTTTCGCTTTTATCCTTAAAATCATCACTGTTTTAGTTGTAAAGATACTCGTACAGCGCAGAACTTCATTAATTTCTTATTACGAAAGCTGTCGTGTTCACCCTTGGCCGCGCGAATTGAGTTTAGGCGGTCGGCCGAGCCCTATTCAGTTACCATACTTACGGAAGACAGTAATAATCTCAGCTGCTCTGAAGACAGTACTTTGAAGGTTTTGTCTTTAACTTCACATTTGTAGGTCCCCTGATCCCGCCCTGTCACATTGACTATGGTGAAAATCTGTGATTTCTGTATGATTTTCTTTCCATCGGGCGCAAGGTAAAATGGAGGCACTGGGCTGTGGTGAAATGACAGCGCTGTATAATAAGCGGACTCCAGAGTCGAGCAGTCTATTGTAACATTCTCTCCCTCGGGAGCCTCGAACGAAATGAAAGTGTTATGTGCAAACCGCATTGAAGAGGCTGTCACTGATACTGCAAATAACATTCGATTCAGTAATCATTATGAGAAATTCTGATTATTGAAAACCAATGTATTTGGTTACTGTTAGAAGGAAACGCAAACTAAGTTAAAAGGTGTAAAGGAAAAGCGGTTGTGAAACCAAACTAAACAATCTTTCAGGATCAAACCTTACCTGCACAAAACAAAATAAAGCTTCCTGCCAAAAATGAAATTAAAACGGATTTTTTATGCAAGTTTCTCGCCATCACTCACTTCATCACGAATATTCCGTAGCTATTCAATCTACCCCATTTCTGATTGTTCTAAATATTTGCTACAAAATGAATGAATGAATTTGCTACAAAACGAATTTTCACCGTGGATGTATGCATAATATTCCAATTTAATTGTGAGGTCACTCTCGTAGTTTCCTCACACGCACGCGCCACATGAGCGCGCGGAAAAGAATTAGAAAAAAGAAGGCTATTTGCTGCCAAGCTGTAGCGGGAAAGAACGTTTGCACTTGTCTATTTTTTTTTTTCAGAATTTTTTTGCTAGCAAGCAGACTACCTTCTGCCAGGCAAAAGACTTTCAATTACGGACACATAAATGAAAAAGGGTAACGTTTTGATCTCCTTTTAACTGTTAAAACACGCTTTTATTCCGTAATTCATAATTTAACTTACCGGCTTTCTCCTAACGTCTATCCCCGGAATGTGTTGGCAGTGTAATATTGGCTTAGCTAAAAGATATCAGCGTTGTATTAAACAATGGCTTTTAGAATGGTTTTAGTTAGGTGTCGAAAGTAATTCTCGTTTGTATTGATTTTACTTTACTGCGGATTGGTTAGAAAAACTCGCGTCACTTTCTCAACCAAAGAGAAGCAAAACGAAAAACAATTTTGACTTGCACGCGCGAATTTCTACAGCATGACAATGACAACAGCTAAAGTTTAGATGATAGTAGCAATTAATAATTGAGGAATTATAGGGTTCATATCGTGTACGGGTCAATGTGCAATTTATTTGCGCTGGGAAGAAGGTAACGTCATTTAAATACGTTACACCGTGCTGACGAGCCCCAAGAAGGACGGAACAGCTGCCCACGAGCTGCCAGGGTTACAACCCTACTTAAAGGCCCATTATCACCCTTGATCCAACGCGGTCGTTTGTTTTTGTTTTGAAATCGCGCCATTGTTAAATGATGCCTCTGATCGGTCAATTATTTTTATCGGGCTTTTGATCTGGTTCTGATCGCACCGAGTTGTCGCTTGTGCCCAGTTTGGCAAAAAAAATGTCTAGAAATTTAACTTGCATAAATCTTCATCAAAACCGTGAACAATCCGTTCACAGGTTTAAAATCAAAACAACAAAGTATTGAACGATCCGTTATTGATAAAACTCGCTGATTATGTGGCGAGAATGGTGATAAAATATCCACAAGAAAAGATTTATGTCGGCAGCTCCTGTTGTCGGGGGGTTTCTAATTTGCAGTTAGAAAAATACTCGTACGTTCTTATTCAATTATCCTGTCCTTTCGCGGGTGTTACTAAAACGAGTAACAGAGTAACGAGAAAACGAGTAACGAGCAAAAATCTCGAGGGGTTAATTTTTTTGGATATCTCTTGAAACATACAGAAAACAAATAACCAGTCAATATTTTCAAACTGATGTCTATATATTTTGTCTCTTTTTTAATTTTTACATTCGGGTCATTTTTGTCACTTGGCCGAGGTTCTCTATTAGTCGCGTGATCTTTCCGCACAGCACTGCGTGAAAATGGCGGGATTAACCACGAGTTGAGCTTTTCGTGTCGTTTTCACTCTTGCTTACATTTTTGTAGTTTAAACATGTTGGATTGCTTCTCACCAACATCGCGCATTTTGCATTATGCACATGTCATCGGCTTCCCGTGGGGTCGACCCCCGGACCTACCAGGGAGATATGTGGGGGAATACAAGGAGATGGATGGGCTTCTTTGCCCGAGGGTAGGGGAAAATCTTGACATTGTTTTACGATCAAAGGTTAGGGGGGTGGGGGAATTCACAAGTCTGAAAAGGATGTCACGGGGATTTTCAGGTGAGAGACACCTCACCCAGGGGACTTTGTCTTGAGAGATTCCCCGACTCCCCGGGAAATTCCTCAAGTTTGCTTCATTGATTTTACAATCCCCCTGGTTGGCCCGGGGGTCGACCCCACGGGAATGCCGATGACATGTGCATTACTCTGCGACAGTAAGCTTAATTTCTGTTCAGCTGATTGACGTGTCTAGATACCCGGCAGCCGGGAACTGATTTTAAAAAAAACAAGAGGCTACAATTAGCCTAAACCCGGGCTTGCAAAAAACAGTATTGTATCCCTAACTTAGTGCTAAACAAAAGAACAGAGGGAAGTCTGTCTTTCTTACATCGGACGCATTGTGTTTAGCTTGTGTTGGAGTCTATTTCTTTAGACCCCTATCAACATATATTCCTCTAAAATACAGCTCAACCATTGAGAACAATAATTATAATACTTGTAAAAATATTTCTAAAAGAACAAGAAAAAGAGAAACAGAAAAAATAAAACCCGTGATATATACCACTACCAGACATCGAACCCGGGCTAGCTGCATCACAGGCAGGAACAATGACCTTTAGGCCACAGAGGTTTATCATTATGCAAGGTGATAAAAATAGTGTATTGATTCCAAAAAAAAACTAAGCACACTTGTTTTCGCTTCGATGGATAATTGTTTGAGAAAGGAAACGCTTATCGAACGATGTAGGATTTTTTCGCATAAATGTGAATGGAGTCTCGGTGAAATGTGAGTAGAAAATTAATTAGCAGAGTGAAACTGTTTACAAATACGTCAATCCAGGGTCATTTGAAACACAAGAAAGGAACGTTTCTGGACAGTTTCAAGGGACGCTAGTACATTTGTAAAAACTAATCGCTTATCATTCAAAAATTAAAGTCCAGAAATTAAAATAGTAAATTAACTACCTGTCAAAGTCTCAGGGGTGTATGATATCCCGTACTTGAGTTATTCAACAAAATGTACATCTCAATGGAGCGGATACGGGGAACACGGCAGTCCATCTGGAGTTAAATTTTGGTCATGTTAAAAGCTTTCTTCTCGCTGTTGAACTTGCAAACATTCGTATAGACACTTCTCTTAACATATTAGTTGTTCAGACTTCAAAGACACAAGGTGAATCGACGTTTTCCGATACGTGACAACAAGTATCATTCTTGCTGTTGATATGAGATTTATACTTCCGAATCACTCGGCCGTGAAAGGTCAAACTCCCTTTGTCTGTAGTCTCTAATTTTTGGCGCTCCCCTCGCGTCGCGTCTCCTCGCAACTTCGCGCGTGCACGCGTCTTTCGCCCGCCACACAATCCATCGCCAAAATTAGAGACTACTCGCAGTCTACTGAAGCACACACGAGGAAACACGGCAGTCCATCTGGAGTTAAGTTTACTTATGTTAAAAGCTTTCTTCTCGCCGTTGAACTTGCAATCATTCGCATAGACACTTCTCTTAACATATTGTTTGTTCAGACTTCAAAAGCCACAAGATGAATCGACATTTTCCGATACGTGACAACACGCATCACTATTGTTAAAAATAGTTGGCGCTTGCGCAGAAACGCCGGAAGTGCCCTTTGTGGATGATACTCGACGACGAAAAAGAAGAACCGTCGGTAGTTCTAGACCCGGGCGCCGCGCGAGAAGCGCGCAGCCCGGGTAATTAAGACTACTGTCGCAGAGTAATGCAAAATGTGCGATGTTGGTGGGGAGCAATCCAACAAACCTTTTTTCTGTGAGAACAATAACGATCCTCTCAGTTGAATTTACTCTGCAACAAAAAAGTGTCAATAAGGGGATAGATTCTATGTTTTAACTACAAAATTGCACGCAAGAGTGAAAACGACACGAAAAGCTCACCTCGTGGTTAATCAATCCCGCCATTTTCACGCAGTGCTGTGCGGAAAGATCACGCGACTAATAGAGAACCTCGGCCAAGTGATAAAAATAGCGCGAATGTAAGGAAGATTAAAAAGTATATATAGAGATCAGTTTAAAAATATTGACTGGTTATTTGTTTTCTGTATGCTTTTAGAGATACCCCAAAAAATCAACCCCTCGAGATTTTTGCCCGTTACTCGTTTTCTCGCTACTCTGTTACTCTTTTTAGTTCCCCCCCCCCCCCTCCTATCTTTCGCTTTATTTTGATTGTGTTGAAAATACAGTCGATCATGCGGCTTGACAAAAGGTGGAAAACTTTGAGCTCCGAACTAAAACTCGGGAGGAAACAAAAGCGGTGTAGTCCTTATTGATCATGGCCATCTCGGCGAATTGCACATTAGTTCAGACTGCGTAATTCCTGGACCATCATCGCACACACACCGAAACCATATCGAGGGCGTTTTCCATTTTGGGGCCAGTCCCTTTTCAGTAAATTCTTGGAATATGGTTAACCGAAAGCTCACACATTTTCAAAAAACAGAATGGGGCTCGCATAATCTTATTCTGTTCATGCTACTATCATGAATAGAACGAACGGAATGCAAATCCGTAAATTATTTTCTAACAGAATAAACATTTCCCAAAAGAATACTCCGAGGGATTGCTTCCCGGAATAGTAATAAACCGAACGCGCTCTGGCGCTCTGTCCACTCTCCTCTGCTTTTGGTCAATTATTTGAGAACGGAACATATGAACCCACATATAAACATATGAACATATGAACCCCACCCCATATGAACGGGAACATATGAAACCACAATTGACCTGCTCCCAACGTCAGTGGTTTCATAGCTCAGTTGGTTAGAGCTAGAGCATCGCACCGGTAATCGCGAGGTCACGGGTTCAAACCCCGTTGAAGTCCTGAATTTTTTTCAGGCTTCTTTTCGCAATTGCATGAATTGCGTTCATAACTGCGAGGATCATTCTTCATTTGATTGGAGTTATTTTAGCTGGTTTGGCCTTCCATCCTTATGCAGACAAAGGAAAACGTCATAGATACGGATCCATGATCTTTAGTCTTTCGCGGTGAAATGATGACGTAAAAACATCACTAGTTTCCACTGAGAAATACCGTCATCGATCTTTTTTAATCGGGTGACTAGCGAAACATTTTGAAAAACTTCGGTTTAACATAGAAGACCGAAAACGCACAGTGTGGACGGCGAGCTATCTTTTAGTCGCATTATTTAGCGTAGCCATCATCTTCAGGGCTGTCATTAATTTTTAAGTAGGCAGGAATTTGCAAAAAGTAGCCAAAGAATCCAGCTGTTGTGGTATAGCCAGTCTGCTCTTTTTCTATCAAAGTAGCCGGGGATTGAACTCAGAATTTCCGGGAAAAATCCCCGGTCCCCGGCCCTTAATGACAGCCCAGTATCCTCGTTGCGTTTAGTGATTTATAAACAGATAAATAAATTTACGGAAAAATATGAAAGTTAGTCCCAAATTAAACAAGAAAGGTAAAAGAAACTGAATTCTGGTGGTTGTAGTCACCTTGTGTCTATTATCAATGTTACTGAGTTTCATTGCAAAAAGGGAAAAGTAAAGAGGAAATAAAGGTACCAATTAGGAATTTTCCAAACAATCTCTAAAGTTTTGAAGAGCAAATTGCAAAGCAAGATGTGAAACAACAGATCATGGATGCCCAAATTTGAGATCTTTGTTGCTTCCATTCATTACATTTTAATGCAAGTGTGCGCGAGCAATTTTCCTGAAGTTGTGCGCGTGCTTGCTTATTTAATTTACGTGTGCTTAGTTCGTTATTTAACGTACTGCTACTATTTTATGTTGTTTTCCTTGCTAATATGTATTGTCAATAACGTTCACAGTGTGGGTGGCTCCTCTTAAAATGTTCTACTGATGAACAGTTATTATATGCAGATGTTCTTAGAAGCAACATTTGTTTGCGGTCTGTCACCTTTGAATATCTGTGCTTAATTCCTGTTCCAGACGGGAAGTGCTCCAAATTAGCGCATGCGCAGACGTTTTGCCGGCTGTTCCCGGCTGTTAGGGACAAAGGCCACCACAATCTCTAACCCCGAGTCTCCGTTCCTTACTTAGTCCTTACTGTGCACGATTGAAGAAACGAGCGACTCTTAGTACAGGTTTAATCAGAAAACCAGTCTATATTCCATGAATTTGCTAATTTACATATACATATCTTTAAAATGTACAGTGGTGTATTGCAGAAATCTTATTTGGGTGTGAATTAAAATCACCCTCTACCTCCCCCAAAGTTATTGCTTGAAGCGGCGGGAAACAAAGACTCTGCTTGGGTCAGCGGTTAATCATCTAAAGCGAAAGAGAATGTTGTGGAAACAGGCGGAAGACGGGAAAATCACCGAAAAATGTTTCCATTCATAGCCTCTAACTCGGTAGAAACGGAAAGTATACCAGACACAGTGTAATGATTCCAAATATAAACTTTTTTACGCCGCTGCGAAAGTCCCGAATAGTATATAATCCAAAGATCATAGCCCTCTGTTCTGACAATCGTCGTAACTGATAGGCAGTTTTAAACGCGAACAACAAAGGTTTCTACGCTGAAAATGGACGGGGAAGTCGCGAAAACGGAATATTGTCCCAACTGGTAAGTAGTTAGTCACCACTGTTTAACTTCTCTTCGGCCCCAAAGTGACAACAGCGCAAAGTTTTAGGTTTTTGAAATGCCGTAAAGACATGAACTCTTGCATGTTGGTTGCAAACTGCAGCGTCATTTTGATTTTCCTTGAAAAGCAAAAGTCTGATTTTTTTTCTCTTGCTAAGACTTATTTATACCCGGTGCGATTTTCAGACAGAAAAAAAAAAACAAATTTTTGTGCTATTTTTTAAGACAATTATTGCTCAAGCATTGATCGAACATTTTGGAGATAGGTTTATGTGCGTTAAAGAAATTAAGATTGATACTAAGATCGTACAATTTCAAACACTTTATTTTTGTTAAATCAAGCTTGTGTCCGATGATCTAACGTTCATATTTGTATTTTGTTTTTCACGTTTGTTCTTAACAAGATGAGTACTTGGGTCAGGCTTATTGCATTTTAATCGAGAATTATGATAATCACTCCAATATTGAATAATTGCTACATCTGCCCCATTTATTAGCAGCACGTTATGAGATTTCCTTCTTTTGTTTTGATTATATCACTGGTGACTGGGTGGCAATAAATTTTCCAAACACAGAAGAATATTTTTTATATAATTTCAGGATCAAACCTTTGCGAATCAATAAAATTATTCAAGTGATGTTGTGCATGTGCATGCAGTCAGAGAATTTTAATTTGGGTTATGGAATGTGTAGTTATTTCTAATACCCATCGACACCAAACCTGAAACATGTTTTAAAACTCTTTTGTCAAACACAACTTAGTTATCTAATGATGTTTTTCTTCATCAAATTTGGTACAATTAAAGCACAACTTAGAATTTGCTTACAGTAAACTCTAATGTAAAGTTCATTCTGCCAGTTTTCCATCACTCATTTTCAGTTTGTCAGTGCTTGTGGCATGGTAAGTTATTACATGTATGTTCACTGTTTTTTGAAAAGTTTGGAGCTCTTTTGTCAATTGTAATTTCAAGATGGCAGTACTGTAGAATCAGGATTTTAAAGACTGAACAAGATATAGGAAGGATTCTACAGAAGTACTGACATTTGGGATCTTAAAAAGATCGTGCAGTTGTGCTGAGGATCTTTATTAAAGATTCAGATTGATCTCATAGACATTATTCCAAAATGGCAGCCAGTTTTATGTGCATGTTAATTAGCCCTCTTGGCTTCATTATATTTTTACTTGAAAACTATTTTGTATTTTGTACATGTTAATGAGGCAAAGAGGGCTAATTAACATACAAACAAAAAAATAATAAATTGGTGCCATATTGGAATAAGGTCTATAGGATAAGAATCCTGTAAGATTTTGCTCAAATATCCCACCAGGTCTTACAAGGCTCCTATGAGAGCATTACCTTTTGGGATTCCCATATCAGAAGGATCCTGCAGGGTCTTAACCCATTGACTACCGCAGGTTTTTACATTTTCGGAGTGATTTTCCACCTATAAACGATGAATAGCAATTTGTGACTCTTTATTTGAACTACCAGGGAAAAGTGGTGCTGTCCTAAGGCACTGGAGGCTCAAGGTTTCTGAAAACGTCATTTTGACATAGCTATTTTTTATCCGTGAAGCGACAACAATGGCCCAAGTTCGGTTTGCTTGCGATTTCTGCTAAATTTACAGCCATTTTTCATCTTTAGCGGCTGCCTGATGAGCATCATTGCGCGTGACGGTAGCTAAGAGTCCACTTTCTCAAAGAATCGAGCAAGGTGATGTACTTTGTTGTTGAATTTGGCTTGTTACTCGACGAACTGGGAATTTGGCCGGTCGAACACTTAGTACCTTTGGGACTCGGCTATTGATGAATTTCTCGACCTACCGCCACATATTTTGGAATTTCTGTGTACTGAAGATGACTGCGAGCAGGAAATTTTGGCGGTAGGTCGGAGTGGCTGTAGACTTAGTTTATATGTGAAAGAATTGGGGGAAGGAACGGGCGCTGTCAAAAATTCTCGTTAGTTCCCAGCATGCCATGCGCTCAAGATGTTGAAAATGTCGGGAAGGCCCGAATGCACTGGAACAAAAGGCTGCATCTACGCTCGGGAGAAGAATATGAACAAAAAAAGTCATATCTAAGCTAGAAAAAGGACTGAATTTCGTTATGATGGTTGAATTTTGGTTTTTGGACCATGATTTCCCTAAAAAACATGAAGGCAAAAAGGGGCATTTTTGTTGTTTCTCTTTGACGTTAAAAACGGCCAGTTTCGTTCTTGTCCAAACTCAAAAGGCCATATTTGGTAAAAATCGCTACGTTTCTTGCATTTATTGGATATCCAAATTTAAAGGGCATTCCATTTCGTGCTCACAACTAAAAGTTAAGGCAATATTCGTGCGATTGAGAGAGTTGCAATGTTTTGAAGCATGGGAGTTTTTTACGGCCGGTTTTGGCCGGCACGGGTGCCAATGGGTTAAAGGATCCTGAATGATCCTCCAGGATCCTGTGAATCTTGTGAAGAATTATACCAGGGTAAAATAGACTTTTAACATCTGGAAAGTCAAAATAATAATATTGAGAACAAAACTTATTCAGTTCCAGTTTGATGGGCAAAATCCTAAATTAAATATTGCTTTTTGGCTTTTGTTTTCAACCTTCAATATTTCTACCAACAGCTCTTAGGAAATTTGTTGTAAAGTAATTTAAAAAAGTGCTTTTAATTGATGATTTCTCAAAATTTGTTTCTTGTTTTAAACAGTAAGAGAGACATCCCGGCAGCCAACTTTGTGATGCATGTCACTCATTGTCAAAGGAATCTGACATTATGTAAGCAATGTGGTGAACCTGTGCCAACCTCGCAGCAGGAGGAACATTTTGATGAATACCATGCTGAGGTTGGTTGATTTTGTAAATCATCAAGTTCAAATTTATTACAGGATAAACATTGAGATAACTTAAGGAAGAAATGTTCACAAGTCAAAACCTCGCTATAAAAAAAAAAAAAAATTAAATCACTACTCCTTAATGTTCTAGGTAATGAAGATAATTATTTGAATGTTAATTATTTAATAGAATATTTTGTGAAGTTAACCTGATATGTTGTATATACTTCCAGTCGTAATTTTAGTCTTTTTCAAATAACAAAATCCCTTGTACTTGAATTTATATGTAAGGTGTTTTTCTTTCTGTATGCCTTTGTAATTCTCTTTTGTTTTTGTAATTTAATAACGCCTAAATTAAAGTCTTGTCCTGCCTAGATTAGCATTATAGCTATTTGCAGGACGTGAACTATTGTAAACTTTATATTTCTTTAAATAAATACATTGTTGTTGTTGTTGTTGTTGTTGTCTTAATGTTCTGAACAGGAGTGGGACCTCACAACGTTTCAGCTGTCATTTGGATGCTTATCGGTAATTTAGTGGAAGTCCAAACTGAAGAGGCTGAGATCAGTTATAATGCTCACTATACTCTAACCTTAAATTACATTAGGACACATTTTTGGATTATGTAAGTGGTCAGGACTGTGGCTGCCTAAACTTGTGTCCAGAGTCCTCTGGCTCTTTGGTCAACATTTGGTGGCTGGAAGAGACTGTGAGCTATTGGAAAATGTCTCTGCGAAAACATTTGGTTGTAATTTTTTGTGTGCATGGTTAGATCTAACAAATCAGACATGTTCTTGTGTCCTTATTTGACAGGTCAAGTGTGACTGTGGGCAGGTCTTGGAGAAAATGCACCTTGAGGATCATAAGGTTAGTGAACTGGGAATCAGATAAAGTCCTTGATCTACATGACATACCCCATTGAAAGTACCACCTCCATCCTTCACCATCCTTGCCATATTTGCATTTATTCTTGTCTCTTTGGTGCTTATCTTCCCGAAAATTTGTTATTTCACTGTTTCGCATTAGTTGAATGAATTTTTTATCTATGTAACAATGCCCCAAAATATCGTGGCCATGCTCCTTTAAGGTGGCTAACACCAGTTTCTAGCACTTTCCAGCTGTTGTATGTTAATGGATGATCACTGCCAATCTTTATAAGTTGTGACCTTTTGTGAGTGACTGTAACCTAAAGCTAAAATTAGGGGTGTTTTCAACAGGTTAAAGTGTTGCTATGGTAACCTATTATGTCCAAAAAGTTTCATACCATGTTTACCAATTATTGGGCATTTCTTTGATCCCACTGCAAAGGAAATAACATAAATATTGGTAGTAATGATCCATCAAAATAAAGGTGCTGGAAACTGGTGTGAGCCATTAAGTGTACATTGTTTGTAAAATTATATCTGGACATGTTCTTACATTGAAACTCTCTCTTGAAATGATCTTCAAAGACTGGTCAGGCCATCAAAAAAGTACCTTCAGTTGCCAGCATTTTTTCCTTCTGTCCTCACAGGATGCTCTTAACAGATTTTTGCATATCCTTAGAAGCAGGAATTACGACCAAGTAAACCTTGTCTGTGATACTGCTTGCCATAGACTCCTAGTAGCTTTCCCTGGTGAAAATCTTTTAAGGATCTTCAAAGATCCTCAAAGATCTTCATGAAGATCTTTGAGGATCCTAATGCGAAGATCTTTGAGGATCCTCAAGGATCCTTGCCAAGATCCTTAAGGATCCTCAACTTTCTTGCCAAGATCTTTGAAGATCTTGGCAAGATCTTTAAGGATCTTCAAAGATCTTTAAGGATCCTTTGCAGATCTTGCCAAGATCTTTGAGGATCTTCAATAATCTTGCCAAAGATCATTAAGGATCCTTTGCAGATCTTGCCAAGATCTTTAAGGATCTACAAGGATCCTTTGCAGATCTTGGCCAGATCTTTGAGGATCTTCAATTTAAGGATCTTTAAGGATCCTTTGAAGATCTTTGAGGATCTTCAAGGACCCTTCACAGATCTTGCCCAGATCTTTGAGGATCTTTAATAACTTTGCAAAAGATCTTCAAGGATCTTAAAGGATCTTTTATGGATCTTGCCAAGATCTTAAAGGAACTCAATCATATAATCTTGCAAAAGATCTCCAGGGATCTTGGATAAACCTTTGCAAGACTTTGTACTACTTTGAACTTCCCAAAATCACAAAAATAGTCGTAACTATCATTATTTTGATGTGCTAGGAATTCCTTGGAATTTTTTTACCTTTAGCCAAACTTAATTAGAATTCCAAAGAATTCCTAGGAATTGATTGAATTCTACAGTAAGACAACCTCAGAACTAAAACAAAAGATCTCTCAGGTATCTGAATGTATTTATTAAAAAAATATAGAACTGAAGATAGCCTTAAACAGTCAAATAGGGTTTTAAAATATAGTACCTTTAAATAGAGCTAATGAATGCAAAAAATAGGTTTAAAATAACTTTAATGCAAATTTAAAAATACCCCCAGACAGATACATGTTAAGTAAAGTTTGATAAGTTACTTTCAGAGTATGGTTTAGGCCTTCCAAGGGGTAGAAACGACAAGTAACACTGCTCCCAAAACACCAATAAACAACAGAAATTGGTTAGTTTTTTATCATGTCTGCATTGTTATAGTAAAATTTCAGATACATGTAGTGCACATTTTCAAAAAAGGTAAGAGAAATTGTAATATTTATTATAGTAAGTTTAAAGACCCATGTTCATCCAAGACGCATTGCGCACCACACTGAATCTCACAGACGGAAAATACGCAAATCGCCAGTGAGCGTTATTTTGCGAAAATAATCCTTGTTCATCCGGCTTATTTCCCGAGTATCGCTAATTTTTGTCGTTGTGGTTTCTTAACATCCTCTCTCTTCATTTGCGTCAATACTTTCAACAACAGTCGTTGTAGCAGTGAGGAAAAGACCTTGTAGGCAACTAGTGTTGTTGAACTTCGAGTAACGCGAAATTACTTGCTGGCGGGCTCTTGTTAAAAATCCGTTTAGTTTGGGGTCAACCTGAAGGTAATTCTGCACAAACATGTTGGAATATTGTCTTCCATTGTAAGGCTGTTGTCTCCTTGAATTTGTTTCATAATTTTCCTGGCAAAATGCGACTTTTGTCCCGTTACTTTGTTGATACATGCATAGGGTCGCTGCCATTTGAAATGATCTCTGATCTTGGAGTTGACAGTGCTGTACAGTGTTAACCCGAAGGAAGATGCCCATCTCAGACTTTGCTTAGCTAGTATTTTTAAGCAAAGAAAAGGGATGATCTGGTACCTCCGAACTTGAATCTGTCATAGCGATATGCCAGATTTCAACTGATGTCCGACCTTGGTGAATATTTTGATCATGCGGTTCTAATTTATCTGCAAATGAACCAGACTCGATCGTGGTTTTGTATCTGATAAATGAGCATCCATCAAGTCGAACACTGTTTGTTTCTCTTCCCAGCAATTTCTATAATGATAAGGTAAGCCTTATGGAGCGCTAAAATTAAATATATGGACTAGGTGTATTCAAGGCGGCATAACTTATTTAATTATTGGGAATCCTTTATTGCATAGCTTTTAGTTAGCCATACTAGTAAATGCAAGCGAAACGATTGACTTCCCTCGCTTCCTCAGTCGCTGAAAGTTTTACATGATGAACCACACTTATTTGCAGCATTTTTGGAGGAACTGATTTCTTTCTCAGACACAAAAAGATTCAAATCACAGGAATATAGAATAATAAATCAATTATCATTTCATTGTTATGTGTCATGCCACTGGAACTCAATGGGAGAATCTGGTAAACCAATCAGATTGCAAAATGAACAACAGAGACGGTTAAAAACAATAACCAATGCGCGCAAGGCCTCTCGGATGAACATGGGTCTTTAAATGATCCATCACAGTTCAGATCAAGAGAATTGTTGTCTGAAACTCAGAATCTACAAATTCTATTTCTACACTCTCACATAATTATCACAACAAACTTAAGCAGTTAATAGATAACAGCTACAGTTATTAAAATGTGAAGTCCTAAAGACTATTAAGCTTGACGGGAAGCATTTGGTGCCTAGGCTTGAGAGGACGAGTCCTGAGCCCTCATAACAACTGTGAGCGTTAAGCATCTGCATAAAAAAAAACTGTGGGGTTAAAATGAGTCTTCCAAGAGATCACTGTATTCAGTGATCTGTATTACTCCCTAATTTATAGGAACAGTTTACAATGTGAAATACTCCATGACTGATCTTCAACTTTATTTTGAATACACTGACAGAAATCAACAACACAAACAACCAAGACACGCAATCTACAGTCATTATAAAACAAATCAAGTCAAAATTGTCCAGTTGAACTAAAAGACATTTTTTCCTTTAAAAAAGGTACTATTATGCCATGGGAAGGTTACAGAGTTCTTAGTACATTTAAATGGCCTGAAATTAGCTTGCAGTCTCGAGGAAAAAGCACATGGTCGATCTTCAGTCAAACATTTGAAGTCAATCGTTCATCAAAATAATATCAAAGTATAATTTGCTTTTAACTAAAGCTTACCTGTTTCAAAAGATCATTCATGTGCTTTGTAGTGTTTTGAGACATCATTTTAAGCTTAAAACAAAGGGAAATTGGGAGAGATGTGCTTATCAACAACGTGAAAATCCGCCAGAATAGAGTCCTAAAGCGGTGACGTCACGTTGCCATGGCGCTTAAAATTTCAGTTCCAAACAAACCTGCATATCCATTCAAAATGGCGACACTATCGATCACTTCAATGCTTTCGTTCTTCTCAGAGGAGAAAAAAATCGATCAAGAAGGCTAAAAACCACTATAAGTCGGATCACATAGAGGCATTTACATATCAGCGGGGCGTTTTACGCGGTGAAGTACACGCAAGCATGAAGAACAAGGTATACAAAGTCACGGTGAGTTTAACAACATGTTCCCTTAGAGCTGCGATGAAAAACGTCACGTATATGAAACCTTTATAAAGCTAGATGCTGAATAATTTTAAATCGTTATGTATTGAATACATCTAAGGTGAAATTTGGACGCTCTTTGGTGCAATAGCGGTCATAAAAAAAACAAGAAAATGTGAGTGTAGTCGTTAGTTGGACGTCTTCTACGCACGAAAACGTTAGGTGCTACAATTTTACTGAAAAACACATTTCGCGATTTTTCTTACCTCCTACTAAGACATTTCATTTCACTCTTGCAGATTTATTTGGATGAGGAATTTGAAATAAAATCGACGGAGTGTGAGTGTCCGAGATAAAGGTTAAATGCAGTCACACGGCGGCCCTTTTTATCCATGGCATTCACAACCTCAGCAAAACTGATGTTGAATGCCAGTGGAGGCTGCTGGCTGCTCAGCCCCGAGCCACCTGTTGCTAAAAAGCTGCCCATTCCAACAATAGAGGAGATAGTTTTTTCAGACGAGTTTCTTCAAACCGTGGGACATGAACAACAAATAGACTGTCTAGTAAGACACTGCAGAGTACAGGCAGGAGAAATTTCAAGAATTAGTGAGTTGACTGTTGGTCAGAGAGACAATCCTGCCTGGCATTTGGCAAGGAGGGGTCGTCCAAGCGTCTTTACACCGAGCGAAATCTTACAATTGAAGAGGCTGTTAAGTCTGCAACATTTTGCCTGGAAAAAAGTGAAACTATAGAGGGCTATTCCTTGAAGAAAGATCATGTCTACTGGCATCAGGTTCAGGGAGAAATGTTTTTCTCACATAGGAAATTTTGTTACTTTGTTGTGTGGACAACAAAAGATGTAGCTGTTCTAAAATAGAAAGGGATGAAACATGGGCAGCAAATATCTCTGTTTTAATAGACTTTTATTTTAATCATATTTTCCCCAACATTGTGGAAGGCAAACTGTAGTTTGTTAGTTGTGACTGGGGCTTTCTTCTACCTCATTAAAGATTCAAATGTAACTATTTTTTCTGTCATGAGGATTTCATGTTCTTGATTATAAATTGCCATTGTGGGGAGAATTTTGTAGGAAACCTTTCATAGCTCTTGCAGAGTTACTAAAATTAAAAATTGTTTGCTGCATTTAAATGTAACAAAATATGAAATCTTTTCAATTGAAACAAATCTGATAAAATTAGCTACCCTCAGGGGTGCTCAGTTAGGAGCAATTAAAAAGTACAAAGGGAGTCATAACCACGTTTAGTGTTAAACTGCCATTATCTAAATACACAAAATAATTGGTTGAAGGATTCTCGAAAGTTAGTCAAACGTTGCAGTTTCATTCAAAAGGGCTTTTCTAATCAGTTGTTTGCAAACCAAGGGAGGTCATTGTCAATGATATAGTCACTCACCAAATCATATGTGTTTATATGTATCTTTAATAAGCAACATAACACGATATTCCTTTTTACAATAAAAATAGTTACATGGTATTTATAACTTTGGTTTCTGTTTAGACTTACATGTATTGCGACAAACAGTTCACGATTGGCTTCTTCAAGTTCCACTTCCAGAATAACCTCATGGGTTGTTCGCAGGTTTTCCTTCCAATCAGCTTCACAAATGGATGGTTTTTCGTTTTTCCTTGCATTTTCTATTATCTCTGGCAGAGATGGCCCCTCGACTCAGTTGGCTTTTTTTTCTTTGGTTGTGGTCCCAGCTGCTCAGCAAATATTTTAACTTGATTGCGCTCAAAAACTTCAGGACCACTGGCTTTTTTACCATTCCTAAATTGACAGCTAAACACTCTTGAGTGCTTATTGGGGTCTCGGTCTTTCCTCCTGTTGAAAAAAGTCATTGTCTTTATTAAAAGTTGTACATGAGCAACATTAATGCATACACACATAGTTTATCTGAGCAGGTTACAAAATAGGCAAGACTAAAGTCTTGATGTGGACCTGCACTAACTGATATAATAAGAGAATTTCTTAAATAAATCAAAAAAGGAGATTGACCTTTACAGTATAAGTATAGTATTACATGTATATCTAAAAATATTGAAAGTCCACTGACCTAAAAGAAATGCTACAGGAAGCTTTCTCAAAACTTATGGTTTTTAGACATTTCTTGGCTTAAAATAACTAAGACTTGTAGGGTTTTAAAAGGAATAAGGGAGGAGGTTCCAACACAGGGCAGCTCTGTGTTTACTGAGATGATCTGCCGATCTCAGTTCTTGGCCTGGGAATCTCAATGTTTGCACGGGCCCATCGAAAACTTCAAAAACGTCTCGATCGATGGAGGGGATTTTTCCTACCAAGGCATAATTCTCTAATAGTGTATTAAAACAAAGCAAAAGATACACAGTGTATGCTAAAGCCGTAAGAGATTCACGTTCTGTCTGATCAAGCGTTAAGCGATGTCACACATTTGGCATCAATCAGTGCCGGTAAACTCGCTTGAAACCACGCAATTCGCAATAACTACAGCGGTGGTCACATTCATGAATATCAGTTCTTACCTTATAAGTAGAATCCATCGCCGGTATTCGCTGTTATTCTTTAAAAAGGCGAAGAACGAGCAAGTGTTGCCTTCGGATGAATGGTTGCAAGTCGGGGCAAAACAGAAAACCATTTCTTTCCGTTTGTGTATTTCCCCTCACAAATCTTAGACACCAGATGATCCTTTGATGTTCTTTCAACCTTATCTGTCTTTTCAAATGTCTTTCTTTGGTTAACAGTGGATAATTACAGGCTTTCACCTTTCAAACAAAGACTGCGTGACCCCCGCGCAAGTAATTCTGACTTTTGTTTGGAACTGAAAATTTTAGCGCCATGGCAACGTGACGTCACACTTAAGGACTCTATAAAGCAACGGTTTTTTCTGCATAGGTACTTCATGTATGAGCCCTGAGTTCAGTGACTGCTGACCAAAACGGCTCATTCACTCCCAGTCTCTCTTGCCATTCAAAATGGCTGCTGTTTTGAGTTTTCTTTCTCAATTTAAGGGGGGACCAACTTAACTACAAAATTAGCTAACATTGTTGCTATGGAAAGTTCCCAACCCTCATATCTTGGAAACCATAACTTGCACAGACAAGCTGTCTGGCTATGTTTTTACAATCAAAAAGTTTTACAAGATTTTCGAGTCACAACCATATTTGGTAAGTCACGTGACCAGAACAGAAAAAGGCCTAAAACTCGAGTGGCGTACACTTCTGGATATCGAAAATGGTGCCAGTGGTTAACGATCGCCAAGGTGCAAAACTCTACGTATCGATTTTTGGAAATTCGCATTTTTGTGAGATTTATGACGTCATAAGCATGCAAATTCATACCATTTTGTCATTATCATTGCAGTTATGTACGTTAACAACAATTGCTTACGTAGGTTTGTAAAGAAGGCTGGAATATCTCCGATTGACAAAAAAAATCGGAACTTCACATAATTTTCTCCAAGTTTTAGGGTTTTCTCTCTAAAGCGCGGTTGGGGCCTGGGGCAAGTTACGCATGCGCAATAGCAATTTATAAATTTTACATGTTCACCTCTTCGCACGTCTCACCAATATAGTGGCAAAAACATCGAAAAAACCGTGTTTTGCAAATACAGTCCGTAAAAATCCCTTGGCAACAACGGTAAGTCTGTAGTTAAGTTAGTCCCCCCTTAAGAGAACATGTGTCGTGCAAGAGAGAGCAGAAATTATTTTCTGGATCAATTAACTCAGAGAAAATTGCCCTCTTGTAAAAAGAAGTGCTTGCATTATAAAAACAAACTTCTGAGTACATGAATTCATTGATCTTCTGGCATGGAATAAACAAGCATATTGATGTAAGGAAAAGGTAAAATGTGAGTAGAGGAGCATGACTTACTTCCTTCCATATCCAGTCAGTGATTTACATTACTTTGTTTTGTTTTTAATAAAATGAAATAAAAAGACTTGAGGCCTCTGATCACTGACTTCCCAGAAATTCCTAGAAATTCCATGCTTTTCCAAGCCATTACTGTGTTACAAAGTGAACATTCATCAAAATTCTCAGACATTCTAAGCTTCGTTTACTTAGAATCTTGGGAATTCCTAGGAATTCTAAACATGTACAAACCATTCCTAAAAATTCCCAGCAATTCCTAACCAAATTCATGTGTGTGTGATTTGCATTGTTTGGAATTTCTGGGAATTTCTGAGAATTCCTTGAAACATTTTGGAAATTAATTAACATAAAGACCTTTCAAAGCTCTTTATTAAAATCGTTGAAGATCTTTAAAGATCCTATGAAGATGATGCTAAAGATCGGTTAAAGATCTTTGAAGGATCCTCGTAGGATCTTCAAGGATCTTGATCAAGATCTATCCAGGATCACTCCAAAGATCCTTTTAAGATCTTTGAAGGATCCTCGTAGGAACTTCAAGGATCTTGATAAAGATCTTTCCAGAATCACTCTAAAGATCCTTTTAAGATCTTTGAAGGATCCTGGTAAGATCTTTAAGGATCCTGATAAAGATCTTTTAAAGATCACTCTAAAGATCCTTTTAAGATCTTTGAAGGATCCTCAAAGAATGTTTGAGGATCTTCAAGGATCCTGATAAAGATCTTTTCAAGATCATTATAAGGATCTTTTTAAGATCCTTAAAAAGATCCTCATAAGATCTTTAAGGATCTTTGCCAAGATCCTTATACTGATTTTCACTAGGATCTTTGCAAGATCCTCACAAGATCCTTGAAATGTCCTCAAAGATCTTTGCAAGTAGTTTTAGCATCTGAAGATCTTTGAAGATCTTTCAAAGATCCTGCAAAGATCTTTACAGGATCCTCATCTTTAAGGATCTTTGACAGGTCTTTGAAGATCTTTAAAGATCCTCAAAGATCCTGTGAGGTTTTTCACCAGGGCTGGTAATTGGAGCATATGTGTACCTGTTCAACTTCAACATGGGTTTGGCTCATAGCTAGAGGACTTATTTTTTCTCAATCCTACATTTGCGACCAACTGAAAAAGTTTTCAAACAGCCCTGAAATATGTGACAAGTGCAAACTCTTGTTCTGTGATTGTAATTATAGAAATTAAGTTGTTGATTGATATACTGCTATTTCTCTTTTCTTTTGATGGATGCTAGGAAAACAGTTGTCCAAGCCGCCTTGTGGATTGCCAGTACTGTGAACTGCAGCTGCCTTTCAGTGAATTGGCTTCTCATGTTGAATACTGCGGATGTAGAACTGACAAGTGTGACAATTGTGATAGATTTATTCAAAAGAAGGACTTTGAAGAACATGTAGATAGTGGATGCCAATACCCTAAAAGGGAAGAAAAGAAAAAAGTACCACTCAAAATACCACAGGCAGATGACTTTGGCTCTGAAATGCCGGTCGGCCTGTTGCATGCTATGGGGTTAATGGACTCTCCAGAGAGCTGGTCAGATGTCGAAAAGTTCTTCCCTTTTGTAGCTGGGATGCACGGGTTTCAACAGATTATGAACAATGGACTGGGCGTACCACAATTTAGTGGAGCGAATGCTGATGGTTTTGCATCAGATGGTGAGATTGATGACAGAGATGTTATTCCTCGGGGTGTGAGGCATCACAGGGGCTTACCTAAGGCTAAATTTGATGAACATGGCTTTCAAGATTTTGAAGATGTCGACCAAACTGGTATGCAGCAAATTGATGATGATGAAATGCTTGCTGCAGCATATCAGGCTGATGAGTTTGGCAGTGCAAATGGCACTGATGACGCATCTGCAATGGTTGATGAACCTTTTCCGAACATGCAGCCTTCACTGATGTCCGGCCCAGAAAGTGGTGTGTATTCTAAATGATTATGTTATTTAATTTTTAGTGGCAGTGAGCTGCCATAAAGTTGAGCTATGGGTGAACTGACAACTCTGTACTAAAAATGCATGTAATCTGGCTTATAAAGATTCAATAACTGAAAGCAACCTCACTAACATTTCCTCAGACAGTGAATTTTCAATATCAAATTATTTTCCAAAGGAAAAGTTTCTGTATTAAGTTCTTCAAACATTTCCTTATGGATAATCTATGCTGGACCACAGTGAACTCTATTCTTCTCAACTTCTCTGTTTTCTATAGAACACTGTGTGTCTCTACTGAGATGGTGATTAGTTTTTCTTTATGCATTTTTCAGGTATATTATTATTAATAGCAACTGAACCATTTGTCCCAGTCTCTGTCACTGTTTTCAGTTTTGACTGCACAAACATTGAAACTAAAAATAAATATGTGTAGCAATAAAAACAATAAATATAATGTGTTTTTTGGGCATTGGAAATTTTCTTGATAACCTCTCTGAACCACAAAATTCCTGAAACGATTCTGAAAGTCTTCACTGTCAATTTAATTAACTAGTACATGAATAATCTGGTTTTTTTTTAAGTTTGGATGTGTTTGTTATTCAGAAGGCTGAGACATGTTATTAATTTCTGTAACAATCTTTTGTTCTTTTCCGTTACCTTTCAAAAGCTGCAGGTACTACTCAACTGCCCTGTGAGTTTTGTGGGAAGCTCTTTCCAATGGATGTCCTCATACTTCATCAGGTAGGGGTTACATTCTTTAAACAAAAACTGTTGAGTTGTGCATATTGAAATTAGCATTTTTTTCCCCTTGAAGTGTCAAGGCAATGCTCATTTCCAACAACATATTGCAAGAGTGGTACAAGAGATGACGATTTGAATGCTGTTGTTGTTCACAATAAAGATAAAATCAACAAGTTCATTATGGTTTAAGATATTATTTCCTGATCAAAGGAAATTCTTGCAGTTCATTGATGTTCTTTATGCAATGCAAGATACAAAAATGTTAGCAGTATGCTGTACACCACAGTTGGAATCAATATTCAATTGTGGTGTGATGTCGTAATAAATGTAGTGTGTTTATCATACACTGCTGTTGTGACAATGATATATGCCGGTAAATCCTAACTGGCTTTAAGCTTAAGTTGAATTTTAACTTGTTAGTACTTCTTTGTGAAGAACAGGATAAGTTAAATGACTGACCACTACATAACTGCACAAGCCTCTGTTCTAGCTGATTTCAAATTGGGCAACTTTTGTTTCAGAGTGCCTGTCAGCTGCAATCCTTTCACTCACTGTCAGGTGGTGCCTCCAATGCACCTCCCGTGGACAGTCACAAGCATAATTTGCAACAGCTGAATAACTCGACCGTCTCCAGGGTAAACAGTAGATGTTTTGTAGT
Organism: Pachyseris speciosa; assembly: GCA_016490735.1. Classification (NCBI taxonomy): domain Eukaryota; kingdom Metazoa; phylum Cnidaria; class Anthozoa; order Scleractinia; family Pachyseridae; genus Pachyseris; species Pachyseris speciosa. Next base: position 427,978 of record JAEMWC010000482.1, read on the forward strand.
TTTAAGTTGTAGTGCAGTCAATTAATACCCAGCTGCCAGCAGGAATCACCAACTACCACTGTATTTCATTTTAATTATATCTATCAGCTACCCCGCTCGGTAGTTCTTTACGACGTAATATGTTGTTTCCAGTGGCAGGTTACTTTCTTCAGTCAGGAATCTACTTTAAAATTTTCTGACAACTCTGAAAGCTGATTGTCTTATGAGCTACAAAAAATCCTTAAATCTGAAATCCTTCTTTCCGCCATGCACCTAGTGTTTGCATTTTTTTGTTGAAAGTAATCATGCTGTCAAGGTTAAAGGTGTTAGTAAGGTTATCAGTGACCCAGCTAATTATACCTGTAGAACTGTCCTCTCCTAGTTTGTTCAAACTTGTCAGAATAGTCAATGAGCAAAGAATGCAGTGGACTGTATTGTTTTTGTCATCTAGTTTCAAACATGAAATAACTCAGAGGGAATCTCTAATTTTATTTGCAGAGGAACAAATAATTCCTTACTTTATAAACGTAGTGCCAGGTCATGTCTCACTACACCCAAGATATAACATAACATCAAGATTTTCTTTGCACATGCTGATTTTGTTTTGTTTACAGCATAGGGAACTTCATGAGTATCAAACAGAACTGGAACCTGAAGATGGAGAGGATTCGGGTTGGTTTTTCTGCAGATTGGACTGTTTATTTATATTTTGTTTTGTCTCTTCATTTGGGGAAAATAATTCAGTCCACCAGTGCATACAAAAGAGTGACAAAAATCCCATTTAGAAGGTTGCGAAATTGGGTCACATGAAAGCAAATTTCAGAAGAATTACATGTACAGGGAGGTTCTTTTTAATTAACACTTTTTTTTGACAAAAACAACAAAACAAAACAGAGTTACATAGGACAAGTAAGTATACAATTTTCAAAAGCTAAATTACATTAAGTTTTTTCCAAAATTTATTATTTCGTTACATAGTTACAGTATGAGAGTTTTTTTTATGCTTTCCATTTCTCATTATGACTATATCTGCAACTTACATTATTTTGCTCAGCTAAAACACACTCCAATTGATAAGCATTTTTTATTTTTATTTTAAGAAGTGAAAGGGAAGGATACACGTTTTGGAAGACACATGTAACTTGTTTACCAAGTAATACAACATTACATTTGCACCTGTCAAAACGTGAATTGTAGAAAAGTAAATTTTCAACCATTCAGCTACAGAAAGCCAAATAGCACGTGAAATTGGACATAGTATAAATAGATGCTCAAGGGATTCCTCTGATATTTGACAAAAAGTACATAAAGGTGAATTGACTATTCCTATTTTATAGAGGGCTTTATTTGCATAAATTCGAAATGATGGAGTAACAAAGTGATTTAAGGCCCATAAAAGATATAGTTACCATTATTTTCCCACTAATCTCATTACAGTATGGATTGGAAGGTGGCAGGATGGCCAAGTGGTTTGGGGCGCTGGATTTCAATGCGATCATCCTGGGTTCAAATCCCGCTCTGGCCTCTAGCTGGTGTTGTTCTGGGTAGTTCCTGGTTCAACTCCTTGGTCATCCTTGTAAATAGCCAACTGGTTTGCCTCCAGCCAGTTGGGATTCTTATCATGTTGTGTTTATTTGAATTATTTGTTTCTGTATTTGCTCGGCCCCACTACCCTCTATCTCACTTATTTAAATTTTTGGAGAGCTTTCCTCATCTCTTGACGATGTTATAACAATGACATACCCTTGACATCAGTCTTTTCATTGGAACAGACAGGTGTAAACTGGTACTTTATGGCTAACCGCCTTATACTTTGATCATCTATTTTTCACAGATGTCACATTTTTGCCGTGTGAATTTTGCCAGGACCTGTTTCCATCTGATAATCTGATTATACACCAGGTTAGTTCTTGCCCCCTATCTTTATGAAAATCTTAGGTGTTACCACATCCACCATTCACGGTCTCTTGTCCTGTGCACCTCTGCGTGACCTATTGAAATCAGTGGATCAGAAACTCGGAAACGCCGTTCGCTTGTTGTGGAATTCAACACTTGCCACGGGGTATTAGCAAAAATATTCAAACATAAATTTTCTTGTCGTTTGATGGTACCACCATTAAGTTTTAAGATTTTCATTTATCCTTATCTCCCTCCAAGATGGAAGCTTTGGCAATAGTTTAATTCAATATTTTCGCTGAGATTCTACGGCGATTTGATTGAAATGTTGGGCGGTTGACGAAGAAAAGGGCAGTGGAAACATAAGAGATGCGAAGGTTTCCTGGCGGGTCCTGGGACTAGGGGCGATATTTATGCTGACATCTCAAATCCCCTGCTGCCGTAGCTTCAAAATTTTCATCAACACGCCATGAAAGTTCAGCTCACTTGCCAGAAGTTTAAATACCGTAAAAGCTCTTTTAAGCCCCCCCCCAGCGGGGGGGGGGGGCTTATTCAATTTCAGGTCTCATTAACGGGGGCTTATTAGAGAGGGGGGCTTAATAGAGAGCGGAGGGCTTATTTTAAATCTTAAACACCCTGTTTTCGTCTTAAAACAGTTTTTGTACAAAACTCAAACAACTACAGTGAAATTTTATTATCTAATAAAGAGCAGCAAACAGTATTATGTGTTTGAGTGTATATTTGTTTTAAAACAAACCAACTGGGCCACATGAAGTCGATTTTGCAAGAGGGAATAGGAGGGATTAATTTCAAAATCTCATGTCCCAAAAGGGGAGGGGGGCTTATTAGAGAGGGGAGGTTATTTCAAAAACTGACTTCCAAACGGGGGGTTTATTAGAGAGGGGGCTTAATAGAGTTGGGGGGGGGGGGGGCTTATTTCAAATCTTAAACACCCTTTTTTCGTCTTTAAACTGTTTTTGTACAAAACTCAAACAACTATGTACAGTGAAATTTTATTATCTAATGAAGAGCAGCAGACAGTATTATGTGTTCGAGTGTATATTTGTTCTAAAACAAACCAACTGGGCCACTGAAGTCGATTTTGCAAGAGGGGATAGGAGGGACTGATTTCAAAATCTCATGTCCCAAAAGGGGGAGGGGGGCTTATTAGAGAGGCGGAGCTTATGACAAAACCGACTTCCAAACGGGGGGCTTATTAGAAGGGGGGGGGGGGTTAATAGAAATGGGGGCCTAATAGAGCTTTCACGGTAGGTGATTTCTTATGACATTTAGCCAATTCTTGTGTTTCCTTTTTTAGGCCGTCTGTGATGCGTCCCCAGCAAGTCTTCCCCCGCCAATCCAACGTAATAGGTCAGAACCAGAACTTCTGAACAATGCCCGACCTTCAGCCAGGAATGGGTCATTAAGTCGCCCCAGCAGACCAGTGTATGAATCGAAGAAAATCCAAAAGTCCATTGAAGATTTTATTCCCCGTGAACTGGATGATTCCAGCTCAGATTTGGACTTCACGCCCAGTGAAAACGGTCGTAAACCTGAGGAATACAGCAATCGCTATGGGGGAGTGGACAATGCTGTGATATATAATGAACTGCTGGAGAGAAAAGCGGGTGATGACCGTTTGCGCGGACAGAAGGTGTTGAGGAACAATGACTTTGGTAACAGGCAACCCATTAAAGATATACCACGTGTTAAAAACAGGACTCTTGATCCGCCTAGAAAAACAGAGGAGAGGAGTGGACCCACTAGCACTACTTACAAGGCTCCAGCGGTCAAACCAACAGAGGAGGAATGAGTTGGAAAAAAGTGAGCACTGGGGCTAAGAGCAGAGCAGCGCAAGAGCCGACAAAACCCATTCGAATGCCAAGGACGAACGACAGCCGCGTTGTAAGTAGAATTTGACGAGTAAATAATAGTAATGACGATGATGATGATGATGGATGGCGATGATTATGATAAAGACTTTATTTTACGAAGGTAAGACTTAATAGCTCCAGGCTAATAAACGTTTGGCCCTACCAAGGGGTGAATTTTTTTTTTTTTATGATATTTTTTTTATTAAACTATCAAAATTACTACACAATACCCAACAATATAGAAACTAAAAGAAAAAAAAACTACGTACAAAGCAATGGCCGCTATTAGAACCAAAAAATAAGTGTAAAAGTACAGAAAATTAAGAAAATACAATCAAATTAAAAAAAGATTACTGAAGAAAATCGATAAACATCACTCGTGTAAATCGGCGCTCTGTGCAATCTATTGTATTTATGTTGTTGTAATTTTTGCTTTCTAGAAACCACAGCAGACAAGTCTGAAGAATCCCACTGAACGCGTCAAGAGAGAATCAGATGCCAGAATGGCCATGGAAGGTCACAAGATAGAAGCTCGACCGAGCAAACCGCCACGAATTCCCAGCTCAAATTCAGATTCCCCGTCACCCGTGCGATCTGCAGCTTTTCGAAGCAGCAAACCTAAACCTCCAGGTTCACTTTCGGCTCTCAATCGTCCTGGTGGTTCCGCTGCTTATTCGATGTCCTCGAACCCTCGCCGAAATCCTCCGACTGTGACTTCGGAAGCAGCTCGTTCGAATCGAGGACGAGCGCGACAGCAACCCGGGTCAACTTCGGAGTCTCGGTCAAACAACACCCATGGTACGACAGCTATGAGGAAAACGTCAACGAAAAAGAAAATCGTGTGATGTATTTAGTTTCTTCAGAAACCCATAAGGGTTGAAACGTGTAACGCACTTTCACAGCTTCCGAATATTCAGTGCTAATTACCATATTTGGAAACCTCTCGCTCCAGTCAGGCTTTGCCGCGAGTAAAGAGTAGTCGCAGAGGTTTCTGCCAGTTTTTCTCAATAACCTTTTGCACCTCCTCAAACTTCTCCACCTCCGTTTTTCCTCCGAGTGTTTCACCGAACTTTTTCACTCTATTTTTGGACAGCTTTTTTAGACTTTTCTGTTTTCCTTTTCGTCTCACCGACGTGTCCGCCAGTTTAATTTCGCGCGGGAACATTGGTGATATTGCGTCACGGTGTTATTGCGAATTGATTGGTTGAATGTTTCTCTCGATGTTCCAAATATGGTACTTAGCAAATTGAATATTCGGAAGCTTGCTTCCAAGCACACAATTGGCAGTTACACGTTTCAACCCTTATGGGTTTCTGGTTTCTTTCTTAAGCGTGTATGTGGACATATTGGATTGAGGTGCTTTGTATAGAAATAGAGCCTATGGCCCATTTTTTGTAGGCGAACTTTAAATGTTAGATGTTAGAAGCTTAGACGTTGGATAACGTTGAAACCTGGCACCTACATACTAGGTTATATTTCCCGCCGTTGTTCCGACGAATGTGAGTTACCCTGAGTACCAGAGGGTGTTTTCCGCCGCTCGTGGCTTTGGCCTCAAGCCAACAAGGTTCGTCCTCCGGCCGATCACGATCTTGTCCCACGCGTGTGAGGAAACTGTCTCCCGAAGTACCTAGGAACATTAGAGAGCTTAAGCAACGACGACGGCAACGGCAACAAAAACGTCATTTGAAAATCTAACTTGTCGTTGTGGTAACTCTTTCGCGATTATTCCAACTTCTTTAACTTGTAAAATGTGGGCGAACTATCCTGGAGCTAAATTAGCAAACACGGCGTTGAAGTTGGGAAAAAGTAAGAAGAGTTCACCGTCATACGCTCACGTTCTACACAAAACCTAACATTTGGTCATTTCACGTTGTTGTTTTGCTGAGGACGGCAAAGAAATGTACGAAAATGTAAAACGCACGTGCAGGGCTATTGTTTGTGCTAATTAAGCCTATTGTTTTGTGGCGTTCTCGTTGCCGTCGCCGTCGTCGTTGCTTAAGCTCCCTATTTTCTTCTCGGGAAGAATACCGGACTCGACAGAGTTAACCGCCGACCGAGGTAACCGCCGACCGGTTAGCTCAGCTGGTAGAGCACCGGACTACCGTGCAGGAGATCGCGGGTTCAAACCCCGTCCGGACCAACACTCAGGGTCTTTAAATAATTGAGGAGAAAGTGCTGCCTTTGTAATGACATCTTCTTCTCGGATAAAGTAGGTCCCGTCTCATTAATTGTATTAAGTTTGGTATTTGCGGGAGTAACCGAACTCGTGGTCCGTACCAATGGGTTTCCAGAAGTGTAAGGTTCAACTATGATTCACAATGGCTGTGAGACACTCCTGTAAATTTCTCAAATCCTAAGCTGTGGTCACGTGGACGCGGTTTCATATTGGGTGGGAGAGGAGAAGAGGAGGCGTTCTGCTGGTGGGTGTGTGTGTGGGAGGGCCGGAGAGAGGGGGGGGGGTGGATTCGCGTTATTACGCGCAAACAAAAGCTGTAATATAGGACGTCTTTGTTGTCTTTTCACAGACCGAATGCAAAAATGGCTGGCTTTAAATTTCTTTTGTTTATTTATTTTGTTATCCCGAACGAGGTTAGTCAGGCTATTTTGCATACGAACAAAAGAATAATTTAAAGACAGCCATTTTGCATTCGGTCTATGACTTCTTATTTATCAGGTAGAAGGATTTAGCTTTTAGTTAAGTGTTTTTTTTAATAATGAAGTAATTCGGCTTTATTTATACTTGATCATTATAAATCAGGTTTATAATTATCTTTTCTCGGTGCGTTCGAGAACGTGTTAAATATCTACACCTTATTTCATGGTTTAACTAGTGCGTCGCGCGCATATTTTACGAGTTAGTGAAATGCCCGTGAGTAGCATTATTGGTGATGAGCTAGTGCATGATGGGAATACATGTTGTCTTTTGTAAAAATAATTTTGGGAGTGGTTCGACATTTTCTCTTCCAATTATTTTAAAATTGGAGAGCATATGCTTCTATTATGAACAAACCAGTAAGTAGGGAATTGTTCTAGTTCATGACACCTGGTTTTCCTTGTAAGATAAACCGGTCAAATCGGGACACTACAGGGAAATACGGGATCATCTAATGTAATATGCTGTCGATCGGGACACTAAAGGGTAATACGGGATCATCTAATGTAATATGCTGTCGATCGGGACACTACAGGGTAATACGGGATCATCTAATGTAATATGCTGTCGATCGGGACACCACAGGGTAATACGGGATCATTTCAATGTAATATGCTGTTAGACTTTTACTTTGTGTGTTTGCCTTTTCTTTTATGGTTTAGTGACTTTGAAATAAAGGAAATTTCCACTTGTAAAAAGAGGAGTGTGATAGACCTGAAATATTATCCGTAGGATAGATGTGAATAAAGGGTTCCTAAAAGAAGAAGTTCACTCGCAAAACTGAAGTCCGAACAGCTTACTGCTAAGCATTGTGTTCAGTGCTCTGTGAAAGCATTCCACACCCGCACCAAAATTGTACAGCTTCATGACTGAAACTCTTTAGCGGCTCCCTGAGCAAAGCTTTTATCAAAAGACTTGGCCAAATGGACTTAAACTTCGTCTGCCTTTGTCAGATTTTTACAAGATGGACACGTATTAACGAAACGAATTGGTCAGATGGAAAAAATTTCTCCAAAATGCTAAAATTCAGATAATCTCCTTCCGAATTACCCATTAACTTCACCATAATGCTCTAAATTCCCGGAAATTTCTTCATTTGAATTGTGCAATCGAAATCCTGACCATTCCAACATTTCAAGGCTATTGAATTTAAGCATCAAAGCCACAGTGACGGATTTTGCTAATGTAAAATGTACGACTTTCATGTGTGCTTCTCAGACTGAATTCGCTAGTTTTTATCATTGAATGCAGCGGTGTGTGAATAGGGCTCAACGCCATGTTTTAGGTCTTCCCGCTTATTCCAGAAACTAATTTGTAGCAACTGCTCTCAGATCGTCAGGCCATTTATCTACAAAAGTAAAGCGTCCTATTTGCTTGTCATCAGTCTTCATCCGCGCCAAGTGGCGCATAACTGGCTTCCTGAGAGATTTTTGGGGAGGCTCTGAGGTGGTCAGCGCATCGCCCAACTCACTTGTGCAGTGAGTTAATTAACTGTGATTTTGCTAATTACAATATATTGGGGAGGAAATGTGGTTGGCTGACGTATGAACTGGGTTTAAAAGCTCAGATTGAATCTGAGGCCTTTTCTACGTTCCTTTTTGTTTTGCGTGATTTGATTGATCTTTTTCACTTCTGGATCGGTCAGGCCAGTGAAAATCAATCAATTAATTGATTTGAAATCGCACCTGCATGCTGTGCTCTGCACACTGTGAAGATTCCCAGAATGTGACGATACCTGCACCACCTGCTCCTTTTCTTTGTTGAGCGACGTTTTCAAGTCACAAAGAAATGGAGTTTTGTCTGTAATCAGTTACCCACAAAGGGGATGTTTGAAGGAATGCAGGAATATTTTGAAAGGTTGAAAGTGAACGGCTAAATGGTTTAAAGCAACATCGCTCGATTTTGGAAAGGGTTACGAAAAGGACACTGATTTTGTTTGCCTACCATTCGTCTGTAAACATTTCACGGAAAGATCGGCCGTTACAATGCGTTAGCGACAGAAACTAAACAAGTCAAAACAATCTCCCATAGTCGGCCATGGAGGAGGACAACTATGAACTCAAAGAAAAAAGAAGTCAAGGACATTATAAGACCGTACTCATTTCAAGCAGTCTTAGCTGTTTAATTACAGTTGTTGTGATTTCGTTTTTGTTACGAAACACGGCATTTGTTAACATTTACATCCCTAATTCTGGCGAAAGTCAAAATAATAAGCATCATCCGGAACGACGCTCGTACGCCCAAAATGTCGAGTTGGTAATGCTGCCATTCGCAGTGAAACAAGGTGCCGTGTGTTTGGATGGGTCGCCCCCTGGTTACTACTTCAGACAAGGACACGGCACGGGGAGCAATAATTGGATTATTCATTTCTTCGGGGGAGCTTGGTGCTTCGATGAACAGTCCTGCCTTCAACGCAGCAAAACACGATTAGGATCTAGTAATTTCTTCCCGCCTCATCCTCCAATCTTGCAAGGAATTCTTTCTGAAAATGATAAAGTGAATCCGGATTTCTACGATTGGAATTTAGTGCTGTTGTGTTATTGCGATGGTGGTTCATTCACAGGTTACAGATCTGATCCAGTCAATGTCAATGGCCAGTACATCTACATGCGAGGAAGAAAAATCCTTGAAGTCATTATAGACCAGTTACTGCAGAGTGACTTTCGAACGGCGAACCGTTTGCTTCTTAGCGGAACCTCTGCTGGGAGTTTAGGAGTAACCATGAACGCCGACTTTATCCGAAGCCGAATCCCCAAATCGATAACTGTTCGTGCGTTAGTCGATTCGGGCTATTTTGTAGATGTGGCTGCCTTAAGTGGAGATGACATTATTAACAGGCATTTCCGAAAGATGTTCGACGTGCATAATTCTGTTGGCGGTGTGGATGAGGACTGCGCTCGAGGTTTCAGTCCAGCGGTTCGCTGGAAATGCTTATTCCCTCAGCATGCGTTCAGGTTTGTAAGCACACCTCTCTTCGTACTGCAATCGGCTTACGACGAGTGGCAACTCATTCACATCCGAGGAATCAATTGTCAAGTTCCGGAGTACAGCGACAATTTTACCATGAAAAGAAATTTGTTTCGGAGATCAACAAAAGATGCGAGAGCTCCAAATAAGCCGAACCCTGAACGAAGCTGGAACTTCAAACATATTCACGGCATTTATTGCAGGCCTCCCGAATGCACCCGCGACGAAATGGCTGGAATAATGCAATTCAGAAACGTTAGCCTTTATGCTCTGCGTCCAGTCATGCAGTCGCCAAGTTCAGGATTGTTTGTGAGCTCCTGTTTAGAGCACTCGCAGAGTTTGTACGATGATACATGGACTGGGATATTTGTGAATGGGTTTAGCGTGGCCGAAGCTGTGGGAAACTGGATGTTTGAGCGGACAAACCAGCATCAACACATAGACTGTGAATTTCCTTGCAATCCCTCCTGTGCAAATGTGTGGTGAGACATATATGTTAACCACCCGCACCCTCGTTCACTCCAGGGTTACCATTCTGCACTTTGTTTGCAAGCTGTCGGATCATCCTCGTGAAACAACGAAAGTGGGTCTTTTTATTTTCACTTCCTGACCACTTGTGAATGCTTGAACTGGGAGATACGATTCCATTCTTCCCCAGATAAGGGAAAGCAAAGGCCCGGGTGGATACTTCCTACAAAGGCCTATACGGGGAGGCTCCGCCCGAAAGGGGTACCTTTCCGGGGTACCTTTTTCACGTTTCAGGTAGGGATTTCACGAGTCGAAGTATATGAAAGGGTAGGGAAGTCTGTCATTTAGGTATTGTAAAGGGCCTTCCATTAAAACATTTTTAACATACGTACGTTATGACTGTACTGTTTTAATTTATTGAACGCTACATGAAAATGACAAGAAGACTTCTTGTTTTAGGTATACGGAAGGGGTACCATTTGTCAATGGAAGGTATACGAAAGGGGTACCTTTCATGTCAAAAATGGTATATAACAGTGTAAGGGGTCGGACATTTGGGTGGAGCCTCCCCGTATTAATTTTTTTTAGTACCCCCCCCCCATCCCGGGAGCAAAGGAGACTGGATGCGTTGTATGGTAGACGAAAGAACACAGTCTGGCCGCACATACTTAAAGGTCCGAGTTTCTTCATTGTGAAGAAAGGGTTTTAAGGGTTTTCTTTTTAAATATTGGACACGGCTTCGCAGTATTGGATTGCTGAATATTGTGAAACAAACTCGACCACGACTGGATAACAACGAAAGTCTCTGGCTTATGAAAAAGGTTTAGTAAAGCGCGCGAGAACAAAACTGAATGAATAACCGTCGAGTTCTTTATGGTGGACGCGTGTTATTCCAATACCGATTTTTTTTAACTACCATTTGTAATTCTCTCAAGTCTACCAATTTGAGATGTACAGCCATTGTTTGGGATAGTTAATGTAACAAGAGGCTACAATTAGCCTAAACTCGGGATTGCAAAAAACAGTATTGTATCCCTAACTTAGCGCTAAACAAAAGAATAGAGGGAAGTCTGTCTTTCTTACATTGGACGCATTGTGTTTAGCTTGTGTTGGAGTCTATTTCTTTAGACCCCTATCAACATATATTCCTCTAAAATGCAGCTCAACCATTGAGAACAATAATTATAACACTTGTAAAAAATATTTCTAAAAGAACAAGAAAAAGAGAAACAGAAAAAATAAAGCCCGTGATATATACCACTAAAAGACATCGAACCCGGGTTAGCTGCGTCACAGGCAATGAACAACAATGACCTTTAGGCTACAGAGGTTTATCGTTTTGCAAGGTGATAAAAATAGTGTATTGATTCCAAAAAAAACTAAGCACACTTGTTTTCGCTTCGATGGATAATTGTTTGAGAAAGGAAACGCTTATCGAACGATGTAGGATTTTTTCGCATAAACGTTAATGGAGTCTCGGTGAAATGTGAGTAGAAAATTAATTAGCAGAGTGAAACTGTTTACAAATACGTCAATCCAGGGTCATTTGAAACACAAGAAAGGAACGTTTCTGGACAGTTTCAAGTGACGCTAGTACATTTGTAAAAACAAATCGCTTATCATTCAAAAATTAAAGTCCAGAAATTGAGATATTGTTGGAAAATAGTAAATTAACTACCTGTCAAAGTCTCAGGGGTGTGTGGTATCCCGTACTTGAGTTATTCAACAAAATGTACATCTCAATGGAGCGGATACGGGGAACACGGCAGTCCATCTGGAGTTAAATTTTGGTCATGTTAAAAGCTTTCTTCTCGCTGTTGAACTTGCAAACATTCGTATAGACACTTAACATATTAGTTGTTCAGACTTCAAAGACACAAGGTGAATCGACGTTTTCCGATACGTGACAACAGGCATCATTCTTGCTGTTGATATGAGATTTATACTTCCGAATCACTCGGCCGTGAAAGGTCAAACTCCCTTTGAATAAAGGGGATTAGTTTCTAAAGAAACTGTGGTGCTGCGTCGGTGGGGAAGTGAGACACGAAAATTTGGTTTATCAACGGAGTTGATAATGTAAATTGACCACCGTACAGGGATTCGATTAGCTGACGTTTCGAGCGTTAGCCCTTCGTCGGAGCGAAGGGCTAACGCTCGAAACGTCAGCTAATCGAATCCCTGTACGGTGGTCAATTTACATTATCAACTCCGTTGATAAACCAAATTTTCGTTTCAAACTCCCTTTGTCTGTAGTCTCTAATTTTTTGGCGCTCCCTCGCGTCGCGTCTCCTCGCAACTTCGCGCGCGCACGTGTCTTTCGCCCGCCCCACAATCCATCGCCAAAATTAGAGACTACTCACGAGGAAACACAGCAGTCCATCTGGAGTTAAGTTTACTCATGTTAGAAGCTTTCTTCTCGCCGTTGAACTTGCAAACATTCGCATAGGCACTTCTCTTAACATATTGTTTGTTCAGACTTCAAAAGACACAAGGTGAATCGACATTTTCCGATACGTGACAACAGGCATCACTCTGTTAAAAATAGTTAGCGCTTGCGCAGAAACGCCGGAAGTGAGCTTTGTGGATGATACTCGACGACGAAAAAGAAGAACCGTCGGTAATCTTAGACCCGGGCGCCGCGCGAGACGCGGGCAGCCCGAGTAATAATCGAGTTTCCAACAGAAGGTCCTCTTGAGCTCTATCATACAAGGGCAAACGAGAACACTTCTTAAGCCTTGGCCAAACGGACTCGCAAGTAGACGCAAGTTGAAAACTTGGATATACTTGCGACTCCGTTTGGCCAGGACTTGCTTGCGATGACTTGCACTTGCTTTGGTCGAGATCAAATTTGCACGCGAGTCGACACAAGTTTTTCACCGTTTGGCCGCCCAACCCAAGTCAACGCAAGTTGAGTGACGTCCACTCGTTGTTATAGCAACCTATCAGCCAATGAAATACAGGATATGTAATCTTGAAATGGTTTTTTTTTTGCGACTTGCGAGGAAACTTGCGACTCCGTTTCGCCACCCAACGCAAGGCACAATTTCAACTTGCGGCTACTTGCGAGTCCGTTTGGCCAAGGCTTTAGACTTCTTACGGCTGGATACTTCCGTGGGCACTGTGCGTGTGTGCATGATTGTAGGGTGCGCGCGCACTTATCCCTTCAATCGAAGTTAAAGGTATTATGGCATGTAACACTGTTTGTCAGTTTAATTTTTTTTTTACACTAGCCTTTACCTTCAATTTCTTTAATTTCTGTACTGGAAGTTCTGTAGCCCTCGGAACGTAATCAATGAAAATTCTGTAAAAAAATATACGGAAAATTGTAATAATGATAAAAAAGAATAAAATTGTGTCAAGGTAAGTTTACCTTACCTTTTCTGCAGCTCGAAAGGAAATTTTTGCGCTGAGAGTCAAGTTTACCAAGCGGATTGTAAAAACGGACAAATTTGTTCGCCAATTATTGCCAAGAGTTGTAAGTGGCAGAAAACTGATTGCCTCGTGTACCAGCAACATTAAAGTACTGAGCACAGTACAACTGAACGAGGGAATTAAACAACGTTTTGTTCGGGCGAGATATAACTTCGAGTTTTCAAGGTTCTGTAATTCTCTGGAATATAGCTGCTAAGGATACGAAGAGCACAACAGGATCAGCAATCATACCTTTATTGCATTAGTGCATATGCTTTAATAAATACCTGTTGCAACCGATAACCAAGATTTATGTTATACATTGGCTTATGCGGGTTATCTGGGCCCCCATTCTTGCTTAAGGAGGGCTGTGTCCACAGAAGATGAATACACCGTATCTCGCATACGCGTAATTTCACTTTTCATTCACGAATTAAGATTTAACGCTACGTTGCTGTAAAACAATTACAAAAAGACTGGCGATAACCAAGCTCAAAAAACCAGTGAGATTTGTAACTTGTGTGCCATTATTTGCGAAATTTTGTCCACTAAGGTCGATGCCCTTAGCACATTTCATGTATCCATATGACGTAGTTCCAGACAAGAAATCGTTCAAACAAGAATCTACGAACTAAAACTCGCCATCATTACTACGTTTTCCAACGAATATAATGAAAAAGGATTCTAGTCTGAAAATATAATAACGTACAAGATTATGGCTCTGTAATAGAGCGAAAAATAATAATAATAACAAGCGGCTTTAAGTAACCTACACTCACGCGCGTATGTGTGGCGCCTTGGCTCAATCGGGTAACGAATGGACTAGGAATCAAACGTCTCGGGTTTGCATCTCAGGAACTTGATTTCTTAAACTTTAATTTTAAATTAATTTGCATTACACAATGTGACCTGAACGAAAACGGGAGGCAAAACCTTAACTCCATGCGCTCACTGCGCATGAATATTAATACAAATGAATAAAAGGGCTTAGTTTCTAAAGAAACTGGCGCAGCGTCGGTGGGGGAGTGGAATACGAAAATATGGTTTATCAACAAAGTTGTTAATGTAAATTAACCACCGTAAAGAGATTCAAAAGGCTGACGTCGCCTGGCATTTTAATCTCCCTAACCATTCCAAACAACATATGTCGATCTCCGGCCTTTCCCTACACCAAGGTACCACGGAAAGCCGTAAAAGTCTCGAGCAGAAATTCATCTGTCAAATCGGCACCCTCAATCCCCGGTATCAACGAGCGCTTTTCATTCAATTACTTTATTCCTGTTTTTCACTTTACCATGTTACCACCAGTAGCGTAGCTCCATCTTCTGTATATAAACCATACACAACCCACAATTCCTCGATTCGCTCTGACGAAAGGCTAACGCTCGAAACGTCAGCTTTTTGAATCTCTGTACGGTGGTCAATTTACATTATCTACTCCGTTGATAAACCAAAATTTCAGTAACAATACAAGATTATGTACTAGAATGACAAGGATACCTCACAAATTAATGTGATCTGGTTGGCTGAAGCCACTCTTAGGACACTCGAGGCCACATATATCATAGTAGCGGGCATTACCCTTGAATCTACCAAATCAAAGATTTGAGCCCAAGCATTAACAGCCATGGACACTGAGCTGTTTCGGCCTTGTTAGGCCTCATCAGCATGACATAGCTAATGCTCAGGCTCAATTACCCACATATGAAGAAAACAAGTAGTGAAATGTAAAGGTTGTGGGATGTGGCCGGAGTGACAAGGATACCTCACAAATTAATGTGATTTGGTAAGCTGAAGCCACTCTTAGGACACTATGGCCACATGGTGGCGGGCATTACCCTTGAATCTACCAAATCAAACATTGAGCCCAAGCATTAACAGCCATGGACAGCTGTTTCGGCCTTGTTAGGCCTCAGCAGCATGGCATAGCTAAAGCTCGGGCTCAAGTACCCACATATGAAGAAAACAAGCAGTGAAAATGTAAAGCTTGTGGGATGTGGCTTAGTACCCAAAGAGTGGCTTCAGCTTGCCAGATCACATTAATTTGCCAGGTACCTTGTCATTCCAGCCACATCCCACAAGCTTTACATTTTCACTGTGTAATAGAATGGTCTTTTTATGCGTACGTCGATATGAAAAACTCATCACAGAAGAAATTACGGAAAGACAATACATTTCAAGGACAAGAGACTTCCATTCTGCTTTTTTTTTTGAGCTTAGTAGTTGGAAATCATCGAGGTCAAAAAGCCAGACCTTGAATTCTTTCACAGTTCAGTTCACTTTATTTCACACTATTTACAAAGTAATTACATGGCAATAAAAGTACCGGGGTTACACTTAACATGATTACAGAAATATCATACAATAAGATGGAGATTATAGGATAATATATGTGTGGTGGCCAAAGTAGCAAATGCTTTCGAGTTGGCCACCACTACAATCACTACTTTTCACTGACTCTACGGCGGAATAAGAACATAAAACCAGCAAAGGGACTAACTCCAACTGACTCTTGAGTATTGTGTAAGTTTGACCCTTCAATCTACCGTTTGCATTATCCCAAGAGAAGTTACGAAATGTCAAATGATTTCACCGTAATCATACACAAACGCAGATCGGAATATGTTCCCTCGATCATCCTCAACCAGCAGAGTTGAAGCTTTCTCCTTCATCTCTGTCCTGGGTAAAGTGAACATGCGTGGTGGGTCGGATTGTAGGAACTCCCAGTGTTGGTAAACTTCACTGTGTTTCTTGTCCCACAATTCAACGAGTCTTATTCCGTAAGGCGCGTGGACAATGAGGTGATCCTCGTCATCTGATTGGGTCGCCATCTCACTTGACTCACCAGGCAACGTCCCCTCACTTGAGGCACTAGAAAATGTAGTGGAATTTTGTGTAAGAAGATGAAATTGTGACCAGGAAATCTGTTGCTTATCACAGTCCCAGAGACTGATAGTGTGGAGAACTGCATGTCTAGGACGTGATGTATTACGACAAACAATTACTAAGGCTAAAGTCACAAAAAAGCCTACAAAACAGGGAAGCACTTTTCGTTTTACTCATAACCTACCAAATAAACGTACACTACAAGCAAACACAGTCTTAAAAGCATTAAAAACTAAAAGGACAATCTTTTCCACCTTTGGTTTCTAGACTGTACAGCGGACATCCTATATTTCTCTTGGGAACGAACAAGAGAGTTAAGACTTCTTGTCCGATTTCACAAGAGAGGGCTACGCTTATTGTACCCCGACCTCCGGTTTGGAGGTTTTCTTTAACAGTTGGTAGGTAAGCACGAGGTTTCTATCGAGCCAACTATTAAACAGTAAGATCATATATACGCCGTTGCGTAACAAAATTAGATTTCGAGTTTGCCTAATACAGCGGGTTTTCAATTGAGTGTCGAAAGTAAGTTGCGTTTGCTTTGGTTTTGAATTGGTTCGCTCTGTGATCGCGCCACTTTTTCAACCAATGAGAAGCAAAACCAACGCCAATCGCAACGCAACACATTTTCCCGCGCTTCGCACCGGCCTGGGCTGCATGTAGTTGCTTCGTATTCTGATTGGCTCGTTGCGCTGTTTACGTCTGTTGTGATTGGTCAGAGTAATTACTTTGGTTTTGGTTTTACAACACTAATTTGGAAACCTCTCTAGTCTGCCACTAGGTTATGATTTGTGTTGAACAAAGTACTGTTTGTTTCTTGGTAAAAACACTGAACTGTGCAACCGTCTTTAAACCAAGTATTATTTGCTGCACATCACACTAAACCATGTACCTGCTGAAGAGGAGTCCAAGTGATCCAACAAATGTTCCACTGGTTCCTACAACGCCCAGAATGTTCCTCTCAGGGGGAGCCCTGAGGTAGTGTTCATCCCCACCCGTCCCTCCCATCCATATACTGGATTTTTGGTTGGTGTGGATTCTGATAGCGTCAATCCATCCTCCAGCTCTGACATCAACAGCTGTGATGTATTCATCCGGGGAATGGATGCTGAAGGTATACCGCTTACCCACACTGCCTGTTCCATGTGGCTCAGAAAGGACTTCCTTGCAATCCCCTAGGTACAAAGAACGAAAACAAACAAGTTCTGTTGTTTAAAGAGAACGCATTGAAATTAGAGATGGCATAATTACGTGACAATAGACTCTTTAATATTTGATTCATGGGCAAGCATACAAGTTTGCCATCAAGTGAGAGTGGAAGTATTTCCAAAACACAATGGGAATTCCAGTGTTCATTCAACTCTTTTGAGACCGTATGTGAGCAAATGATGGTGTATATGAATAAGAGCTATACCTCAAACAGCTGAGTGTGTATATGTGTGGGAGAGGGGGAGGGGGGGGGGGGCATAGTAAGGACCCACTCAGTCACTCTTTTCCTCCACAGACCCAATACAGAGGAGGTTTCAACTTCCTGTTTCTTATCCATTCCTTGTGACTGCTTTTCCCATTTGTTTTCCTTGGTGGCAAATTAAAATAACTGCAAAACTTATCTCTGTCAGTGTCCAACGGCACCTGTGGGTGTCCACCCCTCTGTCTCCCTGCCACCCCCTGTCTCCCTGCTGACCTAAAAATGTTTAGTGGACATACCACTAACAGAGCTTCATTAAGTTCTAAGACAACATACCAGAGTCCAGTAACTCTTGATTTCCGATAATCTGTATACAATTAACATATTCATCAGCATGGATAATGAAGCCACCCAGGGATGCCCCCTGGGAGTCCAGCCACTTGGCGCTGTTGAAGAAGCTCTGGTCCTTCTGATGGCTGCCGCCACAGTTACCCACAGGACCACAAACTGTGTGGCACCAATGAACCATAGGCTTGTTCAAGGCAGTTTCATCATCTGAATTGGAGAACCACCTACAAAGTATGGTGATGCAATAAAATGTGTTGGGAGAGTATACTCACACCATACTACCAGGCTGAGTACTTTAACTTAAATTTACAATGGTTTTGAGTTATGGTGAAGCCAATTCCAACTGGCCAAATCAAGCAAACAGAAGTATTATAACATAAACAAATTAAAGCGAAAACATAAGGACTAATAGAAAGGGCATCCAAGGAAGTTTGAGTTTACTCTACGAACAAGGCCAAAATAAACCCAAGCAATCTATTTTGAGATTACCAACATTGCCTAGGGGAAACTCTCACTTATCACCAACTTGTTAGGGGAAGACAAATGAAATACATATATTTCAGTTATAATACAACATGGTTTAAGAATTAATCACTTGATTCAAGCTTTGACTCCTATTCGATGAACATGTGTTTTTTTGTACAGTTATCAATGTTTCAACTTGAAATGGTGAACTGCCAAGATGTTCCTTCCATTATGTCAGCTATAAACAACCAACTGAGCAGAAAAGCCTGGGACACAGTGTAACTTCAACTTTGCATTGTGATATGACTTATAATTCATGTTACAGGCACTGTTATATATATCTATTAAAGGAGTGCTTTCCCGCACTGCTATTTAACCTACCTAAAATAACCAGTATCTGTTGTGCAAAAATACGCAACAGAAGAAAATGTTTACCAAATTTTACATTCTGATAAAGATCGATTTAGAAAAACATTTCAAAAGGAAAATTAACTATAAAAACGTTACATGACGTTTTGACGACCTCATGTCATCATTGTTGAAAGTGGAGACATTAACATTAAACTGACATTATATATATATACAGAAATAGGTGTGTATGTGAATGACAAGAATGCGAATAATGAAATAATATCATGAGAGTCTAGTGTTCACACAAAGAGTTTTGTGTGAATAGAGTCACTTTGGGTATTGAGCTTCCGTCTTTTCTTCTTAATGAAGAGCATTTCAAAAATTAAACACTCCAATTTGTTCCAGCATCTCTTAAGAATTTTGAAATTCTCACGCAAGTTCGACGGCCTTAAATTATGCTGGTCCTCAAAGTGTTTATGGAATGTTTATGTTCCTCACCACACTGATGGAGGTGGCGGCAGATGTAACCGATATAATTTGTATCACACAAATCACAGTTGAATTTGTAGACTATGCTCTGCTGATTCACTAAGGGTGGCTTTAATTCCGTAACTCTTAGCTCATCAATGATCTTTCTACTGATAAAAATTCTGCCAACGTGGTTCGGAGACGACTTCGTGACCTTGGAAGAAAGATCAATCATGATCTACAACCAATTTTTATCAGAAGAAAGATCATTGACAAGCTAAGAGTTATGGAATTAAAGCCTCCCTTAGTGAATCAGCAGAGCATAGTCTACGAATTCAAATGTGATTTGTGTGATACAAATTATATCGGTTACACATGCTGCTACCTCTATCAGTGTGTTGAGGAACATAAACATTCTGTAATCAGGAAACACTTTGAGGACGAGTATAATTTAAGGCCGTTGACTTGCATGAGAATTTCAAAATTCTTAAGAAATGCCGGAGCAAACTGGAGTGTTTAATTTTTGAAATGCTCTTGATTAAGAAGAAAAGACGGAAGCTCAATACCCAAAGTGACTCTATTTGCACAAAACTCTTTGTGTGAACACTAGACTCTCGTGATATCATTTCATTATTCGCATTCTTGTCATTCACATACACACCTATTTCTGTATATATATATAATGTCAATTATATTTAATGTCTTCACATTAAACAATGATAACATGAGGTTGTCAGTAAACGTCATGTAATGTTTTTATCGTTAATTTTCCTTTTGAAATTTTGCATTAAGAGGAAGAAAATATTGACAGTAGTAAAGTGAAACTCACTTGTGATAACGAAGTAGAACAGCAGATGACCTGTGCCAGTGAGCCCCATGGGACCATTCATTGGGTGCAGCAAGGCTGAAGCTTTCACAGCACTGATTTCGATCAACACAGGTCACTGACTTGGGTACAAGACCCTCTGTTCTTGGGTGGCCTGTGGTTGACACACTAACTGCAGTCATAGCCTTGTTGGTCAATCTTTCCTCTGTGATTCCAGTACCTGGATATTAAACAAAGCATATTAAGCCATTAATTTGCTAAACAAGTCATGTGAGAAATGTAAGCATACAGGGCATTTATGTTGGTCCAACAAAATGACAGAGCAGATAAAACACCATGACATGAATGGCTATTTAGTTATTGATGTGGGCTTGTTAATGATCAACAGCTGATGCAAGTGTGGGACAAGACAGTAAGAAGAACCATAGATAAACAAATTGACCTGAGACCCCTTCTTTTATGTATAACCACAACAGTAAGGCTGTTACTAATTTTTGCGGTACTTGGTAGGCAGGGATTTACAAAAAGTAGTCAGGGATCACAGCTGCTGCGATACAGTCACAAGTTGTTTTCTGTCAAAGTAGCCAGGGTTCTAACTAAAAATATCTGGGAAATATCCTCACCCCTTGGCCCTTAACAACAGCACTGTGATAAGGGGGTTACATTCTGTTATATTAAGGAAACTGTAGTGGTGCTGTACGTGTTGGCAGGGAGAGTGAAAATTTTGGTCACCATATCACCCGAGCTGATCAGGTAAATTGTCAAAAATAAGGAGATTCAAGACTGATTATTTTAGTAATGAAAACGTAAAGCTTGTGGGATGTGGCTGGAGTGACAAGGATACTTCACAAATTAATGTGATCAAGTAAGCTGAAGCCACTCAAACGGCACTAAGGCCACAAGGTAGCGGGCATTACCCCTTAAATCTACCAAAGCAAAGATTGAGCCCAAGCATTAGCAGCCACAGACAGCTGTTTCGGCCTTGTTAGGCCTCATCAGCATGGCATAGCTAATGCTCAGGCTCAAGTACCCACATATCTATAAAACAAGCAATGAAAACATAAAGCTTGTGGGATGTGGCTGGAGTGACAAGGATACTTCACAAATTAATGTGATCAAGTAAGCTGAAGCCACTCAAAAGGCACTAAGGCCACAAGGTAGTGGGCATATTTACCCAATAAATCTACCAAAGCAAAGATTGAGCCCAAGCATTAGCAGCCACAGACAGCTGTTTCGGCCTTGTTAGGCCTCATCAGCATGGCATAGCTAATGCTCAGGCTCAAGTACCCACATATCTATAAAACAAGCAATGAAAACGTAAAGCTTGTGGGATGTGGCTGGAGTGACAAGGATACTTCACAAATTAATGTGATCAAGTAAGCTGAAGTTTGTGGCCTTAGTGCCTTTTGAGTGGCTTCAGCTTACGTGATCACATTAATTTGTGAAGTATCCTTGTCACTCCAGCCACACCCCACAAGCTTGACGTCTTCATTGCTTGTTTTATTGATATGTGGGTACTTGAGCCTGAGCATTAGCTATGCCATGCTGATGAGGCCTAACAAGGCCGAAACAGCTGTCCATGGCTGCTAATGCTTGGGCTCAATCTTTGCTTTGGTAGATTTAAGGGGTAATGCCCGCTACCTTGTGGCCTTAGTGCCGTTTGAGTGGCTTCAGCTTACGTGATCACATTAATTTGTGAAGTATCCTTGTCACTCCAGCCACATCCCACAAGCTTTACGTTTTCATTGCTTGTTTTATAGATATGTGGGTACTTGAGCCTGAGCATTAGCTATGCCATGCTGATGGGCCAGGCCTAACAAGGCCGAAACAGCTGTCCGTGGCTGCTAATACTTGGGCTCAATCTTTGCTTTGGTAGATTTAAGGGGTAATACCTGCTACCTTGTGGCCTTAGTGCCTTTTGAGTGACTTCAGCTTACTTGATCACATTAATTTGTGAAGTATCCTTGTCACTCCAGCCACATCCCACAAGCTTTACATTTTCATTTCTTGTTTTATAGATATGTGGGTACTTGAGCCTGAGCATTAGCTATGCCATGCTGATAAGGCCTAACAAGGCCGAAACAGCTGTCCGTGGCTGCTAATGCTTGGGCTCAGTCTTTGCTTTGGTAGATTTAAGGGGTAATGCCCGCTACCTTGTGGCCTTAGTGCCGTTTGAGTGGCTTCAGCTTACTTGATCACATTAATTTGTGAAGTATCCTGATTATTTTAGTGTTAGCCCTTAGTCTTGAGGCATGCTGCAATTGCCTTTGCGCAGGTATTATTTCATTGTGAGGGTTAGCGTCCATGATGGAAGGTATAACATCTATTTATCTACCTACCTATCTCCATTTGAGTACCTAAGACTGTTTCTCCAGACACTTGCAGATCCTTCTGTGAGGAGGGTGGTTTTTTCCACATGGTCCATACACTATGCATGTCATCAAACCCTCTACCCATAATGCCTTTGGGTGTATGTGCCAAATCAAAGCAGTGACCAAGCTCATGCATAGAGGCACCAAGGCCAGTGGCATAGTTTGCCCAATAAGTTCCTCTGGAATACAAAATTGACCCTGGTTAGCAGTCAATTTAACACTAACAAAAACCTGAAATTATAATACTCAGCCAAGTAATTATAAAATGCAACAGCATGCCTGGTGACACAGCATGGCTTATTATTTTGCAGGCCACTCAAGCTGCCATCAGGCTCTATTACTGGTTTCTAAACTTTCCTTTACTTATAAATAAAATATTTCTCACCAGTTTACATTCTCCTTATTAAAATTGATTTGATTTGTCCAACTTACCGACCACCACTGTCATCAAACAGCTCTAGTTTGTTGATCAGTCTGGTATCAGTAAAACATGGCACCAACTCTTCAATGCTTGATGCCCAAGTGTGAAGCCCTCCAGTACCAAACAGAGCAAGGTACCCTCCTCCAAGAGCTGTGTGTGCCTTGACATATGTAGTTATGAGTTTCTCATTAAACTGCTCCGGGGGAGGCGGATCATAATGTGTGCATGACATAAAGGTCCAGAACTTACACAAAGGGTTATAAAGGGCTGAACAATTCAGCTCTGTAAAGAAATCATCAGTTTTTGTGTAAGAATTAGATGGCTCTTGTCTTGTAAAAGTTGGCAATAAATTGAAAGTCAACTTGTTAATTGATAGCAGGCTACTAATCAGTTGAAATATTGCTCACCCATCTACTAATTCCCTGTGTATCTATCATGGTTCAATTTTATTGTGTTTTCCTTTGTTCTTGGGTATAGTAATGCATGGTAATGTATGACAATTAGTTTAAAACAAAGGGAGAAAAATCTTAAACCAAGGATAAAATTTAACCACAGCATATACACAACTGACAAATACTGGTACAGTTAATTACTGTATCATCTGTAAAAAATTATCTTGGCTGCGAGCCCATGGGGGAAGCAGTCCAAAGTAAGTAAAGAAACAAATTAATATGGACCAAGTGTTGCCTGAAATGCCAGTGGTGACAGTGACTGACTCTAGGCTAACACACCACTGAAGATGGCATGGATTCAACTTTGCAAAAAGTCAGCCAATATTCAGTCCTCACTCTACTGAGTGATGAGTTAGTTGCTATTATTACTCTGCTCAGTTCATTACCAACATTTTACGAAAGTAGAAGTAGTATCAGTCAAAACATCAACTGAAGGGGTGCATGGAATAAAGCCCTAAGTGACTCTTGATGTTCAGTCAAATTCTCTCTTTGTGTTACAAGCAAATAAAGGCAATTTGGTATGAGAATCTAACAGCTGATCAGAAGTCACTTAGGGCTGTTTTCCACACACTCCTTCAACTTTTGTCTTAGCCAACTCGTGTATCAGCAGATTAATGGTTTAAGGTAACAGTAGTTAGTCCACAAATTATCAGTTGACACTCAATTGATAAGTTGACTGATATTGACTGGTGCTCGTATGATTGTACATAAGGTGTGCTGAGACTCAGGCCTCAGCTTAGTTTTACAGTTCTACTTACTGGGTGGAGACAAAATGTGGACCCCCCTTTCTGGACCCCTCGATTTTTCTGTTGAACAATAATAAAATTATAAAAAAATATTCTTTGCTTTGGATTTCAAATTGGCCAGTTTGTTGATAATTACAGACAGTATTACAGTAATTGCGAACACTACCACAGCCAATCAAATGAAGAATGATCCTCACAGTTGCCAGCCAGTTGCCATTTTCATCCCGTGAAAGACTTGCTTTGAATTTCGCTGACTTTGCCTCGCTGATTTTTGTTGTTACCAAATACTTTAGAATTTTCTCGCAAAGGTTAAATAGAAGTTAAATATGCAAATTGCTGTTCGGCTTTCAACTGGCTTTCGGAGAATGTGAAAGTTATTATTTTTATCAGTGGCAGATTTACGTCGCATGCTAGGCAACCAGAGTGATCATATTTCACTCCATCATCATGAAAATGGCAACTGGCTGTGGTATCGTTCGCCATTACTATAATACTGTCTGTAATTATCAATGAACTGACCAAAGTTGAAATCCAAAGCGAAGAGTAATTTTTTATGTTTATTTTTTTATCATTTTATTATTATTAAGGGGGTCCAGAAGGGGGTCCAGGAAGGGGGTCCAGAGAGGGGGTCCAGAAGGGGGTCCAGAAAGGGGGTCCACATTTTGTCTACACCCCTACTTACCTTTACTAAACATATCATATAGTTGATCCCCAGTCATACTTAGAGCTTCAGAAGAGGTTAATTTGCTGGTAAATATATGAACCTTAGGGGAACCTGATTCATCTTCTTCAATCAAGAATGTTTTATGCCCTAAGCCATGCTGGTAGAGACTTTCAGCTGTGAAAGTCTGAAGAAGTCGGGCATTAAAAGATAGCTTTTTCACTGCAGAATCCTGGTCACAAGGGACATTGTCAGGAGCATCAAATGATCCATCACTATCAGCACACTTAACATACACCACACGGACAAATCTGTCAAAAAAAGTACTGAGTTAAGCACTCTATTAAAACGTTATACAATAGCTCTGGGTCATTATTAATTTCTGCTACAGTCGAACCTCGATTATCCGGACTCGTGGGGAATGAGCTGAACAGTCCGGATAATTGAGAGTCCGGATAATCTAAAATATGAATATTAATAAGCCAAAACTAAAACTGAAAGACTGAACTATTGGAACATGAAATTTCACTTAGAAACAAAGAACACCTGAGCAAATCAAAGCTCAGTGAAATGCACTGCAGTAGTACTGCGTGTTTGAGCTCGATTTGCGTACAGATTTGTGTTTTGAAGTGAAACAAATTCAGTTTGAACCGGAGTTTCATTACTTAATTTGAACGGAAAAAGTTTTGCTCGGGATCTTACATATAGCTAATTAATATTCATGAAAAACTGGGACCAGCTAAGCAAGTCCAGATAATTGAAAAATCCGGATAATCGAGGTCCAGATAATTGAGGTCCAACTGTACTGATTTAGTATGATCATACTATTGTTAGGTATTATAATGACATTTTCCCTTCTCTTGAAAGGGAAATGTGGAGGAAGGGGCATCACCCAAGGGGGTCTCTAAACCCCAGCGGTGCATCTATGATAAATATTATAATTCTTGATTACCGGTAATCAAAATCACATCAATAATTCTGACGAGTATCTCTTCCACCTTCCATGGGGGAAGCCTCTCCCTGGGGGGGGGGGGGGTACTCCCTTATTTGGGATATATAGGTATGTGCGGCCCCAAAGGGTATGGTTTTTTAGCCATTTTGGTCTGAAATAGGGTATGGTTTGTGCAATCTAGTCTTGAATTAAGTATGTATTTTAGAGGAATCTTCTTCATCAACAAAAGCTTCTTCACCATCAACAAAAGCCCTTCTTTTTTGTCTTTTAATTATGTTTAAGCCAACCATGTACGTGAAACCAAATTTCCTGGGAGTACCCCCCTTCCCCCCAGGCCTCTCCTCAGAGGCCTGTTTCTTGAAAATTGAATGATTTTCTTTGAGAAAAGATTTAAAACAGTTTGTTCTATCAAGTAACAGCTGCAGTTACAGTTTTTCTAAAGCACCATTTTTCAAGAAGCAGTTAGGTTATTGTAGCAAACTTACCTTGATAGTGTCAATGGTGTATATATTAACTTTAACTCCAAAACACTAATATCTTCTCTATTCACGACTTTTAATATGATCGAATTTTCTCCAACTGTAAGTGGGACAACCACCTTAAAACCTGTTGTTATTACTGGCCAAGTCATTTGATGATCTGCACATTTGACCAATAAAGTTGACTCCTCTTGATCAATGTGACATGAATTGTCGATTGTTGCGTCCAGTACTTGCAGTTTATCAGCTCTCTCTGATCCGCAATCAACAGATGTTTGCAGCAGCCTCCTGTGGCCAACGGTGTTAACACTCTGTGTTGTTATTACTCCTTCTAACAACACTAAAGGATAGAAAACAGTGTCCTCTTGTATATAGTTCAAAATTCGAATTTCTAGTTTCTGGCCATGATCCTCCATTTTGGCTAATATCGTTTAACCCTCTCTTCCAAGATGTTGCTTTGCTGTAGGACAGTTTTCGCGACCACGATAATGTGATCAAGGTTTTAGCCCCATACCAGAACTAAAAGAGATATTCTAGCAACATCAAGTTTATCCGTGACGTGTATCAGACCACGTAGTCCACAGTGGTGTTAAAAAGTGTAATTATTACCCGGTTTCTAGGGAAATTTTTCAGCAATTTGGTTCCGCCATGTTTGTTTTGGCTCGTATGGAGCAGGAGAATAGGGCGAGTCGTTTCCAGGCTTTGCTCACAAGCAGGTGGGCACGTGATCAAAACACGTTGCCAAGTTCCTCCATTTTGCAATTTGGCGCTGATCCCAGCAGCCGAGAAACTCCCATTTGCGACTAAATTTGCGATTGCAAGGTCCCTGTCAGGGACATAACAACAATCCTACAAGGGAGCACGTGTTCCCTTGTTGTTTTCTGTGTGTTTTTACCAAAAACCTATTCAACAACTTGAACTTAAACGACAAAATCACAAATTCCGTCTCGTTAGTTTCATTATGGCTTTGTGATTAATTTTACGCCATGGTTTATATGCAAGAATTGTCAGAAAAAGTTTTTTCTCCTTTTGGAGTGGCCGTTTGTTCTGCAACAGTTTTTGATTTAAAACTTCATCGAAAATTTATTTGGGCGGTGGATGAGCGAGAGTGGAGTAGAGGATATGGAGGGAAGGACAGCTCTTGTTCCTTCTCTGAATGGACGAGAACCAGGTAAGACTGAAACGTAAGCATATCGTGACACCGGTGATGTATTGTTCATAAGCTCATACATTTATTTGTTGTTACGTACTGAGGTGTGTGACAGTGAGTAACAAATTTCTCAGCTCGTGTTTTCCTTGTGCAAGTTGTTTCAAACTGGCATGATCATCACAATCACCTTAACCACAGTTCGGCGACTGCTTGGGGGAGCAGGGTTGGCGCAGTGGTAAGAGCGCTCGCCTTCAACCAATGTGGCCCGGGTTCGATTCCCGGACTCGGCGTCATAAGCGGGCTGAGTTTGTTGGTTCTCTCCTCTGCTCCAAGAGGTTTTTCTCTGGGTACTCTGGTTTTCCCCTCTCCCCAAAAACCAACATTTGATTTGATTTACTTACAGTTGATTTGATTTAGTCTCCCCAATTAGTAGAGCATCTGTGCTTGGCTAGATAGATTTGAGACTTAAATAAAGTGATTATTATTATTATTATTATTGTTATTATTATTATTATTATTATTATTATTATTATTATTATTATTATTATTATATAAAATTACTTGAGACAGCACAGCAAACGACTATTTTGTACCTTAGGCGGCTCCCCCTTCCCCCTCAATGTTGATTCTCGCAATTCTCTTAGCAGATCCTGTGACCCCAATACTGAGGGACAGCAGGAAAGGGTAAAGTGTTTCAACAATTTTGTTGTTAGCTGCAACAGCAGGGGGCGTATTGAAGTAGTCAGATCCCATGGGTTGTTTCAGTATGCCAAAAGGATGAGCACTACTGAGCAATTTTGGTAAATGAGTAGAAACAGGTCCTGTTCTGTAGTTTTTTATAAGGAAATATTGTAGCATCACCAAATACAAAGGATAGAAGGAACATGAATTGAAACAACCAAGATCACCACAACACAGGACTTTATTCTAAACTCAACTTGCATTACTTACATGAGACTCTAAACCCGAATGAATACAAACAGCTATTGAAAAGAAACAAAGATGTCCTATTACATTTGATCAGAAACCCATAAGGGTTGAAACATGTAACTGCCCTTTGTGTTCTTGGAAACAAACTTCCGAATATTCAATTTGCTAAGTACCATATTTGGAACATCAAGAGAGGAACATTCAACCAATCAGTTTGCAAGAACACTGTGATGCAAAAAAAATGGAAGGAAAACAGAAAAGTCCAAAACAGCTGTCCAAAAATAGAGTGAAAAAGTTCGGTGAAACACTCGGAGGGAAAATGGAGGTGGAGATTTTTGAGGAGGTGCAAAAGGTTAATGAGAACAGCTGGCAGAAACCTCAATTTGCAAAATTTGCTACATTGTTTGTTGATTGCGCTGTGTTTACTCGTGGCAAAGTCTGGAGCAAGAGGTTTCCAAATATGGAACTTAGCACTGAATGTTCAGAAGCTGTGAATGTGCGTTGCACATTTCAACCTTTATGGGTTTCTGATTTGACAACAGAGTACTTGTTGCAGCCTGACGACAGGAAATTCTTGGCAATGGTGTAAATAATGTCACCAAGGAAACACTAAATATAAACATGTGTCCTGTACTGGTCACGAAATCGTAGCTTTGCCACAATATCGTGGACAAATGCAGCTAGATAGTGCTGGTCTAACCACCTAACCCGAGATTGAAAGGTTAGCACCATGGGCCCAGTTGTTCAAAGAGTGATCAAGCTAAACCTGGGTTAACAGAAACTTTGATCCCAATTTAATTACTATTTAATGAAGATAGTAGAAAGGATATTAATTTTACCCTTGAGTTTCGACTTTAACTGAACTAATTACCCTGGGCATTACAGCTTGCTTTTAAAACATTCTCAATTTGTCATTAAGCAATTGAAGGGCTGGGAGCATAAACTGCCTATGTGTAATTTTCAGCTGTTTTTTTAGTTTGCTTGGATTTGTCCAAATTTTTGCATGTGAACTGCATTTTGATTCAAAAACATTGTCCCGTATTTTTTTTCACCAATTTCTTTTTCGTTTTCGAGAAATAACGTATGCAAAAAAAAAACACCTAAAACTACACATAGGCAGTTTATGCCCCCAGCCCTTCATACGGTGGAGTATGCTAATTAACAATGCCCAAGGGTATTCTTTGAGTGAAAGACTAAGCGCCAAATGCTTGTAACCGATTTAAGAGAACACAGAATGTTTCTGTTCAGTTAGATGTAATGCGCAATGTGTCGTTTTTGCTTAATCATAACACTCGACAAGCTCGCTTGGCACGAAAACAGTGCACAATATTCGTGGTTGACTTAAAAAAAACAGCACACAGTAGCCTTGGTTAATTTCAGGTCAGCGCGCAAAGATTTTGTCCGACCTGAAAACAGCACTCACTCCGAAGAGATTCAGGGTTATTGTTGGGTTTAGGTTGGACTTAACATTAGGGTTAGAGCGTCGGCTAGGGCTAGGGATAGGGTTAGGGACATGGTTAGGGTTAGTGTTGATGTTAACGTCAACGCTAGCGTTAAAGCGCGGTTGTTTGAGTCTGAATCAGCTTGACTGAAGGGTTCGTCCGAGTCTAAAACAGCGCCTAGTTGCCTTGGTTGACTCTAAGTTCTTTCAGAAAGGCTTTGGCCGATATAACACAGCACTAAAGTCGGTTGTTTGTCTTACATACAGCGTACATCTTAAATCCAGCGTACAAAAACCTCGGTTGATTCTAAATCAGTGCGCAAAAAGCTTGCCGATGGCTGAAAAATCACAAAATATTAAAGACGGCTGTTTTGACTTGAAGAAACTTTTTGCCAAGACAACTCCTATTGGTGACCTACACCAAAAATTTGAGTTAATCAGATGTTCTAGGGCAAAAATTAAGAGTCCTAAGAGTACGCTGTTTTCCGACGTGTTTCGTTTACTCAGAACGTTGTTTACGTACATCTGATTCACACAGATGAATCGCGAGGAGTACTGCTTAATATTGCTTTGAATGTTTGCCGTGAGCGCCAATGCAACTTTTCCATGGATTGTGTTCAAGATACTCAACGAAAACGGGCAGACTTCACTTTGTGCCGAATGAATTCTCGGTAGCGTTTCCGAAGTTCGACCAACTATTTCACGGCTAACAGTAAAAGCAAGCTGGGATTTCATGTCACGAGTGGTTTCAAAAAATGCGCTCTTCATTTTGAACTGCATTTTGATTAAAAAACATTGTCCAGTATTTTTTTTCACCGATTTCTTTTTCGATTTCGAGAAATAACGTATGCAAAAAAAAAACACCTAAAACTACACTTAGGCAGTTTATGCCCCCAGCCCTTCAATTAATGGTGGAGCGTAACTAGTCGACCTCATCATCTCATGAAGACTAGCAGTAAGCAGGCGAAATGTCATGATCTACAACTCACGTTACTACATTATAAGAGAAAATGATAATTTATTGCATTCAACATTAGGAGAAAACATACTAATCTTGGGTGCCTTCTGATACTAAGTGGTGAGATTTTTCATTGTTCATGTACCATTTCTGCACCATCTTAAATTACGACACAAATGATATCGTGGGGTCAGCCTCACTCTGTTTATTTAGGCGTGGTCTAGTGAAGTTGTTGACTCATTGGACTAACTTACAGTCAAAATACTCAGCGCGTGCTACCTATTATTTGAGAATAGTTTTGATTAACTGCGAACGGACTGCATTATTCGTTTCAAACTTTCAAATTTAATTTGAATATTGAAATCATTCAACCAAAGCCCAAGAGTAACCTCATTTGAAATATCGATTGTTGATTGGTTTTGGTTGAAGACTTCATGCGGTAATAACGATTTATTAGTAGTACTTCCACAAGGTGGCTCTTCGCCTACTAATTACAAATTTCAAATCAAATCAAATTAAATCAAATGTTGGCTTTTGAGGAGAGGGGAAAACCGGAGTACCCGGAGAAAAACCTCTTGGAGCAGAGTAGAGAACCAACAAACTCAGCCCACATATGACACCGAGTCCAGGAATCGAACCCAGGACACATTGGTGCGAAGTTTGGTGTCATTTTGAGTCTTCTTCACTTGTTCCTCATTTTCTCAGTCGTTTTACATAGTTTTCGTATAATTTTTTGATAAGCACAAGCCTGAGCTCTTGTTGAAAAGAATGGCGAATGTTTGGAACGGGCGTATCCAGGTTGCTGGGGAAAATCATCCAAGAAAAGTCTCTAGCGTGAAAGGTCAAATGTCAATTGCGTTATTTGATCAAGCGGTGTGAATTTCAATGTACGTGCTCCCAAGAAAAATATATTCAGATCTGGCAAGCTGTAAATAGCCACCGAAAGGCCCTCTTTCAGAAGAGGGTGGTAGCTTTTGTTGTCACAGGTTTTAAGAGTGTGTTTTGAACGTGAACACCACATGAAGCGTTCAAGCCACGTGAGAAATAAACTGATCAACAATAGATATTTAAAATGAGGTCGCACTCAGGCTACGGTTGAATGATTACAATATTCAAATTAAGTTTGAACGTTTGAAACGAATAATGCAGTCCATTTGCAATTAATCAAAACTATTGTTGAATAATAGGCGACACATGCTGAGTATTTTGACTGTAACTAATTTGGGTCGACTTAAATTGTAAAGTACGGTATTTGACATGGGCTTTGGAGACCAAAAAAAAAATATATATATATAAATATATATAAATAATTTTCAAGTGCAATGAACTACCTTAAGCAGCCAGACTATGTGGCACCAGCGTGTGACAAGTAAGATTATAATAAAAAAAAAACTTCCGGTAAAATCAGGTACTGTTTGTGTTGTACAACATAGATCAAATTCAACCAGTGTTGGGTCATTTACATAATTTTCCCTACCTTTGAAGGAAAAAATAAGGTGCCTTAGTAGAACATAAGTGCTTTTGTGACATAAGATGCTGAACACTTCTTGTATCAAGCATGCTGGCTGAGCCTGGAGATTTTAACATTTGCTTCAAATAAGAGAACCAAATCCTTTTTTTTACGCTTTAATATTGTTTTCTCATCACAAGATCTGAAATATTACCAAATTGTACCAGCTGACAAGGAAATGCACAACCAATCACAACCCTGTCACCTCATATTAAAAACCTGTAATTGATTTCAGTATTATAATATCTGACTACTGCAGCAATGCATACTCAAACACATTCCTGATTTACGATTACTTCTGTTATACTGTATTATTCTCAATTTACAAGATGAAACAAAGACAAAGCTATTCCTTTGACACACTTTAAACTTCACAATCAATAATATTATTGGGCTTTTGTTATAACAGCTTCAAAAAATAAAGGGCAGTGGAGAGGAAGAAGTAGGAGAGGAAATAATTATGGAAGATTTCCCAGTCAGGAACATAACAGACAACAAAGAGACTCCTCTGACAGGAAGGATGGGTACAACCAGCCACAAAGACGTGGCGCTGTGGCTGATAGAAGACCACCTTCAAGAAGTCCTTTTCAAAGCAATGTGGGTGGAAGAAAGGTACAGTGTTTTACAGCTTTAGCCAGAGTGTTTCAGTTTAGCATTTCCCACCTGAGTAAAGTATTATAAAATGATATTTGAGTCATGATTTTCATATTATTTGCATTAAATGTTGATATGCCAGTTTGAAACTGTCAACTTGCATTTGCGTTGTAAAGATTGCCTGAAAGAGTTTAGAATGCTGGCGATTTTCTGTAACTTTATTGTAGCTACATGTGCAGGGTTGCCATTTTGAGTGGAAAATCAGGGAAAACATTACTTTCAAGGTCAGGGAAAAGTAAAGGAATTGTGTGTCAAGTCAGGGAAAATTTAAGTGCTACCTGAATTATTTTCTTTTAAACAATATTTTTTATTTGGCATTTGCTCTAAAAGCAAAGACCTGAATTTCAGTACAAAGTCAGTGAATTTTACTTATGGCTTGCCATTAGGTTTGGGAAGAAGATTCCTTGTTGGAAAAGGTAATGCCGTTTCAAAAAATTCCTGCAAAAGAATCAACTTCTGTGGCTTTTCTGCCTTTCTTGATTTGTCCTGGTTGGTCAGTGAAAATTGGTTTGTGGTGGGTAAGTCAGGGAAATGTCAGAGGGAATTTTTTCTATACCAATAATTAGTGGAAACCCTGATGTGCTCTGATAAGAAAAAAAAAGGTGGGGGGTGGGGGGGGGGGGTAATACTGGAAAAAACACAAACAACTTTTCTGTGACAATTAGGACTCTAGACCTGAAGCCATTCAAGACATACGAGTGACTAGTTCCAGTGCAGGCTCAAAGAAGTATGGCTCATCCTTAAACCACCTTTTGAACTTCAACTATGCTCCAAGGGAAAAGCCAATTACTTATCTCTCAAGGAGCAGTGGAAAAAGATACACCCCATTCAACAAGGAACAGTTCATTCAAGCCAAGTAAGTAGCCCTTTGTTTTTATCAAGAAAACAGGAAATTCTAATGATTGCACTAATTTAAAGAATGGTCAGTGAATACTTGACTGAACTGTAACAGTCTATAAAGCTGCAGAACCAATCAAGTGGAAGCCATTGATATCCAGCTACAACTATGACTCTTTATCAGTTGATCCCGTAATTGACCCCATGATTGGAGAAGAAGTCAGGGCTCAAGACTACTAACGGTAGCCAAACTAGTCACAGGCTAGTAAAAATTCTGTTTTGGCTAGTGGATTTTGTACTTCACTAGCCATTTTTGGCTAGTGATAAGTTCAAAGCACTGGAGGACGAGAGGGAAACCAAATGAAAATTAATTTCAAATGTATCGCAAAATAAAATGGAGTTGTGCAAGTGAACAGACGATGGGCCTTTTTTTTTCATACTAATGCAATGAACAACAAACGAACTACTTCCCCAACATTTTCCCAATTTGCTGCTGGTCATTGAGAATTTTGCCTCATTTTGCCTAAAGTGTTTCTCTTTTCATCGCTCGCTGGCGAGTGTGACTGAATTTGTGCCATCACAACAAACAAAAATGTGATAACTGGTTCTACAAGGTGCACAAATTCAATCGAAACGGCAGAATACTCTGTCTTACAGTGCTTATGATGTGCTGTTTATTGACGATTTATTTATTTGAAAGCAAGATTTCAAAAGCGTTTCTCTTTTCATTACACACCGGCAATGACACACAGAGACGATTGAAACAGCAAAATACTCTGTCTTAAATGTATTTCTGCTAATGTTGTTTCTGTACAGCATTATCATTACATGGTGAAACTTGATAAATACAGTGTAAGTGATGTGATTCAAATAAATCGTTCAAGTGAGTTATTTTATTTCAAATTCCTTAAAATTCAAATCACATTTGCATTCAAAAGAACATCCGTTTTTCTATTTAAGCTGCTGTGTTTAGACACTGTTAGTGCCAGACGTAAGAATATCCAATTTCTTAGCTAATTTGGTTTAATAATAATGTTAAATTTGTACCACAGTGTCTCTTCAACTTTTAAAGAACTTAAATTACGATGTAAAAAAAGACTTTTATTCTTATTATAAAACTTTCAAATGTCAAACATACTTATTTCTAAAAAGCTGGTAAGTTGCACATCAGTATTGTGGTTGAAAAGAAAGTACTTAACTGAAACTGCTTGACAGTATTAATGTCTTTGCAAAATAGTCTGGCTAGCGAAAAATTTGTTTTGGCTAGTGAATGAAACCTCTCACTAGCCAGTGGGCTAATAAGCTGAAAAGTTAGTCTCGAGCCCTGAGAAGTGATATGATAATTTTCTGGACATAACAGGTCACCATAGTAATAGTGTAACCTGTTGGAAACACCCCTTATTTAAGGTTAAAGTGATAATAACGTAAAAAGGAGCTCAGGGACCCCCCCACCCCCCATTTGTTATTATTGAACTGTGAGAAGTGTTCAAGATACCACATTTTGCAAGTTTAATCAAAATTTTGGGAAGGGATTCAGAGCAACCTGAAAGGTTTGAAACACAGCTACATGTACAATGCATCTTTTTCTAAATGGTTGTTTCGTTTTTGTCTTGTTAGCTTTCAGTTTGTAGTTTGTGACTCTGGAGATTACTCAATTCATTCTATGGATCCTGATGTACTTGTGGAGTGGGATTTGATAGAACAAGTGGTAAGCATCTCAACAGTCTTACAAAAATGTTTTCCCAATAACATAGCAACTAGAAAAGAAGCGAACTGGCTTGAAACGTGCTCACTCCCTTTGGGTGCCTGACTGGGTCAGTCTCGTCAATCACTCGGCCAGTCTGTTACATTTGTGAGTCACATAGTGAGTAGTCAGACAGTTACAGGTATATCAATAAGCCAGTTATCAGTCTTGTTAGACAGTCAGATTGGTCATTTTTTCATTAGATTGTTAGTCGGTCAATAAGCAAGTCAGATTACTCTTGCTAGTCTTGCTTTGTTCATGTTTGTACAGCTAAGTGCCTTACTCTTTCAGCGAATCTTCAGCCATGAAATGCCATCATGTCCAATCTGTTTATATCCCCCTGTGGCAGGTATGTTTGATAACATTGATAAAGTTAATATTATTATTATTGCATTATTGTACGTTACACTAATGTTTTGCTAACAAGAAGAGAAGCTGTACTGGAAAAATATATTTGTTTGGCAGCATTCTAGCAGGGCTGTCACTAATCTGAAGTAGGTGGGGGTATGCAAAAAGTATCTGGGGATCAAACTGTTTTGGTGTTGTCAATGTTCTGTTTTTCTATCAATGTAGCCAGGCATATAACTCAAAATGAGCAGGGAAAATCTACAAGTTCTGGCCGTTAATGACAGCCCTGATTCTAGGTCTGTTACCAAGATTGTTGTCTGTATGCCAAATTTCATGTGCTTTCAGTTGTAATAATAATGGTTATACAATATACAATATATATCATTCATTTTTCGTTATTTATGTAGCCAAGATAACCAGGTGTGGTCACATCTACTGTTGGTCTTGTATTCTCCATTACTTGAGTCTGGTAAGTGCAAAGTTGACTTAAGTTTTCAATGGTCTTGTCATGTTGTAGTGATGTTTGCACTGTTGAAGCACAATTAAGATGGCCTTGTTTTTGTTTTTATGATTCCAAGCAAATGTGGTGAACCATAATTTCCTTATCTTTCCTTTTGGTCTCAACTGAGCTTGTCTTATTTATTTGCCTTTTCTTGACTGCTAAAATCACCATCTTTAGCCACAATCACTGGCTTAACAGAGGTCATGTTTGTCTCATTCAGCAAGACAGCAGTAAAGGTTGACAGCAAACCCTTGAATTCTAGTTAATCAGACATTATTACCTTGAAGAATAATTACCAAGTTTTGAAGTTCTACAAAGGACTGTGTCACCACTGCAATAACTTCAACTTTCTGTCACAACCGTGAGTGAGCGTTTTGCGAGTCTGTGTCTCCTTTGTGAAAGTACAGTGTAAGGCCAAGAGGCATTAGGAAGTTAATGCCAAGGTATATACACAATACCTTTTTGGGGGGTGAGGGAGGCTGATCTGTTTTTCATTGCAGAGAAATGAGAAAATGGCACTTATTTTACTGCTGAGATTAGGCTTGCATTTCCCTTAATCAAATAAAGTAAACTATCACATTTTTTTCTGTTTGAACAGTCTGGTAAATCATGGCACAAGTGTCCTATCTGTTTTGAAGCTGTTCACAAAAAGGACTTGAAAAGGTACATTATGTGCGGGCAGCTATTATAAGAATTTTTTGGTTTGTTGCCAACAAACAAGTGCTAGATTGTTGTGTTTTATCTGAGAGTTTGCTACACAGGGTAGATGTTTTTGGAGTGTATATGTGTTGTGGTTCAATTTTATCCTTGGTTTAAAATTTTTCTCCCTTTGTTTAGGGTATGGTAATGTAGGCTGATGTATGATAATTAGTTTACAACAAAGGAGAAAAATTTTAAACCAAGGATGAAATTGAACCACAACATATATATGTAATTGGTCAAGGATATAGTCACTGTTTTTATTGCTGTCAGTCAACTGTTTTAAACTCTAGTTCAACTCTTCATAGCAATAAACATACAGAGACTTGAATAAGTATTTCTTGTTTTTGTTGTTGTCATAATCTGCAAGTATTTAATAAGCAACCAGTTGATGATCCCCAATTACCAGGTCTAAGTTTAGTGCTGAATTGCAGTAGAACAGAACTGTAAAAAGTCAGAGCAAACCTTGTGCCACCCCTTTGGCTCAAGTTATTTGTTGTGTGTGTGTTTTGGGACTGGAGACTGCTGACCTCAGTGGCTTTAGATTAATTTGCGTAAACTGAATTTGACCTCATCAAAAGTACAATAATAAAATAATGAAATAATGTTTGTCTGTGCCATTTGTCTCATCATTTACAGTGTTGTTGCCCTGGAGTCACATCTATTTTCAACTGGGGGCACCATCACTATGAGGCTAATGAAACGAGCTAAGGTATGCAGCCTTTCAGCAATTTTAAAATATGGAATTTTTTTGCTTTTCTTAGGAAGTCATTAAAAAGAGACAAAGTGGAAACAGCTCAACTCCATACTTTTCAAACAACCAATTATTTCTCTGCAGAGATAAAGAATGAAGTGCCTCATTATTAAGATAGTTGTAGCATTAGTATAGTGACAAAGTTGATGCCGTTTCTTTTAAATGAACAGAATTCCACGCTGGTCATTCCTAAAGCTCAGTGGCAGGAAAGGGAGTTCAAGCCATTTGGAATTAATGGTACATGGTGCTTTTCACTTTAATCCACACATGCTATTGTATAGGCAAAGGATTCAGCTCACTGATATTGTTTCTTTGTGGCACAGATGAACAGGAAACATGTTATGCTAAACTGCTTTTGGCTTCCAGAGAAGAAGTTTTGAAACAGGTAACTTTCTTTACATATTCCTTTTAGAGATGGGGCTTATTCATGTAGAATGGCCATTTATGTCGTTGAGTTTAATGTTAGTCAACTTGAAGTTATGAATAAAAAAAGTACAGGATAAATAGGGAGAAAACACATGCAGATATTTGCTGCTATATTGTTACTTTGTATTTTTTGTCTAGAAGAGATGCATTCACCTGAGATATTTTGAAAATTGTTCCTAACCTCAACTTCAAAGCCTTACTTGATAATTGAAACATGTTGTCTGTCAAAATTTCCCAAGAAATTGTTTGCGAAATGCATGCCTGGCCACTAAGCATAATGTAGTTCTCATCAATAAACTATTTGAATATGAAAACAGATTATTACTCCTGAAGAGACAGCTTTAAGCTCTCAGTTGGTGGAGGCCAGAAGTGAGCAGGTATGTCAACATGCAAAGATCATCTTGTTTCCATTAGGATATTTCAGTGCTATTGCCCACTCCAAATACAGTGAGGAGACTGGTACTAGTGAGGGATTGTGTTATCATTTGGGTAGATGGAAGATGAAAAACATTTCAATTTTTGGTGTTTTCAAGGCCCATAGGTTTGCTCTTATTAATTCTGCTTCACAGAGCAACGTTACTGGCTTTGAAAACGCCCAAAAATGACATGTTTGTCATCTTCCGTCTACCCAAATGATCCCACGATCGTTCTCTAGTACCAGTCTTGTCATTGTTTTTGAAGTGGGCAATTAAAGCTATTTAAGTCCCCTCTCCCTATATATCACCAGGGCCTGTGTTAAACTGCAGCTTGAGTTTAGGTTTTTGTTAAAACTGTGACCAAATGTTGGGAAAAAATGGGGCTGCATTTCTTGAGTGAACCCAAAGATGAGGAGAAATTCAAAGAAACTAGAACAACAACAACAACAACAACAACAAAATCAACGTAGGTCCTCCCTGCTCCCAGCCCTCAGGCTTTTCTATGGTCAAAACGTGAAGCATGGTTTTTGTTGATGTACTGTAAGTAAAGGTTCATTCAGTTGGAAGGTAAGCATTGTCTTCAATGTTGAGAATAACTATTGTGCTAAGGTATAAAGGCTGTTTTCTTTGTGATACCCAACCATTAATGTATGTTTCAGGTATTGCAGTTGTATGGTAAATGCTTGGAAGTCTTTGCTTCACAATTTGAAGAAAGTTCTCTTTTGACTTCTCTATTACATCTCCTGCTCTTATGCAGAGTCTCCTCCTCATCAGCTTTTATATTCTGTAAATTAACCTGAGACTTGTGCTTCAACTGTATTAGTGCCCAGGAAAAATAACATTGTTTTCATGTTCTTTTACAGTCTGAGGAAGTCTGTTTCATTGAAGTGGCCATAGCTGAAATGAAGGTAAGAAATTTCTCACTTAATTTAATTGTTTATTTGGAGCAATTTATAGGAGAGATTTGTAGCAGGATTGCAATGCTCCTGGAAAGGTTTTGGGGAAAATATGGATTGCTGTTCAGGTCTAAGAAGTCTAAATTCAGGGAGTTTGTTTTAAAGTCAGTGAAACCTT
>JAEMWC010000482.1:472500-490000 GCA_016490735.1 Pachyseris speciosa
CGGAGAATTCATCAAAGAGTGGGAAATTCGGAAGACGAGCAGTCAGTCCGTTTTCGATGAGCTGAGTATCTTGCAAACAGTGCATTTTCCATCGGTTTTCATTTCTAAACGGCACTTTCAGAATAGTAAGTTTTGCGTGGTTTTGGCGGTTGAGAAACGTCGGCAATGGATTCATTTTCGTCGTCAAATGGAAAATATGGAACGAAAATGGTATTAAAATCAAACTAAATGACGACAGGTCAAGAATTTGGACAACATGCCTAACTAGTTCTGAAGATATTCTTTAGCTTCAAACTGCCGAAAATTTGCATACCCGGTATATATGAAATTCGATCGCACACAATGGGCTGTCACACGACTCGCGTGAAAATAATTTTAACTGTTTATCTGGGGTGAAAATGCTTTTTGCCGTTAATCTCGCGTGAAAATACTTTTTGATGATGTTTACAAGACTCCATATAAGCGAACTAACCGAGGTACTCGATGCAAAAGTGATTTATATGTTAAAATACGCCAGCATGTTTATCAGAGGACGCTGTCACCTTGTCACGTCATTTGTGCTTTGAATATTTGCTGCGTGCGGCAAAGAAAGTTTTCCTTGCACTGGTTTTCCAAGATACTCAGCTCATCGAAAACGGACTGACTGCTCGTCTTGCCGATTTCCCACTCTTAGATGAATTCTCCGTAATGTTCCCGCTCCGAAGTGAAAATTTTCCCACCGCAGCCGAGCGAATATTCATTTCCAGTCCTCGCGAGAACTTTTCAAGGAGACAGCGCCCTCTGTGGTCGCATTGGATTGTGGGCATAAAAACCTCCTTTCGAGCGCGCGCAACACGTCTTCAAACATCCCATATTTTCGCCTAAGTCAAAAAACAACTCTTATTTCCGAATTTCTAGCACGGCAACCTTTGGCAAATGGGCCAAGACTCTCAACTGCGGGCCGCTCTTAAGACGAGAGTTGCTTTCAGACTGTCCCGCCTGGCTCAGTACTCTGTACTGCGAAACGCCGATTTGTTCCAGCGTTTGGCACGCACAGAGAAACACCACTGGCTTCTTTCAGAAGTGTCTGACTTGCCGATCGACAGACTTAAATGACGTCCGTTCGACCACCAGGCTGGCGAGTTTCCATTAAAGTTAGCTAGCAATCGACACCTCACAGCCACGTAAGTTTCCTATCAATGAAACTTAAATCGATGTTTTAACCGCCAAATGTATAGTCTACGTCACACTATCAAACAATACTTTCCAAGCGTCAATCATTTCACGTGCCCTAAAGGTAATTCAATTCGCGCATGAATATTAATACGCAAGGGAATGAGCTGACTTGGGTTTTTTGCATACGTTATTTCTCGAAAACGAAAAGGAAATCAACCAAAACAAATACAGAGCAATGTTTTTTAACTGGAATGAAGTCCACATGCCAAATCTCAGTTTGTTTTGAGCACATCGAAAATCGACCAAAAACCGGGAGGACGTTCTTGCCCCGAGCCCTTCAATTTATTTCCATGGCTTCACACTGTTTACATTCAGATTTTCAAAATATAAATTAAATCATACTGAAAGCAGGACTCCTCCCTCTTTGAGGCAGAACCAAACTCATCAAAGGGGAACAAATGCATGAGCAGTTTGGTGTGCAAAGTTTATTTATACCTGAATTTGCAATAGTTGATGGTTTTCTGTTTTGCAGGGAGTAGGTGACTATGAAGCTGCATTTTCTGATGACGAGGAGGGTGCCGAGGGTGAAGATGAAGAAGGCTGCACAGCCTCTGCTTCAGCATGTGATGTTCCTGCACCAGCAGTGGAAGACATGTCAGTAGAAGATTCCCATGGGTCCAATGAACGTACCAGTGAGAGCACATCAGGGGATTCAGGCTCTGAATCATCAAGGCCTCTATCACCCAGCCCAGTAGAAACCCAGTACTACTACTTTTATCAAGGTACAGTCAATGGATTTGATGTGATGTCTGTCATGCCATGTGTGGTGCATACAGCTAGTTCAATTAACGTTGTCGGAGTATCTAAGTTACGAGCCTGTATGGTGATCTGGGTAATTCATCTTCAAATGTTCCAGTTTCAGCTTGACACAACACTACAGAAATATAATAACATAAGCTAACGTTCATGAGTGTTTTCTTCCATCTTATGCTGCTGACAACGCGGAAATTTAGCAAAATCATGTGGTAAGGATTTACAACTAACCATGTCCCTTTTCTCTTGTCGCATACGCTTGGCGGTTGAAAATCAGACAACGTTAATTGAAATAGCTGTATACATGTAAATGCAACTGAAGAAAAACCCAAATGTATGAGATACATACTAGTTATGCAACGCTTTTCGAGTGGTATACCATGGAATATCCTGCGAGTCACCTGTATTTTCTTGGTATACACTCAAACCTTTAGGCAAGTGTGTATACCAAGAAAATACAAGTGACAAAAGTGGAATTTTCCACTGTATACCACGAGAAAGGGTTGCATAACTGATTTATACCTTGCCATAGAAAATACAGTGGCCAGCAAGGCCAGCATGAGTGGGAATCTCAACGCACGATAGGAAGGTTGGGTGTGATACCGTTGAATTGCACTGATCGATGGGAAGGTTCGATGGAATACTTACGAATATACAACGGCTTTCCTGCATTTTGATTGGCTGTATTTTCTATGGCATGGTATAAATTGTAATAATGCTAACTTCACAAATTGCTATTTTTGCAGCTGATGATGGTCAGAATATATTTTTGAGCCCCATAAATGCTCGGTGCATGATAAAGGTGAGCCATCTTTTTGCTTGTAGAGCAATTCGTTAATAGCATTAATGCTGTAAGCATAGTGCATTTACCTCTTGCCTTGCTCTGTTTTTGTATAACGTCTTATGACATGTTTTACTTGCAGGAGTATGGAAGTTTGGAGAATTGTCCAGATACAATCACTGCACAGATTCTTGAAATGGATGCCATGTCTCAAAGTGAGGTTAGTGGGCTACAAAGCTTAAGTGAAGCGACATGATTCTTTTGAAATTAGCTTAAAGAGAACATCTGCTCTTACAACAAACTGATGTTCAGTTGTTGCAAATACTGTCAAAATTCCAAGAGGAGTTAAAAAAATCGGATAAGGATTATTGCGCAAGTTTCCCACTGCTACTATCTTGGATTTGATGATGTCATAAGGTTGTCACTATCATTAGGACTTATTTGAGAGTAGAAGATCTTCTGTGTGAAATAATTGGGCAACCTTGTGATGAAAATGGCTGATACAGTACTGAAATGCTGTTTTGTCAGACAATGAAACATTTTCTTGTTTGTATTTCCAACGATTTAGCCTTGGTTTGCTTGAAAGTGGAGGTTTCCTTTAATAAGAGACAAAACAAAAGTGCTGCCAGGACAAAAATAAGGTTTTAATAAAACCAACCTTTTTACA
This sequence comes from Pachyseris speciosa, assembly GCA_016490735.1. Lineage (NCBI taxonomy): Eukaryota > Metazoa > Cnidaria > Anthozoa > Scleractinia > Pachyseridae > Pachyseris > Pachyseris speciosa. The sequence continues at coordinate 475,917 of JAEMWC010000482.1, forward strand.
ACTAAGATCAAATCAAGCTATTTTTGCAGGGAAACTTATTGCGGGGGGACTGTAATTAGCATACATATAGTAAAACAGGAACAAAAGGTGTGCTAGCTAACACTGCAATTTATGGTGGCTACCAGATTGCCAAAGAGAAATGTGGAATACTGAAAATGAAGCGAATGATTCTCTTGAAATTGAACGTCGGGCAAACCAGGAAGAAAGGAAGCGAGCTAGAAAAAAATTGACCATCTTGCATGATTAATATTTTTAGATGTTTTGATAAAACTATTAAATTCTTGGGCGCATTTGACAGAATCGGGGTACAGTGTATCGTTACAAGTGCTGTCGAATTAGACTGAAATGCTTTGTGATGCCAAAGTACAAGCAAAAGAAATCTATGAAATTATTTCATTCACGAAAACGCTGGACAGAGGGGCAGGGGTCCAAAACGTTTAATCTGAAAGACCAACATTAAGCAGTATTAGAAGGGTTTTACTTCCACTTAGCTAGCTTATTCTCAGAATTTTACGTCATGCACGTATCTGTTAGTTTAAGCATGGTTAAAAAACACCAACAACTGTTGTGTTAATCTGTTGTTATTCAGGCCCTTCGTAAGCAGTATCGCTTCCTTAGCCATCTTCCACTTACCTGTGAGTTTGTCATTTGTGAGCTAGACATCAAGCCACCCATCATATCAAAAGAAACACTAAATTTCTTCAGAGGTGAGGTGTTGTTCTGCTATGTTTACTTTTCCTTCTCTGAACAAGGACCTGAAGTACTCCTTAGTAGCATTTATCAAGCTTGTAATTGAATGAATATAGACGATTGTGTTACATAAAATGGAAAAGGCGAAGGTACACACAACCCCCAAGAAAGTAGCTGTCTTTCTACCGTGCAGAAAACTTTCAAACCCCAGAGAACAGCTTTCGCTTGTGTCTTAGCAATAAAGAAAATGTTTGAACTTAAAGATAAATCCAGCACAGAAGCATTGAAGTGTACTCAGTTGTAACCTACATGTACAGTATATGAATCTGAAAACAAAGGAAACAAAAGGTTATTCAAACGTGACGCGTCTTTCTCATTACCGAGGTTTTACCCCGTCTAAATCCTGCCGCGTCCATGCGAAGATTCTCCGCCGTTCCACCCAGCTAAAAGAGACCTTAAGCACCAGGACGGGAGGTGACGACGGCGACGGCACATCCGCGTAAAGGCTGGGGCGAGACCGACGTCGCGTTGCAGTCGCCTGAGCATGTTAAGCAAAACTGCGACGGCAACTTCCCGCCAGTTTTCAAAAAGGACAACACTTTTTTAATGCAGTGAAAACATGGCGTCGTTTGCAAAAGCTAGAGACGAGTTGCTGGTAGCTTATGACGAGGGAACAATAGACGATGAAGAATTCGCCTTTTTATGGGAGCAAAACGTTTCAAAGAACCCCAGCTTCCCATATGAAGACTACGAAAAATTTGACCTAGAAAGCATGGATCCTGTGGAATGCAAAGCTGAATTTCGATTCGAGAAGAATGATCTTCCTTCTTTTGCTGAGGCACTCCAAATCCTCGACACCTTTTTCTGCCAACAACGGAGTGTGTGATGGCATGGAAGGTTTGTGTATGGCGCTAAAGAGATTCTCTTATCCTTGTCGATACAGCGACATGATTCCTCGCTTCGCCAAACCTGTGCAAGTGCTTTCTATGATAACAAACATAGTAGTGGATTTTATCTACAATATGCATGGCCATCGCATCACACAATGGAACAACTTTTTGTTAGACCAACTAAAGCTGGAACAGTACGCAGTTGCGGTTGCAGAGAAGGGGGCAGCATTAGATAACTGCTATGGATTCATCGGTGGTACTGTTAGGCCAATATGTCGACCTCAAGATAACCAAAGAGTTGTCTACAATGGCCACAAAAGAGTACATGCAATCAAATTCCAGTCTGTCACTGTACCATCTGGAATGATAGCTCAGATTTATGGCCCAGTAGGTAAATATCAATCTGGTTAATTCTCTCAATTCATGATATTCCCATGGATAATACAGTATTTCTATGAACTGTATCTTACCACCCCTCCCTTTTCGCCGCATCCACTGTAGGACCCCTTGAAGTTTCTGTTGACATCTATAAAGCAAAGTACTCAACTCCTGTTTATTTTCCTTTACTCTAGAGGGCAAGAGGCATGATGCAGGCATGCTGGCTGATTCTAAACTCCTTGATCAGTTAGATAGAAATGCTTTTTCTACTGCCGGTAGGCCCTTGTGTTTATACGGAGACCCGGCCTACCCCCTCAGGGTCCATTTACAAGGATCATACAAGCATGCTGTATTGACTCCACTGCGAGAGGCCTTTCACAGATCCATGAGTGGTGTTCGTGAGTCAGTGGAGTGACTTTTCAGGGACATAGTGGAATACTTTAAATTCATTGACTTTAAGACAAATTTAAAAATCCAGTTGAGCTCAGTTGGCAAGTATTACATAGTATGTGCCATTTTCAGAAATGCTCTGACTTGTTTATATGGGAACCATACCTCAACATTCTTCGATCTGGAGCCTCCAACTCTGCAAGAATACTTTTCTTAATTTTTGTCATCATTTTAACCCTTCAAAAACAAAAGGTTGGGTAATTTTTTTTGTAAACAGGGAGGCTTTCATAATACATTTTTCAGTCCATTTGCCCATACTTATTAAGAAAGCATTTATTTACAAAGATACAGAATGCAGACCGTTTTTTCTTGCTTTGTAATTCACAACGGTGAAAGAAAGTTTGCTTAGGAACTTTAAATGTTAATCTGCAGTATTTTCATTAAATATTTCAAGTGAAATGGCAGATATAGTACGTAAATGCAACCATAGGAATGTTTTCCATAAGTGGTCACAGTTCAAGTAATTTCAATGTAATGTTTCTTAACACAAGTTTGTTTTGAAATAAATAAATCAATAAATACAGATCTTATTCTTGTATAACACCATGTAAATGCTGAAGGAGTGAATGGAACCTTAACATGAGACTGCAAATTAACAACACAAAAAGGTTAACCTTTTTCATCTTTCTTGTCAGACTAAGCAATTTTCTAAATGCAACTGACATCAAGTGAAACATTTCCAAAACATGCTATCCTACAGTGAACGAGCTAGAGGTGTCCACATCATAAGCAAAAGGATAATCATTTTGGTCCAAACTTGTTCAGAACAGTGAACATAAGTGCCTGAAAATCTTGCATCTGCTTACTCTGCTGTTGTTGTTGTTGCACTATCAACTTCATAAAATCTTCCTGCTTTTTCTCTTGCAACGTAAGTTCCTGTTTTCGAAAAGCAAGCTCCTCTTTATGGGTTTCTTGCAAAAACTCATTTCGTTCTCGCATTAAAAGCAGAGTATCACTTCCACTTGACCTTTTCTTTTCTTTGTTTCATTTTCTCCCTCTACACTTTTTCTTTTCTGGGTCTGCCCCATCCTTTCCATGGCCTGTCTTCTCATGTCCTCAGCATTCTCTTTGTCTTGATTTTTTCGTTCCCTCTGCCTCTGTGTGTCATCTCCATCCATTGATTCAGCTGCATCTTCCTTCTCTATAAGCTCCTCAACAGCAGTTTCAGTCTCAGACATTTCCGTGTCTATACCACTGGCTTTCTCCTCACTTTTCAGCTTCGCTGGTAGCGATTACGCACAGCTCTCGAATCAACTTTAAATTTGGGTTCCAAAATCTCCAAAAGATGGTCTGCAATCATTTTCCACTTTGCTCCCCTCTGAACAGTTCCCTTTTTGGTACCAGTAAATGGATCTACAGCAAGAATCTCACGGCACATCAATCTGTCATGCTCTTCGGTCCAGTACATTGCAGAGCTGTTGAATTATCACAATAAAAAGGACATTTCAAGCTGCTTGTCTTAACTTTTCGTTCAAAGCATCTCAATTAAGAGAGGATGGAGAGGAGTGCAAGTTTTGGCGGGGAATGCTTTCCACCATTGGCAAAATAAAAATCCTTTTCGTTGCTTCAGTTTTAAAACCGATTTTTGGTGGCTATCAGGTTTAAACGATAATTAAATGTAAACAATAAGGTACATTTATTTCGCGCCTAGAGTAAAAGGTAAGTTGTCCCAAGTTTCGCTGTTTATGGCGGCACTGAAAATTATTTCACACGAAGATAATGTAAATACGTAAAAATAGCTTCGATGTAGACAGAAATATCAGCGTAAAATGAAATGGCGAGCATATTAAACTGGATCAGTGATAACTAGAGCACAGAAGATATACATGAAATAGATCTTACCGTATGGATTTCTTCGAGCTTGAGGTCTTCTGAAAATTTGCCGATGGGCGGCTTGTGCTAGCGCATGTTTCTGCTTCAGGGATGTTCATCGTGGAATTTCTCCTCAAATAACTTAAGCAGTAAACACCAGAAAAGTACACGTAAGAAAGAATACCGTAAATCAATGAAAAGGACCAAGAACTTTACAAGGAATTTCGACGTTGTCGACACTACGTCAAAACAGTCAATGTGGCGTCGCCAACGACAGGACGACGGCGGATTGCAGTCAGCTTTTCAGGTTCTGCGCATGACCGGAACGGAAAATAAACTTCCGGTATGCCGTCGTCGTGCCTCCCGTCCTGGTGCTTAAGGTCTCTAAAGACGAAGCTAGACGCGGGAATACCGCGTCATTGACGCGTGGAGGCCCCGCGGCGAGAACGCGGAAAATGGATCAGTGCTTGCAGGCGATTCTGTATTTGATGTCAATCCCCTCCCTTCTCCCCGTCCGCACAATGACTCTAATGTTAGTATCTTTGCTCATGTTTTTGTTTGCCCAGGAGAGTTACAACACCGAAAACAACAGCGGCAGAAGAAGTTGCGTCTGGAGAAGAGAAGAGATCAGAAAACTTGTACTTCTTCACACAGCACTGGCAGATTTGCTAGTAAGTGTTGGTAATAGTAACGCAATTTATACACGGTAAATCCTTCCACAAAGATTATAAAATGATAAAAGGTTAACTAATTATCCGTAACTAAACTAACTAACCATACTAAAAGCTGCTTTACAAGGATGCCGTGTTAAAACTCATTCAAAATCATGTAAAGATGTTGCACGAAGGTCACTGGGTAGGCTGTTCCACAACCCGGCTCTGCTGTAAGAGAAACTGGCGCGGGGCTGCGGAAGAGCCAATTTATTTTCAGTATTCCTTAATCGATATGATGTTATGTCGTTTCGAAACACAAATCTAGAACGCAGATACTCGGGGTCATCCCATGTTAAGATTTGACATCATAACAGCAGCTGATTCCAATCTTTGATACTTGAGTTTACGACAACCCAGTGCCCGGAACAATTCCAACACTTTGTCTCGCATTCTCTGAAGACCCGAGGTAAGGTGCCTGCAGGATAGAGTCCACTTTTCCTGCCGTTCATAAGCTCAAAGTGTTAACTCTCCACTGATTTCAAATTTATATTATTGTGAGAATTTGGTGTTCCATCAAGACAGTACCCTTTGTTTTGGTCACTGACTTTTTTTGCTGTGTGCACTTTAGATAGAAGCGGTGCAGTACCTGAACATCTGGACCTGGCCAGTGATTTGGAGTTCCCTGCTCAAACAGGACAGTTGGCATTCTCCCCACTCAGCAACTCGTCACCCAGTCCATTCATGCAGTTTGCTGCTTCCTTGGCCAGTCAAGGTAACATGCGTGGCAGATTTAATATTATCCTCACTCTAGCCTGCGAAGCAAGCGTTCCCGTTCGAACGAAGTTTTCCACATTCTGGCCTCGTGAAAATTGGGACGAGAGCAAGAATTTTTCGCGCGGTCAGAATGCAGTAAAATCTGTTCGAACGGGAGCGTTTACACCGCAGGCTATCCTTATACCTGTGAATTTGGCTGGCAATCCATGACCAGTACGTACCTGAATGAGGTATAAATCGCCCATAGTGGAGATTAATTGGATTTCAAATATGATAAAACTTGTGAATATGAAACGTTTACATGGATAAAAGGCTTTCGTAAATATAAAATGCGTGAACGTCTTAATCATTGAAAGATTCTTGCAATGATATTTAAATGAATTGAGGAGTTTTGGAAAAAAACTGGCTTTTGGGAACTGGCAATTTAATTTCTATTATCACTCGAAGATGCTAATCTTTTTTATTAGATGAAGGTTGTGGGATGGTAGCAGAAGCAGAGGGGACAAACACCCAAGATAACCTGCCTCCTAGCCCGCCCTCGTTTGCCCAGGTTAGTAGAAAATTGATCTTAAATAATCTTTCCCACTCTTGATCAAGTTTACGATAGTAATTCCCAGTATAGACTCACTCGCTGCAGGGCTGTCGAAATAAGCCGGCAACCGGCGCATTTGACCGTCTACCGTGAAACACGCGCCGGCTACTCCAAATGCTAGCAGCGCTATTTTGAGCTTGGAGGCGTGGAATTGAGGGAAATAAAACTGTTAAATAATCACCAATTAAATAATCATCAAATTAAAGCGAATTAAGAAATATTTTGCTTAAAATTACAATCGGTTAACTCAAACCAATCGGAAAAATTTTGGATATGAGTTAAAATAATGAGGTTTTGGTTAGAACAGAAGTAGCCTGCGTAGCTACGCCTGCCACGCAGGCTAGAACAGAAGTCGTTTGGAACGCTTTTTGTCGCCACCGCGCTGTGCAACCGATCGATGGAGACAATTCATTTTTCCCCAAGTTAACAATAATTATGCTGTAATTCATTTGAAGTAACGATCTACAAACTTAGCAGAAATAACGAAGGATTCGTTTTCCTTTCTCTGATGCTTTTCATTTCTTAGACTAAGCTGCCTACATTCTCCTAGTTAGGTTTGATATGATTTTCGCTCTGGGTTTCGCAAACCTGAATGTGATGTTTTGATGGTGTTATGATATAAAACCGGTTTTGCTCGTGTAAGTTCATTTCAGTGATAAAAACATTCCTGAGAGTGAAGGGGAAATTCAAACCGTTGCTAGGGGCGTGGCCTACTCACACCTTCAAGTGATGTGATCGCTTTTTGTTTTGTTTATAGGCATTGAGATCCAAGAAGGCAATTGATACATCCAAAGTGACAGAAAAACCCCAGCAAATAGGTATGTGGTATATAATAACTACTTCATCAAAAACAGCTTCTCTACTAATCAATGTGCAACTTGACTATATTATTGTACTCCTTTTCCGAACGTTTGGTTACAGTGAGAGCTTGACTGGTTTGAATTGATGTCTTTCTTTATGTACCTGACCATTCCTTAACGTAACAGACCTTGTTAATTCTCGAACCCCAGTTGCCATTTTCTCTCGTTCATAGCTAGAATACAGACTCCAGAACTCGAATAAATATCGTTCTCCCTGGTAGGTTTGGCCGGCCTCGTGTACGCCCGTACAGCGCGTGGTAGTGTTCGACGTCAGAATTTCGTTTCCTTACAACGACTCTGCCTGAAAATGTCGACGGAAATGAAGAGAAAGGATATTGAAAAAGCTTGATGGCCAAAAGTCCAGATACTTCAGGAATAGGCGCACGTCTGACTGTGCGAAAATCAGCGCGGCGCGCAATGTCTTTTGGGTGAACATGGGCATTCATTTTGTATACCCTACTCTCCATTGTGCGCGGACATTTTCAGATTCAAAGTTTAAAAAAAGTGCTTGTTTTGAAATAATTTTGTTACTGCATAGTTTTGAACGTATCTCTTTACGGAGAATGACACCAGACTCCGAGTTCAATATATTTACAATGTTAGAGGTTGTCAAGCGACTGGATAATAAGTTAACTCGCCTTACTCAACAGTGGTCACTAGGAAACCCGCTTGGGTTGAAGAGGATGACGATGGGGACTGTGCACCAGTGCCTACCTTCCAGTCGGCATTTACCGAAGCTTTGGTTGCAGCAGATTGGAGTAGATACGAGGCTAACTCCGGAGACCAAGGTAATACCAAGTTCAAGTACAATTAGAGCGCTTTTCAATGGACTGTCGTAAAACCAAAACCAAAGTAATGAGGGTTGTCCAATATACCTGATCTGAGTCGGGTCGAGTCCGATCGGACTTACCGGAAGTCAGATCGCACCAAAGGGAATGTAATGATTTTAACCTTCGTCTTCTGTAAAGCACGCGCGCGTTCTTCCTCGTTGTTAATGTAGCTACGCGGAAGTGGCTGTTTGTGCGAGACGCGTGTGCAAAAGACGGTCTCTCTTACCGGAAGTCGGTTTGCGCGACATTTATTAAATTCAGCAAGTATGGCCGTCAGGGAGGGTAGAAAATGTTGGCGGATCGACTCCGTTCGATCAAATGGAGTCGGGTCGTCGATCCGTCTCGACCCGACTCGACCCGTCTCTGTCAAAGTCGGTCCGTCTTACCGGAAGTCAGTTTGCGCGAGACTTAGAAAAAGTTAAGCAAGTACGGCTGTCAGGGAGGGTAGAAAATGTTGGCGGATCGACTCCGTTCGATCAAATCGAGTCGGGTCGTCGATCCGTCGCGATCCGACTCAACCCGTCTCTGTAAAAGTCGGTTCGTCTTAGCTGAAGTCGGTTTGCGTGAGACTTAAAAAAATTAAGCAAGTACGGCTGGCAGCGAGGGTAGAAAATGTTGGCGGTTCGACTCCGTTCGATCAAATCGAGTCGGGTCGTCGATCCGTCGCGATCCGACTCAACCCGTCTCTGTAAAAGTCGAACTGTCTTTCCGGAATTTCAGCAAGTACGGCTGGCAGCGAGGGTAGAACATGTTTGCGGATCGACTCCGTTCGATCAAATCGAGTCGGGTCGTCGATCCGTCTCGACCCGACTCAACCCGTCTCTGTAAAAGTCGATCTGTCTTTCCGGAAGTCGGTTTGCGCGAGACTTAGAAAAATTTCAGCAAGCACGGCTGTCAGGGAGGGCACAAAATGTTGGCGGATCGACTCCGTTCGATCAAATGGAGTCGGGTCGTCGACCCGACTCGATCCGTCTCTGTCAAAGTCGGTCCGTCTTACCGGAAGTCAGTTTGCGCGAGACTTAGAAAAAGTTAAGCAAGTACGGCTGTCAGGGAGGGTAGAAAATGTTGGCGGATCGTCTCCGTTCGATCAAATCGAGTCGGGTCGTCGATCCGTCGCGATCCGACTCAACCCGTCTCTGTAAAAGTCGATCTGTCTTTCCGGAAGTCGGTTTGCGTGAGACTTAAAAAAATTAAGCAAGTACGGCTGGCAGCGAGGGTAGAAAATGTTGGCGGTTCGACTCCGTTCGATCAAATCGAGTCGGGTCGTCGATCCGTCGCGATCCGAGTCAACCCGTCTATCGGACTCCCGCTGCGCGGTCGTCCGATTTTGTTATCACTCGTATGAATACAGACCGAATTGGACTCCACTCAGTCCTATTACCATTACTTATGTCACCTTCGAAATCCAGCAGAAGTGTAATAAAATAGGTAAACAAGGTTTATTCATTACACTGTGGAGAAGCGGTCTTTGTTCTGAACTTTGAATCAATCAAATGAAAGAGGTGACAACATTTTGTAAGCAGAAAAGTGTGACATCATTTTGAAAGCAGAAAAGTGTAAAAAAAAAAGGCCCTTCTGGAAAGGACGACCAAAAACATAAAAATAAGCGGTCAGTTTGATTAGCCGGTCGACTGGAATATGGTGTTTTACCGCATTGCGAAGAGGGAGTTGAACCGCTAACGCGCGGTGCAGTGCCCTTTTTGTATTTAATGAATCTCACGAGGAAATAAATAATATGTGAGATATTTTCTTTTAATACCAAAGATGATGCGTCTATCAGTCTCAGGGGTTTGTAAAAGAAAGGCCGCCAACACTGATGCTTTTGCAATCCGACGTCCTGTGATCGGGTCCATCGGTTGGTACAGAAACTGTCTTGTTGGTGTGCCGGTTTAAAGGACCTACATAACTAACGCGCGCTTGTTTGTCCTCGTGGCTTAAGAACGAAGAATACACATGTGTAGCACGCTTGTTTCTGTCGGTTTCGTATTCTGCTTTTGGTTTAAACAACGAGGTATACACGAGTAAAGCGTGCTTGTTTGGACTCGTGGCTTAACCAACGAGGGATATACACCAGCTTACATATCAGTACTTTCTCTTTTGCTCGACCTGACTTTTGGAGGATCGACGTTTATTACTTTCTCTTTTGCGCGAGGTGACTTCCGGTGACGGGTCGAGTGGAATCGTTGTCGATCGGTTGGTACAGAAACTGCCTTGTTCGTGTGCCGGCTTTTAAGAACGAGGTGGGTTTATATATCATTACTTTCTCTTTTGCGCGACCTGACTTGTCCATCGTTTGGTACAGAAACTGTCTTGTTCGTGTGGCGGCTTTAAGAACGAGGTGGGTTTATATATCATTACTTTCTCTTTTGTGCGACCTGACTTGTCGATCGGTTGGTACAGAAACTGTTTTGTTGGTGTGCCGGCTTTTAAGAACGAGGTGGGTTTATATATCATTACTCTCTCTTTTGTGCGACCTTGCTTGTCGACAATCGACGTTTATTACTTTCTCTTTTGCGCGACCTGACTTCCGGTGACGGGTTGAGTCGAATCGACTCGGGTCGACGGGTCGACTCGAGTCGATCGGATGGAGTCGATCCGTCGAGATTTTCTGCCCTCCCTATGCGTGTGTTATCTTTGTCACTTGCGACCTGCGCGTCGACTCGGATATTACTTTGTAGGTCGCGCGCGTTTATTACTTTGTGGGTCGTGCGTGAGGTCGCGCGTACGTGCGTAAAGAACGAGGAAGGTTGTCTTTGGTGCGACCTGACTTCCGGTGAGTCCGATCGGACACGATCCGACTCGGACTGGGTATATTGGACATGCATGAAAGTAATTACACTGACCAATCACAACAGAAGTAAACAGTGCAATGGGCCAATCAGAATACGAAGCAATTACATGTGGCCGGCGTAAAGCGCGAGAAAATACGCGCGTGCAAGTCACGATTGGTTTTGGTTTTGCTTCTCATTGGTTGAGAAAGTGGCGCGAGTTTTGCTGGCCAATCACAGAGCGAAGCAATGCAAAACCAAAGCAAAACCATAATTACTTTCGACACTCAATTGAAAACCGCTCTATACAGAAACTCCATGGGTTGAAATAGTTGTAGGAGTTTTAGTTAGTTATATGGCGCCGAGGTTTTGTCTTGTGATTAAAGTCCGTTAAAGACGAGGTTTTAACCTTGGGAGTTAAAACCTGATAAGTTTGTTGTTAGTGTTTGTCTGTGGGTTTACTAAACCATTTTATGATATACTAAAAAAGTTTGAGCACCGATTAGGTGAATCGGTTTGCGGAAGTTATTTATTCAACCAGAAAACAGGGATTAGAGGGGGTTAGTTTCCAAGAAACTGTGGTGCTGCGTCGGTGGGGAAGTGAAACACGAAAATTTGGTTTATCAACGTAGTTGATATAATTTTATATAATAACCAAATCAATGCGCGCGCTCTGATTGGTCAATCAGCTATGGTTTATTGTTCCAGTAAACTCATTGAAATTTCGCGCGTCTTCTGGATTTTTTTTATAAAAGCAATATACCACAAGTTTCTATGGTTTATAGGCTGATAAATCACTTGGGATGTTGGAAGAACACTCGAAGAATCCGTGCGGCTCGTGATTTACGGATTCTTCGAGTGTTCTTCCAACATCCCAAGTGGTTTATCAGCCTATAAACCACAGAAAGTTGTGGTATATTGCTTAAGTAAATTGACCACCGTACAGAGATTAAAAAAGCTGTCATTTCAAGCGTTAGCCCTTCGTCAGAGGGAATCGAGGAATTGTGGGTTGTGTATGGTTTATATACAGAAATTGGAGCTACGCTATTGGTGGGAACGTGGTAACGTGAAAAACAGGAGTAAATTAATTGAATGAAAAGCGTTCGTTGATACCGTGGGGATTAAGGGCGCCGATCTGAAAGATGAGTTTTTGCTCAAGATTTTTACGGCAGAGGCAGAAACAGAAACACAGCGCTAACCGATCTCCAAATATTTGGCTTAAAAAGACTACATCTTTTTTGTAAATCGTAAAATGATTTAATGAACTCGCAGACCCATGAAAGTTATGACAGTAGAAACCTTTTCTTCTTATGTTTACGTTCGATCGCCGTTAATACCCAACCTATAATCCCGTTAGTACGAGAAGTGAAAGGAGGAGACAATTCAGTTGTTTTTAATCTCAAGTAAACTTACGGGAACCTAACGAGAGCTCTTTTCCGCTCTGTTTTGACTTGTGACGTTCTTCCTCTGTGATAACTTGAAATAACTGCCTGTCACTCTGTTCTGGAATCTTCAGTAGAGTGAAGTTTAAGGAATTCGCAGAAACTTCCTTTTAATTTTTGACCAATTACGGAGCACTGAAGTTCATTCATTTACTTTGTGAAAGTCTTCCGGCTGCGCTTTGCTGATATATCACGTTTCAATTTTTTTCCGAGGACGAGGTCCGCGGGGCCCTGTCGATAAATCCGTTGTATAGTTTCCTTATGACAAATGAACCTGACGTGTACAGAAGGCTATCGGTTTCGAAAGAATGGTTTCGAGTCTTACTGTAGAGTGTCATTTCGAGTTGTCACTGGAACGCACAAGGTACACTGTATTCGTTGACTGGTCGTGTAGAATGCCCTGTAATTAGGTTCACCTACAAAGAGATTTGTAATAGTTATAAGCTGCTGCCGGATGCATTATTCCAACCAGCTGTGTAACTGTTCTCTCATCAGGCGCTACAGGCCAGGAAAACACTGGAAAGAAGCAGAAGAAAAACAAAAAGAAGCTTCTGTTTACAACTGGAAGCTTCATGAAGTATACTTAGACAAACAGTTTCAGTGGAAGTAATGTGCTAGTGAAGTATATTGGATAACTTTTGACAAATTTAACTTGATTAGCCGCCTACAGAGGCGGAAGTTTGTAAATCTTTGGAAGTTTATCCGCAGTAAAAAGAATTGGTGAAACGGTATAATGTTGTGTTTCCGATTTTTGTTGTGGTTTGGTAGTTTAAAAATAGCATTCCGCCCTCTCAATTTTATGCCACTTGAACGAAGTTTGTCTGGCTATTTTGTTAGAAAGCAATAGCTGTACACCCACTTATTACAGTGGGAAGAAGGGAAGCACTGAGGGGTCTTACAGCAAATGATTTAAGCCTCGTCTTTATCTCTCTCTGAACGAGAGGTTTGGTTTTATTTTCTACGGAGTGAGGCAGAATCGAGGCAGAAGTTACGTCTGCTCTGTTGTTGGGAGAGAACAACGAAAAGGGTAAATATGAATCCACGCTAACATGGCGCAAAATTAGTTTCCGGAGGATGTTTTGAAAATAAAACTTCTAATTCTGACTTCATGGGGGTGAAAACTTCCAAGGATAGTGAAATTTTAGCGCCAAACTGTAAAAGCCCCCTGCCGCTGCGCTGACCTATAATGAATGCATGCTCAAAATGAATCTTTCCGCTACGAATTTACTAGCCGCGCAAGTAACTGTTTGCTCAGACGATACGCAAGCCATGCAACAGCGTTATGGCTGAGGAGCTGACAGGGCTTCAACAACAGTTGCTTAGAGCGTTGGTGGAGAGCGGCCTTTCCAAAGATGCTCTGCTCAGCGCGTGCGATGCGCTTTACACCAGACAGGCAGAGATCGCTGAAAGCGCAGCTAGCTCGGCGGAGAGTGACGCGGAAGATGAAGAAAAGCCAAAATCATGCAGTGACGCACAGCAGACCACACCAGTTAAAAGTGATCCGCTCAAACTCGAAGAAGCACCAAAACGCACATTGACACAGGAGACACGCATGGAAGCACAACAACAAATGAATTTCCTTGACCATATGCTCAGGTATGTGTTGGTGTATATGTATTAATAATTCTGGTAACACACATTTGCAACCCATGTCGATCATGGGTTTTCCTGCAGAATCCCGCAGGAAATCACTAAATCGCTGTATTCACTGCCAGACTGCAGTCGATTACTGTAGTTATGTTTGACAGAAAACTGCGTGAAAGCTTTCTTTTTCTAATACGTTACTTATGCGTTCATTTTATATTAAACCGATCCTAGTCGTACTCTCACCTCGCCCGCTCCGCTTTCACAACGCGAGTCCTCCTCGGGGTCCTCCTTTAGTGATTTCACGCGTTGTTGCTTTGTTCTTGTTGTGCGTACTTTGATCGATCCATTGTAATTCACT
>JAEMWC010000482.1:495000-525000 GCA_016490735.1 Pachyseris speciosa
AAATGCGGCAGTCTAATTCGAAACATCATGTCTGTTGTTAATGCATCCTTTCTATCACGTCTATTGTTAATGCATCCTTTCTAACATGTATTTTTCCATCAAAATGGAAAACAGCCGAGGTTACACCAATTCCAAAAGACGGCGACCATGAACAGGCAAACAACAATAGGCCCATCTCACTTCTACCAGTTTTATCTAAGGTTTGCAAAAGGGTTGTACATAATCAACTTACTTTGTATCTGCAATCAAATGACACCCTATCAAAGACTCAAAAGCGGTAACAAGAAATGGCATTCGTGTGAAACATCTGTCATTGACACAATGGACACAATTCTTAACGCTATTGACAAAAAGAAGTTAACTGCTGTTGTACTCTTAGATATGAGCAAAGCCTTTGATAGTGTCAATCACGAGACATTAATTTTAAAATTGCAAGATGTCGGAACCTCCAGTCACACTCCAATGGTTTTACAGCTACCTAAGCAACAGGAAACAAGTAGTACGAATCCACTCAACGCTGTCTGAGCCTTTGCCTGTGACCAGCAGTGTACCTCATGGGAGTATTTTGGGCCCACTATTATTTAGCATATATACGAACGATCTTTCCTCGATACCACAGAAATGGAGCACTCAGAGTTACGTAGATGATACGAAACTCATTGCCTCCTAAATCAACTAAAAGACAGTCTGGATGCAATTACTGATTTGAAAGACGACCTGTTTAAAATAGGAGAATGGTGCTCCAACAACCTCTTGCTACTCAATCCTGGCAAAACCAAATTATTTAATGATATTTGGCAGCAGGTAAATGCATGCAAAATTGCAATTTCACTCCCTTCCCTTTATGGGAAAGGACATCGTCCCTACAGACACTGCTAAAGACCTGGGCGTGATTTTGGATTCTAATTTAACTTACGATGAACACATAATTAAAACCGCTTCTTCATGCATGTCCCGCCTCGGCCAAATAAACCGCGTTAAGCATGTTTTTGACAAATGTACACTCCCGATGATTATTAACTCTTTAGTTTTTAGTAAATTATTTTATTGTTCTAATGTATGGGCAAACACATCGAAGTGTCACATATGGAGTTCAGTTTGGTCACGTTAAAAGTGTTCTTCTCGCTGTTGAACTTGTGAACATTCGTATAGACACTTCTCTCAACATATTAGTCGTTCAGACTTCAAAGACACAAGGTGAATCGATGTTTTCCGATATGTGGCAACAGGCATCATTCTTGCTGTGAGTAATTATTTATAGTTGCGCTTGTGCAGAAACGCCGGAAGTGCCTTTTGTGGATGAAATACAACGAAAAATGAAGCCCATTTTAAACCTCGGGCTTTTTACTAGCCCGAGTAATTATTACTGCATGGGACTAATTTCTTCAAGAACCTCTCCCCAAGTGACTACGTAGTAATCCTGTTCTTTGAACTCTAGCTATAGTACCCTAAAAAGATGATGGGGCATAGCCCCAACTCACCATCACCCAAAACAGGTTCACATATCCCAACTCTCCTGGATTATTGTTATTATTATATTAATAATTATTATCATTATAACCACTTTTAGTAACACCTGTTTTTCGTGGTATTTTTTTGTCATTGTGTCCATCGTTTGGCCCAGACTTTCGGATCACACTTGGCCAAATAAATAACACTGGAGACATAGAGATGGACAGTCTTTGACATCGGCAGGGTTCAAACTTGAACTTTTTGTGAGAGAATTTTTTTACTGTGAGAGTCAAATTCAGGAAAATTGAGGACTTTATCTGATCTTAACTATGTTATTTCCAATAAGAAGTGTCATGTAATTCGAAGGACCTTCATCGTTTTTAAACTCACCTGCAGTTTACGCTAAGCATAAGAACACAAATTTGTACCATGACACATTTAGTTGGCCAAATTATTAGCAGTCAAAGTGTTCAGAATGGTTTTCTTCTGAATTGCTTAGCAAAAGAAAATATCATAGTTTAGATTAGACAAATTCTTCACTTTCCTTTTATTTGTCAAACAAATTGGAGTACCAGTGTTTTGGTGTTTTGACAACCTTGGTGTGCAGTCGGCTTTTGTTACTATGGCGCGCTTTGTGTTTGAGTTGTGGATATCCACAGAATCACTATCGACATGTTGTAAAATTGCAAAATTGCTTTGCAGCTTTGATAATAATAATCATAAAAGAAAAAGGAGATCAAGCAAGAGAAAGAAAAAAAAAAAAAAAAAAAAAAAAAAACTGGAGCTCAAAGGAAAAAACTTCAACATCACCAGGATTGGAACCCCCCAACCATATTGTGAATAATTTTTCCAAAGCCAGCACTCTTATACTAGCTCAACAAGTGAGCTTGGAGAACCTTCATGAAGTGTTCAAGACATGTGACCAAGTTTTATTCATTCAGAGCTGTGCATCATCTGGTAACGGTAACTGAAAGGCTTTTGAACAGAAATATTTACCCAAACTTGAATTACGATCAGCTTGAACTACATTCTAAGCATAAAGGCTGCTTTCAAATTTATCACAAATTTCTGTGCACATGTTCCTTATTGATTGCACTGCCAAGACATCAGATGTTAATGCAAGGTAATTTTATAAGACTTAATCCAGGGAGTCATGTGTCATCTCTCATGAAATGAGTGGCAGTCCCATATTTTTTTTTTTACAAATTCTGGAAAATCGAAGAATTTATCCAATCTAAACTTAGTCTATGAAATTTCATTAAAATGTCTCAAACGATTTGCAAGAGCTTTTGGAAAATATCATAGTTTAGATTAGGCAAATTATTCACTTGAATCTGTCAAACAAATTGGACTGCTGGTCATTTGTTTTTCTGGCAGTCGGTTGTCGCTTCATGGCTTCATGTTCAAGTCTGTCAGTTTGTGGGACATGTAAATGTTCACAGATCCTTTGACTGCATATATATTTCCCTGTAAAATTGTAAAATCGCCTTACAGCTCAAGTATTGATAGTAAAAAAAGCAAGCAAATTCAGGACAAGAGAAAAGGAAAAGAAAGCAAAACAACAACTGGAGTTCCAAAGAAAAACGTTTGCCATGACCAGGATCCCGCAACCATAATGCTTGTAATGCCACTACTCTTGACGCAGGTGCAATGGGAACATTCAATTTATGTGTGACCGAATTTGCACATCATCTATCATACTAATTGTAAACCTTTTGAACAGTCACGTCAACTAAAAGCCTCTTGGACAGAAGTGTTTGCTCAAAATTGAATTATGGTAGATTTGAGCTTCACTGTAAGCATTAATGCGGTTCCAAGGTTAATGCGGTTCAAAGGGCCATAAAGGCCCCTTTGTAATTCAAGGCAAATTTTCTTGTTTATATTATCATTTTTATATTATGATTTTCATATATTCATTCTCATATATTCACCACTCACGGGTATATTACAAACCAACAAAACGACCAGCTCCCAGATGGCTTGTTAGCTCAGTCGGTAAAGCGCTGCATTGATATTGCAGAGGTCATGGGTTCGAATCCCGTACAAGCCTGAATTTTTTTCAGGCTTTATTTTCACTACTACTTAAAGGTGTCCCCGCAACATGTCCCATGAAGTTCAACAAGTTGAACTCCGTGCAACATGTTGCAGGGACACATTTTGCACAAAATTCATGTTGCACAAGTGAAAAAGGTATCAATGCACACGAAGGGATATGTTCCTGCAACACATCCCTGAAACATATCCCAGCAACTTTTTCACAAGTGTGCAAACTCTGCGATTTGGTCCCTGCTACATGTCACTGCTATACATCCCTGCAACATGTCCTCAGTGTGTACTTGATGCAATTTTGTCTCTGCTTCATGTTGCAGCAACCATGTTCCTGCAACAGGCCCCCTCGTGTGGGCCCACCTTAAGTAGCGTTCATAACTGCAATGATCAGTCACATATTTAATCATTACTCCGCAGTTCAAATATATGATTTTCATATATAGATTCTCATATTGTCATCATTATCATAGCTGTCTATACAGGAAGTCACCAACCAATTGGTGGAAAAGAAATACATGTAATAAGCTAAAAAATCACTAAATTAAGCTAAATATGGTAAAGAATGGGGGATTGCTGCAGAATAAAAATTATCCAGAATTCAGATCTCCAGAAGTTGACATCTCTGCAGGGTTGGTGGAGGCTTAAGTGCCCATGCTGCCTTTGAATTAAAATGTTCCCTCCCAAATCTCATTTTTTCAAACTTGTTCCTTTTTTCTTGTCCAGAATGGATCCTTGGCAGGCAGCAAAGATAATCAAAATGTACATGCAGCAGCACAATATTCCTCAAAGAGAGGTGGTAGAGTCCACAGGATTGAATCAGAGCCACCTTTCACAGCACCTCAACAAGGGTACACCAATGAAAACTACCAAAAGAGCTGCCCTTTACACCTGGTTTGATAACAAGAGGAAAGAAATCATAGAACGTAAGGAACTATTGTTATTTTTTTGGTTTTACATGTAAAGGTGACAAGAATTTTTTGTCTATTAAGTCTATAAAGTACTACTGTCACTGATTTACCACACTGTCTATAAAGTGGTGGATAGTGGTTTACCACACTGCCAAATAACAGCCTCCGTAAAGTCACTATAAGGCCCAGGTCCCACTTAAGGATCTGGTGGACTTACATTTGTGTAGGTTTCGCCATAATATTTGCGGACATCTCAGGTGGCAAAGAGAATACAAATTACAGTGTTTGCATGCAGTTCCGTTGTCAAAAAAAAAAGCGTGAAGCGCTTGTTTCTCAGCAAAAAATATATTGCTAATTAATAGTACTAGGCAAAGGGTTCCACTGGCAAAATTTAAGGGATTTAGCCATACCAGAAAAAATTATCTGGCTTTTTGAATTTTTCCATACATTCATCTGTAATGTTTTCCCGCGGGCTGAAAAATTCCTGGGAAAAAATAACAGACAAATGTATGGAAAATTCAAAACCCCAGAGAACGTTTTCTGGCAAGGCTAAATCCCTTACATTTTGTCAGTGAAACCCTTTGCCTAGTACTATTAACCAGCAACATATTTTTTGCTAAGAAAGAGGCACTTCACGCAATTTTTTTGACAACGGAATTGCATACAAACACTGTGAATGGTGTTCCATTTGCCTACCCGCCAAGATGGCGTCTGAAACCATGATAAGGCCTATTATAATTATATTAAAATCTACTTTTTACCCCCACTTTCTTGAGTGTTTTACAGGATAGTTATTATTCATCTTTAAAAGAATTGATTGGCTTTAGCCAAAATGTCACCTTCAAATGAGTTATGAGTGGGATGGTTTACAAGCCATTAAAAATTGCAGTAGTATAGCATTTCTTCTCTTACCTTGAAAATAGAATATAATTCTCCTGGAAAGCGGCAAATGTCGGAGATAGAAAGCACTGGAGGAAGTCCATCCAAGAAGGCCAGAAGAAACCGCTTTAAATGGGGACCAGCTTCCACAAACATCCTTTACCAGTCATATGAGGATCAAAAAAATCCTTCAAAAGAAGAAAGGTATGCCACCACTTGTTTGTCGCTGTGATGTCTCCTCAATTTTTTTTTGAATTTATATGAAGTAATAGGCTGGAAAACTGACCATAGAATCTTTAAAAATTAGATTGAAGTCAAAATATGTAGCATAGTTTAGACTTGTCTGTTTGTTCATTGGTATTAATCAGCATCTTTGATTGATTTGTGAAATCAGCAATAGAATCTCAGTTAAGTGTGAGGTCTCATTTGAGTTGGCTTTATTATTCCACAATAATTAGCACCAAACTAGATGTCTCCTGATATGACTTAGAATGAGTGTCTTAGAATGAGTCTTAGAATGAGTCCAGTGTCTTGTACCCAGGTGAAAAGATGCAAAGAGTGAATAAACCTAGCAAAGAGCTTTTATTTCATAGGTACTGAGATTTATCCACGAAAATTATAGTGAATAAAATTTGCACTGATTCTACTCGTAGCCAACCAGCAGCACGAACGACAAAATTTCACCGTGAAAAAAAATCGTTCGTCCAATCAGCAACGTGAACAACGAAATTTCACTAATGATGAATGAACATACTGAAGGATACGTCATCTTAGAGCAGTTGGACAGAAACTCGCGTGCTTTGAAAAATAGCCGAGGGAAGGTTTGCTCCTGTTTGCTCTGTTGAAGAATTTATTTTTAGAACACGAAAACAAAAATACCGCTAAAAAAATTGAACAAGATGTAAGATTGCTTGAAAGATTTTTGAAAACGAATGATGAAGAGAGGAAAATTGAAGATATTCCAGCGATTGAGCTCATCTCTGTCCGCACAAAAGATGGCAATGAGTACGAGCCGACTTTGCTTCAAAGTTTAATGGCCAGCTTTGAATGCTTCTGAAACAACCTGTCCATTGTCCTCCAACTTCCAGAATACCGGTAAGCAGTCCATGACACTGTTCAGTGGAGCTGTTATTCAAGGTGGTAATTTTTCCATTCACATCAACACAGTAAATGTCGAAAATGTTAAGTCCCGAGGTGGCAAAATGGAAATGTCTGAGGCCTTTAGAACTGGAAAGTGACTCTGTAGTTTATTGGCATGGCTTCCTTTATTAATAGACATTGGACTTTACTAATATATGATGAACACAGTAAGTGTTAGAAATGTTATAAGCTTTCATTAACTTAGTTGTTGTTGAGCGATCTTGAACTAAGCTTACTTTTTACGCTTTTCATCGCCCCATTTGTGCAATTTGTGTTGCTATCAAAAACTACACAAACAAATCTCAGTACCAATGAAATAAACACATTGCAGCATTGGAAAAGCTTTGTACGATTTTTATTCACTCGTTGATACGTATCAGAAAACTCACTCATTCGCTGTGCTCACTCGTTCGTTTTCTGGCACTACTCAACTTGTGAATAAAAATCATACGTGCATATTTCCCATGAAGTGATCTCTATAGGGGACATTTAAAGGTCTAGCATTGTATCCAGAGATGTTGGGATTGATGATTAGGAGGTGGGGCTGGGGCAATGTTTTTTAATAATTAATAGAAAGTTGGGCTAATTATGGTCTGCATCAGCAACCTGATCACTTGGGACAAGGTGGATGTGAACCTGCATGATTACCTGTGAACAATCTCTCTCAGGGAAGCATTGGTTGAAGCTTGTAACCGGGCAGAGTGCAATCAGAGGGGTGTTCCTTATGACAATGTGGAGGGACTTGGTCCAAACCTAGTGACTGAGAGCCGTGTGTACAACTGGTTTGCCAACAGGCGTAAGGAGGAAACATTCAGACTAAAGCTGGCAATTGATGCTGCAAACTACCCAGACACTCCTGCTACTGCATCTCAAGGTGGGTATTGTGCTCAGCAAAATGCCATTGACATTGAAATTAAGTGTGAGATTGAGGTATAAACTGGACATGCTGTTATTGTGTTACAGGACCAGTGACCATAACGCAGCCATTAGGTTCTCCAACTGTACAAACAGTGATGTCACCAGTAATCCCGCATCCCACACCTACTACTACAGCGTCTTCTATGCCCAAGGCTTCTTTACCACAACACGGACCTGCATATCCAGTTACAGCACCACAACCACAGCAACCGCCACTTAGTGCAAGCCATATCAGCCACAGCCAGCAGATGGTGGGGGCTCATCAAGGTCAACATCAGGGGATGCCTCCAATGATGGGTAATTTTGTTCCTGCAGTACCTGCTCCACAGATGCCTCTAAATATAGCCATGATGTCTTCAACAGGGGTTCCTGCTCCAACCTGCCAAGTTGCAGTACAACCACAAATGATGCCAGTCTCCAGCATGGCTCATCACCAACCTCCTATGGTACCAGGTATAGGTCAAATGCCAGTTCTTGTATCAGTGCAGCCAGGGATTGATGGATTACCACATGGCATGCCCCAGCTTCCAGAAAATGTTACACAAATGTCTGGTGCACCCCAACTAGTTCAAATGCACCCTGTTACCATGACAACACTCCCCATGCCACCACCTCTTCAGCCAATCACATGCAGTGATATACCATTACCTCCATCACTTCAGCCCATCTCTGTGATGTCACCCATGGTGCAGATACCACCTTCACAGCCACCAGCTCCCATCAGTATTCCACCAAACACTGGAAATTTGAGTAGTAATGTGAATCAACCAGGGTCGCCAATTTATGAGGTGAAACTTGATGCTTCAGTTAAGGATGTAGTAATCGAGAAAGCAGATGCTGTTACTTGCATTACCACTTCAGCTGATAAAACCAAGGAAGAAGCCAAATGTGATGGATTCAAAGTGGACAATGGTGATGATGAGACCATTATAGCTGAGAATGTAACAATCACAACTGAAAGTGAAGAACAGAGCTGTGAAGGCTCAAAACCAAGTAGTGGTGTGAAAATGGATAACAAATGTTCCACACATAATCAAGCAAAGTCTGCAGAGGACCCTCATCATCATCAAAGTGTTGCTAAACATACTGGAGAGAGCTGATGATGGTACAATGTAATTTGCCTTAGTCCAAGGCTCTGAATTCAAGGCTCTGCACTGTTGTGATCCTTTCACACAGATCAATGAAGATCAAGATTAAATGTAATCAAGATTAATGTATAAAAGCAAGTGTGAAGATCAAAACAATACTTTTATGTGTTGGCAAACAGTTTTGCCCTTTAAAACTAAGTGTCTTAATATCCAACTAAATAATTTGCCTTGTGAAATGACTTGACATCTACTTTATAATCCTTCTTAACTATGTTAGTCTGAGAGTTTATCCAGTTGTAGCTTCTTTTCCATTAAAATGCTTTTCAGCTTGTGCAGAGCTGAATCAGTTGACATGGCAACAGGTCATTCAGTTTAACATGGGGCCATCATGTGATGTTGTCATGTGACTGTGGAGTGGAGACTGATCAAAAGGCCACTCCTCTTTTGTGTCAAGCAATATGAATAATACCCTTCACATACAGTGCTTTGTTTAGATGACATATAATAGTGGCTCTTTAGCCAAACAAAGTTGGGTTAATCATCTGTTTGTTCAAACAACCTGCATTTCGCACATAGGTTAGTGGAATAGGCCTAATCTGTAGCTTCACTATAATTATTAAACTTGTCAGATTCTAGTGTCAGTTTAAGCACCACAATTATCATAAGTTTCACGACTTTTTAATTATTTTAGTATACAGATTTGTTTTGAACATCGTATTGGCTCTGTATGTATTTCCTAACTTTCTGTGGCTGGATCACAGAAATGCTTTAGATTTAAATAGTATCAAGCAAATTCAATTCAATTACTAACAATAGGTATGCAAATGTTCACTTGAGGTCCAACAAGAATAGTTGAATTTAAAATTTGATGCATGCATTTCATTCATTCATTCACATATTAAAATTACTTTAGAAGAATTGTCATAGCAGGTTACATATGGCTAATTATTTTACTCATGTAAATAATGCTCTTCTATTAGAGATTTACAAATTCAATAATATGTTACTGTTATACACCTGTATTGAGTGCTGGATTTTATTTTAAATTAGTGCAGATTGAAAGGTGTTTTGTGGCTGGAGAAAGATTATTTATGTTTTATTTTTTATAATAATATTTTTAACAATTTATCTAATTTATTAAATACTAAACATCAATTGATTAGTAAAATGAAGTAAAGGAGATTAATTTTTTATTCAAGACAATTGTTTTACATCAGTCAATTTATAGTCGTGTCAGATCAACTTATTCTATCGATGAAAACTTAAATTCACTTAAATTATTAAATAGTAATTATGAGTAAATTTCCCCTCATCTTGATTTGTAATGAACTTGATATGATTAAAGCAAAGAAATTGATTTTTACCATAAGAGTCTATTTCTGGATCTTCTACAAACCAAGAACCAAACAGCACATCACAAAGATTTCGTGCAATATGACAAGGTCTTTTAGGGTTAGGACGGTTAGAGTAATTGCTGCGAAGCCATCAGGCCTCGCAGCAGACATTTCAGTCTCCTTACGTGACCAGCCTGGGCTGCCTGTGTCCGAGGTTGCCTCGATCTCGTGGCCCTTAATTCCACGCACAGTCCATCCGGAAAGAAATCCTGATTTTTAGCGCTGAAATAAGAAGGGAATACCCAAACGACCTGACTACGGGACGTGACTGGAGAATTTATAGGGAAGAAATCCAGCCGATAACGCCGATACGTTTCTCGGATCATTTCAACTTATTTCTGGAAGTCTACGGTAAAATTAATGCGATATTTTATTGGGAATTCACTATGTTGTATTTAATTATTACTGATAGAATGCCGCAGTTCTTTAGTGTTTTTTGTGAAAACATAGAGTCACGGTTTGATCAGGGAATCGGGTAGCCTTCTTTGCAGCCGTTGTTTATGTCGGTCCTATTCTCCCTCCCCACCAACGTCTGTTGAACCGAGCCAGACATTCCATTCTCGTTGTGTCTGAGTATCCAATCAGGAGGGAGAATAGAATCGACACAAACAACGGCCGCAAAGAAAGCTACGGGAACTTAGTTACCGAAATTTAAAAGCCACGATGTGATTGGTCAGTTCCTGGAATGGAATGTCCAGCTCGGTTTAGCAGACGGTGGTGGGGAGGGAGAATAGGACCGACACAAACAACGGCTGCGAAGGAAGTTAGGAATCGGGCGTTGATAAAATGTTGACGCATAGAAGAGCTCCAACGAAGTGAAGATTCAAAATAAAATAAAATCAATTTATTTAAGCTCGATAGCGTGAGGAGTGATTGCCCGAGCCGGGGTCTCGTGTATGAAACGTTCGAGCATTCCGGATCGAATTGGAATTTAGGGCATGTTCACGTGGCGGTGAAGGACCCTGGGAAGGTGAGGTACCCAACCTACCCGTGGTCAAAATACTGGTCTTCACATGCAACCCCGGGGCGCTGGGGTGAGGTTTAAAATGCTATCGCGTGGTCGCTAAGTACGTATATTAATAAAGAATTCACAGACAATTGCCCGGATGAACATCACCCCACCCCACCTCCAGCATTCACATAGAGAAAACTCACCTCAGCTGAGCGAATTACCCGGGAACCCGCCTCGGTGAGGCACCCCACTTCACATGTGAACGCGATCGAGAAATAAAGAGAGATGGTATGGCGAGATTGGTGACTCCGCCTAGGCGGGGCACCTCGCCTTCCCGGGGTCCCCCACCTCCATCAGGGGCACCCAAAGACAAGTTTCGGTAGATATCTGTTCGGTGGAGGGTAATTCGCCTTGCACTTTCGGCGTCGATTTAACAGTGCACTCGGATTTTCGTAACTAAAACGAAGCCTAAAAGATTCAAAATTGGGAAATCCTAGCCCCTGAGGTTTTCGGAAAGGTCGTAATTGCTGTTTTTGGCAGTCAAAAACGTCAACTAGCATTTTCGGAAAGAAAATAGTTCCCTAGAAAATTCGTGGAAAGTTCATTTCAGCTTGCATTTTCTCAAAGGAAGATTTTGTTCCCTAACTTTTTCGGGCAATTAAAATTTCAGCTTGGGAATCCGAACAGATGAACTTCTTCTAGCTTATGAAAAAACCGCTTTAAAAAGACTTCAAATACCATAAGGTACTTAAAAATGCCTTTCTACAGCTTTTGCTTGATTTGGCTCGTTGGGTGCCCCTGCTCCATCTGAACAGGCTATTAGAAGTGTTGGTTTTTGAGGAGAGGGGAAAACCGGAGTACCCGGAGAAAAACCTCTCGATACAGAGAAGAGAACCAACAACAAACTCAAGAATACTTCACAAATTAATGTAATCAAGTAAGCTGAAGCCACTCTTAAGGCACTAAGGCCACAAGGTAGCGGGCATTACCCCTTAAATCTACCAAAGCAAAGATTGAGCCCAAGCATTAGCAGCCATGGACAGCTGTTTCGGCCTTGTTAGGACTCGTCAGCATGGCATAGCTAATGCTCAGGCTCAAGTACCCACATATCCATAAAACAAGCAATGAAAACGTAAAGCTTGTGGGATGTGGCTGGAGTGACAAGAATACTACACAAATTAATGTGATCAAGTAAGCTGAAGCCACTCTAAAGGCACTAAGGCCACAAGGTAGCGGGCATTACCCCTTAAATCTACCAAAGCAAAGATTGAGCCCAAGTATTAGCAGCCACGGACAGCTGTTTCGGCCTTGTTAGGCCCGCTACCTTGTGGCCTTAGTGCCTTTAGAGTGGCTTCAGCTTACTTGATCACATTAATTTGTGAAGTATCCTTGTCACTCCAGCCACATCCCACAAGCTTTACGTTTTCAACAACAAACTCAACCCACATATGACGTCGAGTCCGGGCCACATTGGTGGAAGGCAAGTAAAAACGGAGATCACGGGACCTTCTGAAAAACTGAAACCTTGAACGAAACTCATATTAAACATGAAAGTTCCTCACCATAGCGAAGAAATTATACTAAAATAAAAAGCTTAACTCCGAGGCTGTCGGTTCAAAGCGCATAATCGCTATTGAAATCATATACTTTTCAGCAGCAGAGTGACACAACAAACCTGAAATTGTATAAACATAATTCGATGAAATGTTACACTTTCAACAGCAGACTAACGGAACAAACCTTTCTCGATACATTTTGTAATAATTGTTCGTAAAACCGTTTACCGACATTTCTACGAACAGTACAAAGCAACAGAATGAAAGTAGATCATCGAACAAATTTCTCAATAATCTACGGGAACGCTACCACTCGGCTACCGTGGCGCCGTTGCCGAGATTAGTTCTAAAATATTTATTATTTTCATTTTTATCACCTGGCACGCAGTTACCTCGAGCAAACGTGCACAACGAAAGTGTGTCAAGCGAAGCCAAAAAGTAACAGACGCCTGATTGCAGTTTATTCGACTGTTGAATGTATATAACCAGGCGATATAACAAGTCAATCAAGTTTACATGCAGTTCACAACATCGCCTTAACTTTGTGCTGGTACCAGTTCAATACAGAGAATACGAACATTTAAAAATTATTCTGCGAAAGCGCGTGGAATATCGCTTGATACTAAGACGAGGAGGCCAACAACACCAACAATCTTTATGCACAAGTCATCGGTTTCCCCGTGGGGTTGACCCCTGGGCCTACCAGGGAGATATGTGGGGGAATACAAGGAGAATGGATGGGATTCTTTGCCCGAGGGCAGGGGAAAATATTGACATTGTTTTACGATCAAAGATTAGGGGTGGGGGAATTCACAAGTTTGATATGGATGTCACGGGGATTTTCAGCTGAGAGACACCTCACCCTGGGGACTTTGTCTTGAGAGATTCCCCGACCACCCCGGGGAAATTCCTCAAGTTTGCTTGACTGATTTTACAATCCCCCTGGTTAGCCCGGGGGTCGACCCCACGGGGAAGCCGATGACAAGTGCATTATTCACAGTCATCTGGCGATATTCCGCAGGATCGAGCAGGATAATTGTTTTATTATTCAACACGTTGATGACAAAGTAAAATATGGTCATAGCGCGCTCAATATTCGTCGTGCGTAATCAACAGGTATCCTGCGATATGCGGCTAAGTATCAGTTAATTATATTTTCTTATCTGTTTGGAGTCGCTGTTGTGCATATGATTGAGAGAAGAGGAGCAGTGTCTTCGTCAAGTACCATTTTATTTTCCAGAAAACCGGAATCTAGTTTTTATTAGTCAGCCAATATGAAGGAAAATAGATACTAACTTGTCCCTTTATACACTGAGTAACGGCAAGCTCTAATTACGCCCATTTGTTAACAGTCTTCTCCGTACAAAAGTGCTATGGTTCATGGTTCATTTATTTCACACTATTTACATAAAATTAACATAGAAAGAAAAGTATAGTCACAACAGATGATTACAAGATAAAATGATTACAGTACGGGTTATGAAATGTGTGTGGTGGTCAAAGTAGCGAAGGCTTTATAGTTGACCACCACCTACTTTTAAGTAAACGAAGAAATGACACTGAGCTTTACTGGGATATAGTAGGAAATGTTTGTAGAGCCTAGGACTAATGCACAGGAGAAAATTACATGTATATAAATTAAGGTATGTTAGAGATATACTGAACCAAGCGAGAAATCTAAACAGGACAAGCTTAGCAAAAGAAAAACAAAAAAAAAACATACAAACAACCAACAACAACAACAAACAAAAACAAACATAAACAAAAACACATCATCAGCAGCAACAACAGCAGCGACAACAAAGACCAAAATATAAGCAGACAATTATTATTATTTTTAACTCTATTACTATTATTAGATAGTTACGTACTATACATTTGACCATTAAACAGAACATATATTATTTGATTGACAAGAGATCAGGTGAACCTTATGAAGTTTCTTAAACTTGTCAAATGTTTTTGCTTTTTTCATTGCCAAGGGGACAGTTTCCCACATGACAGAAGCAGAGTACTTAAAAGTAAATTTGCCTATGTTAGTTCTAACTTGTGGTCGGTAGAAATTAAAGTGCTACTACGATCAGAAAATCACTTGTCTTTTTTCTTCAAATTTCGAAAGTGTGTTTGCTTAACACCCGACTCGCGAAATTTTAAACTTCAATTTCAAGCAGAAGACTGTTTATTATGAGTACAACTTTTTAATTTAACGGTCCGCCATTACTCACATTGATAACTGACCGATTAGGCCTCGGAGAGCTGGATCCAAGATAAAATGACGTCATTTACTCACTGGTTTGAATTTGCAGTGTGTGAATGCAGCTTATTAAGTATGCAAAACACGAGTTTGAGAGTCTGAAAGCTCAAAATCCCCGTGCTGCATACTAAATCAGCCGAGTTTACACACACTGCATTCTTACTCTTGTGAGCTTTCTACGTCATTTTGTCCTCGATCCAGTTCTCTCAAGATTTTGAAGTTAGTAATGGCGGATCACTAAATCGAAATATTTCAGTCAAAATAAAAAACTGACATCTCCAAATTAAAGCTTAAAATTTCGCCAGTCGGTTAAGTGAACGCACTTTCGAAATTCGAAGAAAAAAGACGAGTGATTTTCTCATGGTAGTAGCACTTTAAGCTTAGCGGAATTTCAGGTGCTATATGAGTGGACAGTTGTTGTAGGTGTTAAAAACTTATGGAAGATTGCTGGAACAGTTGATGGATTGTTGTATAATTTAAATGCCAGTGACGAGTGTTTTTCTCATGGTAGTAGCACTTAAGCTTAGCGGAATTTCTGGTGCTATATGAGTGGACAGTTGTTGTAGGTGTTAAAAAATTATGGAAGATTGCTGGAACAGTTGATGGATTGTTGAATAATTTAAATGCCAGTGAGCAGATTTTGAATCTAACAACATATTCAAATTTTAAAATTTCAAGGATTTGGTAATATGGGAAAGAGAGCTCTTGTTTGTTTACAAAAAAATACTACGAATGCATTTATTTTGCTTAGTACTGATCTGATTTAAATTAGTCTGATAAGTGTTGCCCCAACACATTGCACCGTGATTAAGATAAGGGTAAATAAGTGCTAAGGAGATCATTACTCCAGTCTCTTTTTGCTGTTTGATTGACGAAACAAGAGTTAGACATATCCAAATTATCGTTTAACGGAACGCCTCCTGTTTGTTGGTTTTCTTCGAACTTTTGCGGCGAGTTCATGTCACCCGTGTGAGCTTCGGATTTCGTGGCAGGCGTGGATCCAGGGGAGGTGAAATGGGTGAATTTTCATCCCCCTTTTTCTGAGCCCCCTTCTTTCTTTTTTTTTTTCTTATCCCTCAAATATTGAAATAATATTTGATTTCTCTGATTGAGGTGGAGAACATTCACCCCCCATTTCAAAATCCTGGATCCGCGCCTGCGTGGTAGACCCAGAGCCACAAATCTGATTTAGGCAGCAGCCACCGTGTGAAAGCTGCGGCGACTTTTTCGGCCTCGCGTACCAATGTGCCAGATATAAGCAGTGTCAAATTGTTGATCCTGGTGAACAAGACACAAGCACGGACCTTCATAATGGTACAGTCACTTCAGGGCCACCAACTACAGATCATATCTATAGTTAAGTGAAGTTTTGCCGGTCGGATATTTTTCGATGCCTTTTTACTCGCCAGTTCAGCATTTTTTGATCCCAAGGCTAAAACCCAACATTGACCGTTCAAAAGAAAGCTACTCGCAGTAATCCCGTATATTGCCATTTCTCCCGAGTTCTTTTTGGATTTGGAACAGATATGAAGCTTCATATGTAATACGTGTTTCTGCGTGCTAGCAGTAGTTTAATCACGTTGAAATGTGGAACTACCCGAACTCTCCATCTCTTGTGAATCACTAACTTCTTCTCTCTTGTGTTCATCCCTTTCCTTTTTCTCTTCCCTCGCTGCAGCAATTTCATCTTTAATCATTACTTTCTGCGAAACTCTCCCCGCAGCTTCCTTGCAAGACTCCCAAAATTCCTTCAGTGCATCATTCTTGTTCGCACAAAAGTCTTCAAATTCAACCATCAGCTTGCTGCCAGTTCCTTTGTCTCCTGTGGCCGACGAACGCCAGCGTTTTGTCAGCATATAGTTTGGCATCCAGTAGAACCCCCAGGAACCGTTGGAGAGCTCCTTCATTTCTGGCTTGTATAAGCCAGAACTAAATGGATCATCATCTTCTTCCCAGTGCGGGATTCGGACAAACGCGACACCGCTCGTGTGCACGTAATCGTTTGCGCGACACTGCACGGGAGTCACTTGCACCATCGGTGAACTCACGTGCATCGAACCATATGGAGAGTCCCGGATGAAACCAAACCTGTTGAACAAACAAAGTAATTTTGCACAAACTGAGATTAATCTTTGCACAAACTGATACGCAACTTTTGGAGTGCAGAAGACCCATTTTCTATAAACCTGCAGCCACTAGCACGACCATTCGAAATGTAACGTGGTTAAATGCAAGCACAGACTTAAAGTTATCTGTTTCTTGGTTTCACCATCTTCCTTCCAACGTTGCTTGTCCTCCCTCTTGTTACAGGCTATCATCATTTAGCGCTCCACTAATACCACAGCCCCGTTAATAAATCTTTTTGGCCGTTAGTGGCCATATCAACAGGTTGCGCTAAACGCTGTATTTTACATTTACAATACACATTAGTAGCCTGTCAAACAAAGCACCTACCTTTGAAGAATGGCTTCCATGAATAAGAACATTCTTAGGTTTCGGGTAGATGAATCAAACTCTGCAAAATAAAGGTAATAGACAAGCGTTGTTCTTGAGCATGAAAGAAAACAAAAATCAAACGGCAACAAAAACGAAAAACCACTAAAATTTGAGAAGTGAATCTCAGATACAAAAAAGTGGTTTTTATTTCGACCAAGTGGGCCAAATTCAGTAAAAATGAATTTTATGAACAATGGCCGCGTGTCTGCCTTACATCGGTCTCAGTAACAATAAAACAAACATGCATTGTAGCACATCATAGCTGTTCTGTAAGTGGACTGTAGCCTAATACAGAGGCCCTGCCAGGGTAAATTCCGACAAGCGACATGGCCCAAAAAGTAGCGACAGCACATAAAATGAAATCCCGACGAGAGACATCATTCCCGGCAAAATTCCGACAGTGGCATCAAGACCGAGAATTAGCGATTTAAACACCGACAGGGGAGATTTTAAAATTCAGACAAGCGACACGCCCCGCTCCTCCCCGCCCCCCTCCCGGCAGGGCCTCACTATTACCAGTGAAAATGTTTCGTACCTTTGAATAAAGCGTTGACATCTCCAGTGCTATTGGGCAAGTTCAGCGGGATGAAAACTGGCAAACGAAAAGGGTCGACATTCCTACCAACTGGATCAGGGAATGGACTTACAGGAACGGGGACCATGTGAAACCCACAGGATGGGGCTTTTCTAGCCCAGGACTGAACCTATAAAGAGCGGTCAATACGATGAAAATGTTAACGCAAATCTATGGTATGCTCTATAAACGAGGATTGTAACAGATCGCCTAGTTTAGTCTGTGGACTGACTGTGGTTGAAAGTGATCACAGAGCGCCAGAGTTCGTTTAATTTAATCGTGTTCGAAAGCTACAACCCCTGAACACTGTACAAAATCTCTGCTTAAATGTTTAAATAATGACCTAGGCAAACCCCGAAAAATTGCGTGCTTTATATCCTGTTTGATAGTTATATCCTGCTAGAGTAGGGTATCCACGCAATACCCAGTTACTTCTTTTTCCAGCTTACCATTTCATTTACAATGCCCCCAGTTGCTGCTATCCAATGCAGCTCGATCTCAAACGCATTGAGCGTACAGAAGTTTCCATGGTAACGTACAGTGCAAGTTTCAGGGCGTTGGCTCTTATGATGAGGATCGGCATCCAAAGTGACAAACTTATAGGCTGGGCCACAGCTGCAGTCTGGGGATTGAAAAATAAGAAAACTACGATTTCGATAAGCTGAGGGGATAAGAAATGTAGTCTCGTGGGAACCGGACTGCATGAAAATTCGTGCATTGCTTAAGCCTGGTTTTCACCAGCGACGCAAGCAAAAGCGCAAGCAGCGCAAGAGCACTTATTTCACTGTGATAACGGGCTTAACGCAAGCATAAGCATAAGCGCAAGGAT
Organism: Pachyseris speciosa; assembly: GCA_016490735.1. Lineage (NCBI taxonomy): Eukaryota > Metazoa > Cnidaria > Anthozoa > Scleractinia > Pachyseridae > Pachyseris > Pachyseris speciosa. The sequence goes on from JAEMWC010000482.1 coordinate 513,490, forward strand.
CAAAATGTTTCCTTTTCTTTGTGCTTCGCTTGTACTTGCGTTCGCTTGCGTAGTGTTCGTTTTCACTTGGCATAAGCTACTTATGCTTGCGCTTATGCTTGCGTCGCTAGTGAAAACCAGGCTTAACCTGTGACTACAGAGTGGCATAGGGATCGTGACAAAAGTGAAAGTAGGACGAAGGAATGCATATTTAGGGTGTTACAACTAGCGCGAAGAGGCACATAGAAATAATAAGGCAAACACAAAGTGCGGTCGAGTACCTCTCGCACTCCCCAATTTTCTTAAAATGTCCAGCATCTAATGCAATTGTACGTCCTCTAATCATATACGAACTGGGCTGGTTGGGGTTCTACAAAGCTACCAGAAACGTGACAGCAGCCTTCAACTTTGTGGGAGCGTGTTAAGTCTCAAAACGCACAAGAATTTCTGTCAAGTGGGGGAACAGTTTCAATCCTCGTTTACTTTCTTTCCATTAATGAGTTCATCGCGATTCAAGAACTAAGGCAGTTGAGAATACGAACCAGTATCTGAATGTAGCCGTCCAGAGACTCGCTTTGCTGACTTTGCTTTGCTTCGCTTCCGGTTGGGCGAACTCATCGGAAATGACTCGATGATCTGATCAGGTGCCAGGAATTCTGGGAATTCATCTCCGGTTTTGTGCGGCCAGATGGCGACCTCAAACCATTCGGTTTGAAAGGCTCGTAACAGATCGAACTCGAATCGCTCCACGTTGATTGAACTTCGATGGGACGCTGGAAATTTGGAGGTATCCACTACTTCTACGAAAAAAATGACAAAGACCGCTATTAAAATCAATAACGGATACAGCCATGGGGAGGAATCATTTAACTATAGTTCTGGCTAAAATCACCATACAAATCGGTATAGTTGATTGAACAAAATTAAGAAGACCCAAAAGTCATTTCGCCCCAGATAACCATTTTTGGCTTGTTCGTGCGGATACGTTTTCGCCAAACGTGTAAAGCATCGCATGAATTTCTTCGGTCACACCCGTCGCTTTGCAAGGTCAAACATGTTCCCTTTTAGCTGCGCTTTTCATACAACTCGACGAGAGATTGTAAACCTCAAGAGAAAAAGGAAAACTAACCCTTAACTCACCAGTTTTCTCCGCCCATAAAGGCCTTGGAGTGAAAGAGAATATGATGAAACCTTCAACCAATTTCTGCTTCACACTTTCCGAGGCGTGGTGAATGATTCCTGCCTCGATCATTTTCTACGATAAAATAAACTTAAAAATCACATTTACTGTCAACGTTTGAATTGTACAACAAAGAACAGAAGAGACACTGATTTCGGGATACAAAGTGATGCAGAAGTTGGACGCACGCTTTCTAACTCTCGAAAACCATGCAATGAAAACGCAAAGCTTGTGGGATGTGGCCTTGTACCTTGTGGCCTTAGTGCCTTTTGAGTGGCTTCAGCTTACTTGATCACATCAATTTGTGAAGTATCCTTCTCGAAAACCATAGTTTGCTTTTGGGTTCGCTCAAGGCCTTTTTGTTTACGTACGAGCAAAGCGCATAAAACTGTTTTGAGAGTTGTTATTCATATTCGTTGTTTACCTCCCAGCTCTATTTTATCATGTCGGCGGCAAACCAATGGAAACACCCGGAGTTTACTTTGGCTCTCTCAAAGCATGTTTTCTCTCTGCTAAACTTGAAAACATTCGCATAGACACTTCTCTTATTAGTTATTCAGAACTCGAAAACACGAAAATCGATATTTTCGTATACGTTGCAATCCAGATGTCACGCATTGTTAAAATACTCGAAATTCAGTGGGGAAAGGAAAAACTATATATGCGAGTACTTGAAGATCATGAAACGAGTTTTCACGACAAAATTATGAGTTAAGACGCAAAGATCTTGTATATCGCGTAGCCAAACATAGTTTTCTGCGTGTTACTAAAATATTTACTGCGCTTGTTTCTGATTTTTTTTTTTTTTTCTCATCAAAGGCCTTGATAATGATCGTGAAGGAATTAGAGGATATTTTATCGCTGTGTAAACTGTTATCAAGTCCAAAGTTACAATAAATTAATGGCAGTCAGTAAATAGAATTTGTTTAGTTCTTTTCTGGTACTCAGTTTTTTTCCTTTAGGAAAGATCTCGTATTTGAGTTTTGTCTAACACGAACGCGTTATAGCCTGGCTACACAAGGTGATTTGCAAGACAATAAAAATAGGAAGTACAATTTCAGTGCACTCAAAAGCTGAAAATTCTTTTCCACGGTAATCTCGATGGTTCTCTAATCACGGCGTGCTCCTTTGCTCATACGACTGGACTTTGACCAACTTCTTTTCTGTAATTTACGATAAGACTTCTGTTAGCATTAGACGAGTCTTCTAACTGCGTTTCGTCCTCGGCCACAACAGTGTTTTGGTTGGATGTTATGGTTTGGTATAAAGTTGTGCATTTTGCTGATAAGAGTGCTAATTTCGCTCAAAGTTTCGCTCGTAAGATTCGCTCGTATATATCTCACTATCCAGCCAGTTGGAATCTATAACCTTCCTGTGAGCTTGGAGGATCGACGAGCAAATGTCTCGAGGAGTCGAAGACTCTTCGCATTCATTTTCTACACACATAGCACAGTCACACCTTTAGACTTCCAAACAGCTACACTACTGCGTGATGACTCGGTAACACATGCTGACTGCAACGAGTATCAGTCACGTCGGAACGAAGAAAAGTCGAAGAATATTTCAACCTATTACGTTGCGGCAGTCAAAACGTCGGAAAATCGATATTGGTCTTTGGCATATCGATTTATATTCATGCCCACTGGGTGAGTGACAAATTGGCATATCTCGAAAAAATCGATATTGGTCGTTGAGATATCGATTACTTTACATCTGAGTGAGTGACAAATTTGCGTATTCTGATCCCTAACGATAGTCGTTTCTACGCTTCGAGTATCCACGACTAAAACTTGCCTCAAAGAAGACTATGGGTTGTCAAGTTTCTTATGCTATATCAGGTTATGTTTCAAAACAAAGCACATAAGTTAGAAAAAGTCCTAACCTGGCAAACTTGAATGGCTTGCTCCTTAGAAGTGACTCCATCCATGTGTTGTGTGATCCACGTGATGGCTTCAACACTGAGAAAACTGAAAGGCTTCAATCCCTTCAGCTCTGGGAGAAACGAAAGGCCCTTGCTGTCAAGTAAACAAGTGATTGTCAGTTATGCGGGCTGGTGTAATTTAGAGAGCCTTCCCGCCTCTAGGGTTCAGTTTACTTCTGGTTCTTTTTTGGTTTGTTTTGTCTTTCGTGTGTTGACGGCCGTTTAAGTCAACCATAAAAGCTACTCCACAGCTCAAAGCATCTTCTACGTGAACTTGCATGAATGTTCATCATCTTCTAGCATACAAGGCTCAATAAGGGCTGACCAAAAAGGGTTCACGAAATCAACATGAGACCTTGCTTCCCACGTACACGACTGTAATTAGCCCCCTCCTCCCACTATACATTCCCTCTGTCTTCACATGCCACTATTCCAACAAGCACCCCTATTGAGTAAGGAGGGTTCTACAACACACGACCCTGGACTAAGAAATCTGTGAGTCATGCGAGGCTATTGCTGTAAGATGGGCAAGTATTTTGTCATTCCCTGCATTGTAGGCACACTCAAGCCTTAAATCCTTTTTTACAAAGTATGATCGATGGCCTCAATTTACATAGAGGAAGTGCGCAATTACCCAGGGTCCATCATGGTCTCTGCAACAGTCTCCAGCGGTGACTGCAGGCTCAGTTTGTCCTTGATGCTAGTGGCTGTTGATTCGTCATTTGCACTGAGCTGCTCGCTAAAACGAAAGGAACCAACAATAAATATCTCCAAATGTTAGTGAGCCATCAAAGGAAATGCTGGAGATCGACTTGATTTCGAGCAAAAAATTAAGGGAGATTATTAAATCACTTACCCCATACAACTATCGCATATTAGTATAAATCTACTGGCGCGATCTATCACGAATGCCGCTCTCTGGTTGGCTATGCTACTCGCTATCTATTCTGTGATAGATAGTGAGTAGCGGTTGTCAACAAAATGGCGGCCGCTTCTTCGCGTTTTCGAAGTGTCTGCGAGAAGGATTTAGATAATTTACTTGCTTAGCTTTGAACGACTAGTAGATTTATACTAAAACGATTATATTATTCGCTCTCGATTTCTCTATGCGTGATAGCTGATTCGGGCTGCGCCCTCATCAGCTATCACGCGATAGAAATCTCGAGCTCATAATCTAATTGTTAAAGTGCTACTACGATCAGAAAATCACTTGTCTTTTTTCTTCAAATTTCGAAACTGTGTTTGCTTAACACCCGACTCGCGAAATTTCAAGCTTTAATTTCAAGCAGAAGACTTTACTTTGAGTGCAACTTTTTAATTTAACGGTCCGCCATTACTCACGTTCGTAACTGACCGATTAGGCCTCGGAGAGCTGGATCCAAGATAAAATGACGTCATATGCACACTGGTTTAAAATTGCTGTGTGTGGAATGCAGGTTATTAAGTATGCAAAACACGAGTTTGAGAGTCTGAAAGCTCAAAATTCCCGTGCTGCATACTAAATCAGACGGGTTTACACACACTGCATTCTTACTCTTGTGAGCTTTCTACGTCATTTCGTCCTCGATCCAGTTCTCTTAAGATTTTGAAGTTAGTAATGGCGGATCGTTAAATTAAAAAGTTGCACTCAAAGTAAACAGTCTTCTGCTTGAAATTAAAGCTTGAAATTTCGCGAGTCGGGTGTTAAGCAAACATACTTTCGAAATTTGAAGAAAAAAGACAAGTAATTTTCTGATCGTAGTAGCACTTTAAATAATGACTTTCCCAACAACAACAGGGGTCTGATTAAACTCTCCCCTCCTCCACAACCTTCATGTTTTGAGGGGTACATACAATTAAGCAACCTTTCAAACTTCCAGGACACAAAAAGAAAAGTTCGCAAATAATTTTTTTTCTCGTCTCATAGGAGTGATGCAAATTCGATCTGACAGACGTTACACACAAATATTGATAGATTTGCGATCAACACCCTTGTTCTTACAGGGTTCGCGTCCTCACGTATTTGCTTGCAAGAAGTTGTTCCACAGTGTTTGCCCGTGTGCTTATTTGTGTTAAAGGTCTCTCTACTCTTCTCTGTAATCATCAAGCGGAGTGGATACTGGAGAGAGAGGTAAAATTATGTGGGCGGGAAACACTCACTCACTTGGCTGCCGCTAGTATTATGAACTTCAACTCAAGCCTACCTAGTTAGTTCTTGAGAAGGACTGGTATGAGAATCCGGGCCAGATTCTTGGCCTGTTGTTGAGGACGACCACGATCTACTGCTCAGTGGACTACCTGGCAAAGGGCTGTTTTCCTTCACTGTTAACTCAGAGGGGAGGAGTGCAGCTGTTTTTGTGTCATGCTGTCTGCTGTAGCGACGAGATGGATAACAAGGCTCTGACTTCCTCCGTTCCTACACGGATTTATGGCAAAGTGCAAGATATGAATGAATGAATGAATGGTAAAATGAAGTTGCTTATATCGCGTGCATTTCACAAAAAGCTCACGACATTTTCAAGAGAGATTAAGCACCGCGTATTTCTTTCCCGCGAACGGCAGAGAGGGTCACGTGACCTGACATTTCCTGCGTTTGTCGTTTGCCGACCGCCGTTTCTACTCGAGGAGGATGTTTTTCCCGTTTGGAGGGAACGCGAAAACGTGAGTATTTGCAGCCCATTTTTACCGACTATTTCTATATTTTGATCGCTTGCTTTTATAGCCGAGCTATGCTTCGTTTATAATCCTACTTCTATATGAACTGCTTGTAAAGCTAAAAGAGTTTCAAATTCAAGCGGAAAATACATAAATTCTCCGTATCCATTTTGTCTAGTCGCAGTGAATGGCGACCGAGAACATGTGTCGACGGGATTTTAAACAGACAAACATCGCGGACGGAACGGCAAACGAACAACCGCTAGCCGACGTTCGGCGTTCGCTGTTTTCGCGGTGCTTAATCTAACTAATTACAGGAGAAAGATCGTGCTGCTGGTAGTGAACTCCAATTCCAATAACTGACTCAAACAGGCTGACCTTAGTAAGGAGAAGGATACTTAAAATGGTCAGTTTTGCCAACCGGGTGCTTTTAATAATTATGATGGTCACTTCGGAGGATTTTTCACATTATAAAAAACAAAGCAAACCGGCTAATAGCTTATCGCTAATTGGTTAAGGTTTTCTTTAGGTCTTTTAAGACCTAAAAAGGCTGCTGTAAATACAGTATCTAGTCTGATCAAATAGTAAATCTTTAAATCGGGATTTAAAATGACATAACGGACATTCTCATTGACTTGCTCAGTGCTATCAACGTGGAAACAATCATGGTTAGACTGCTGGCCAGTTAAGTGGTGTCATAGTAACTAACTAACTATGGTGGCGTGAATTCAGTGTCTTTGCGTCCGCTTCATATGTGTGTGTGTGTGTGTGTGTGTGTGTGTGTGTGTGTGTGTGTGTGTGTGTGTGTGCATGTGTTGTACATTAAAAATATGTGTTCCCAGTGTGGTTGGTTCAGTGGCCGAGTGGTTAAGGCATCCGACCGGTAATCTGTATGTACATAACATGTACTTAACCACTCTGGGAACACATATTTTTAATGTACAACACATGCACAGTGTGGTAAGGTCCGAGGAGACAATTTCACACATTTTCTGCAATCAGGATCACGTCACTACTCCCCAGTCGATCGGCGATGCACGGCCAAATCCCCCTGGAAATTAATTCAGTACAGTAAGGTAGGGAGGGGATATATTAGCAACTGATTGCCTTAATTACTTAGGATCACCAGCCTATTCCCATTTGGATGGCGATTCATTAGGGATTTCTGAGAAATACAAACAGACAAGGTTAATTTGGGAACAGAAATCAACACAACTAAGTAATTAAGTGAAAATGTGGCTCAGCCAGGAATCGGACCTGGGTCTCCAGATTACCGGTCGGATGCCTTAACCACTCGGCCACTGAACCAACCACACTGGGAACACATATCTTTACTGTAAAACACGTGCACAGTGTGGCCTTCTGGTGGTAAGGTCCGAGGAGACAATTTCACACATTTTCTGCAATCAGGATCATGTCAGTCGATCGGCGATGCACGGCCAAATCCCCCTGGAAATTAATTCAGTACAGTAAGGTAGGGAGGGGATATATTAGCAACTGATTGCCTTAATTACTTAGGATCACCAGCCTATTCCCATTTGGATGGCGATTCATTAGGGATTTCTGAGAAATACAAACAGACAAGGTTAATATTGTTCTCTCGTCCCTATAAACCGAACGATATTCTGCGTTGATTGAAAAATACTTTGAATCAAGAGTTGTGGAAAACGAAATCTACTGTCGTAAAAGAGTATTGTTTGCCATACAAAATTAATATGGTTATGCGGAGAAAAGATGGCCTCGTCGGATCCGCAGACTTTTATTACGCTATGCTAATCGCCAGCCGGCCAACCATGACAGCAGAGTCAAGCTAGAGCTCTACATCAGAACTGTAATAATTAATGATGGACGAACGCACATTCACAATGTATGTTATGAACTTCCGACGCTTTATAGAGATGAGCGTAAGTTATCCGAAGTGTTTCGAAGTTGTTCCGAGGATTTCACTTGTGAATACCAAACTAGTAGTCGTACAATATGTGTAAACAGTAGCGGTAATGCAGATGTAATTTCGTTTTGCTACACATACCTTAGGCGTTGGTGTAGTGGCTTTCTGAGCGTGGAACCGTTTTATACGATTAAGGACCTCAACAAACTTCAGAAACCCTTCCATGAGATTTCCCCCTGGGGGCACTGTTGTCTTTTTCTTTTCTCCCGCTCCTGTGCTCAATTTACGCTGCGAAAATGGCAGCAGAAGAAATCGAGCCTTCCAGTAATTCAGAGACTAAATAAAAACAAACGAAAATTAGAAGCTGCTCCTGGTGAGGAAGTACTACTTACAGAATATATTTTCAGTTAAACTGATGATTGACAGTTACGATTCCACGTACGAAAATCTCCCTCCACCACCCCCCCCCCCCACCCCCACCAAACCCTCCCCCCGCCCCCGCCCCACTAACAAGTGTTAATTTGCTTTGAATGCTGTGGTAAAAGATTCGTCTGAAACTGAAAACCAGCGAGACTGAAGGGAAGAAGGGGCGAACAAGTAGTTGGCGTCAACGAGTGCGGATTTATTTCAGAAGGATTTTAAGTAATTCGACTACGCTTTACGTTTGTCTCAAGGGGAATTCCGCCCGAGATTGTACCCATTTGTACTGTTCTACATGAACAAAATACGGGCATCAATAGAACATTGTCCCATTCCAAAGATCACAAGAAAATAAAAGAGGAAGTACATCCATTTTAACCTCTCGCGCTACCCGGGAAACGAGGGTCTGGAACACCGCACAAAAGATCGATTCTATCAAGTAGTCAATGCCAAGAAATTCGTTTTGGTAGTTACAAGCATATACTTTATTTACCCTCGGATTTTAGAGTAGCTTATACAGCTAACATCTCCGAGCATTTACCAACCCAACCATCAGATGAGAGATAGACCACCACACCGGGAACTACATCTCCTATACTTTTGGAACAGTGTATGGGTTCCTTTACGTCCCACAGAATCAATTATGAAGTTGTGAGACGGGGCCTACGGTTTATCGTCCTTATCGGAGAAGACTAGAAAGTCTAACCATTTGTAGCAGCACTTTCTCCTCAATTATTTAAAGAACCACTGGTAGTCCGGTGATCTACAAACTGAGCTAACCGGTCGGCGATATAAAGCTATATTATTCATTGAATAACAGTCCATTTGAATTCACCTCAATTAGTTCATCAAATTCCTTGTCTCCACAGATATGTTGGTCCAGATAATTCCAGTTGTAACTGTCCATCTGTTCATGCAGTAATCGGCCTTCATTTGGCTCAAACACTTTTCTTTGTGCGACCCACAGGCGATAACTGTTTTGAGAAAGACATCAACTAATGCTATGACAACTCAACGAACAACTGCAGGCTTATAAAACTCCAACAACACATACAGGAACGTGTAAAGGACGTTGATAAAATTTAACACGGAAACTGCAGAGCCCACAAAGAACTGTTCCTTATCGCACCTGTAATTCTTGGGTTGTGTAACTTGTAAGTGCCGTGGTCTGTACTTGGTGACTGTCACTTCCGGTGACGTCAGACTCAGTTTGTGTGAGTTCCGGCCGATACTCAGGAAGAACTCCTGATCATCGGACTTGACTGGAATGGTCGCGATGGACTGGCGCTTGTCAGAAGGCGTCGCTTTACTCTTGAGCGTGATCAACTGGAATCCCTGAAACCGGAATCACACCCACTACTCAGTCAAAATAATCTGCGATCTCTACGAGAAAGCATGAGCCCTAACAGTTAAGCAAGAACGAAATTTAGAACTGTTATGGCTTCGGTGAGCACAAAGTGATTTAAAACAGAACACATGATTTGAGGAAAGCGTGTGAGAGTCTTCTTTTTCCATTTCAGTCGTTTTCAAGTGAACTAAAATCTTAGTTTACCACACTGCATTTCTACACTTTCCAGCAGAAGAAGCAGGTCTTCTGACAATGTAGTCTGATTGGGTGAAAGGGGGTGTTAAACCGCAATTAAAAAAGAATGAAGACTCGGCAGAAACTGTCGCCTTGCCTTTCGTTGATCTGCAGTTCTTAAGGCCCGGGCAAACGGCTTCAACATCCGTTTGATTTTGTTGCACCCTGTTGAACAATGTTGAACGTTACTGAACGCCGGAGGTGGCAAACGGTTTCAACACATCATCAACATTTGATTCAACAAAGCTTCACAAGAGGCCTGGTATTCAGTCCCGCGGTTGTTACTATGGATGCGTCTTTGAGAGACCGATTAGTGCGCACGCGGCGGGCGGGCACTATACCTAACAATGTTGAAAGCGGCTGGCAAACGGCTTCAACATCGTTCAACATTCGCGATAACAAAAAAGAAATGTTGAATGGATGTTGAAGCAAAGATTAAACGCTTTTAAACTCATTGAACATCGATTCAACTTCCATTCAACATGTTTCAACGCGGTTGAAGGGGTTGGCAAACGGTTTCGAGATTGTTGTTCAACAAAATCGAACGGAGGTTGAAGCATATGTTGAAGACGTTAGCCCGGGCTTTTACAAGCTCTCGGGGAATCTTGAGCGCTCCAAAACAAAATGAACTTCATGGAATGACGAGAGTTCAATACTCTCTATTCTTTGACAACTTATCTTCAGTCGCTTTCGAGGCTTTGTCCAGGTTTCAAACTTTTAAAAACTATTTCACGAAAATTAAACTAGCAACTTTTTTGCATAGCTATGTGGGGTACGGTTGGTCGAATCATACAAACTATTAAGAAATAAACTATATTCACTACTTACCTTTCGAATTCGTTGTGATACAAGTTCAGTGAAAATCATCTCTGCACTCAAACGGCGACAAACCCCTCGAATATCTTCCTCTTGTATACTGGGAAAAGATGCGTATTGGAATTTACAGAAAACCATAAAGTCCAGCAGCTCTGGGGAGTCTTGCTAAGGGTTTTAAACAGGCAACTGTAAAAATGCTGATGTCGCACTTCTGGCATCATAGCAACCATTCCAGAAATAATCATTACTTTTTTATGCATTTAAGACTCGACCACCGAGCAGATAAAAAAATTAACATGCTAAAACGATCTGCGCATCGGGATTACAGTCAAGTCGCCCGAAGTTACGTCGGCCGATATTATTTGTGTGTGATTCACTTAACAAATACATGAAATGAAATAACATCTAGTATTTCAATAACCGACAGTTGTTAGCTTCAATTTAATTCAATTTAATTTCATTTCATTTCCGACAGTTGTTAGCTTACCTTAGTTCGGGCGAGATGACTTGACTTGACCGGTTAGCGCGCATCGTATAGTTATAATGCACAAAATATGCTATTTCGTAACCATCAATGAGCAAAAATCAATCCGCGCAATTTACAAGCCGTTTCTGAGCATGCCACAGATCACAACTTTTCTATTTTTTAATAAGTCAACTGATTTGATTTGTGATTGGCTACACTTGATTGGCCCTGATTTTACGACAGTCGATATGTCAAGACACGTAACTGAAGTCTTGTCCGCTTCTCAGTAACAGTTGATAGGGCCTTACCTGTCTTGTTTTCCCCAATCAGAATTCTTCTTTTCTTCCGTAAATTCCTCCTCCTCTTCGATAAACAGTTTATAATTATACTCCAAATAGTCCGAGTCCAACGTCTTCTTGCTGGGGCTGAAATCAGTTGTCAGGGGCAACAGAGCGGGGCAAGTCAACGACTTCCAGTCGACGCTTGTCTTGACAGCAGCTGTCCAGTCATGGTCGACAGGCGCTTCCACTTTGCGATACAGATTGATACGAGGTATAGTTCGCTTGCGAGGAGTGGTGTTCTGAGAGGTTTGTGTTCCCTGGCGAATTGGGCTGAAAAGTCCAAT
>JAEMWC010000482.1:527500-530000 GCA_016490735.1 Pachyseris speciosa
TTTCCCAGTTAACAAACTTTTCCTGGCTTAACCAAGCACTTATTGAAAGCTTTTCTTATCACATCAAATCAAATAACATTAGAACGCGAGCCAAATGTCGTCTTTTCCTTCAGTTGGCCGTTTCCAGTTATCCCAAACTTTTCATGTGTAACCACAACCAGTCCGCGCTCTTACCCATTGGCATAAAATCGTGTAACGTAAGTGGGAGTTTACGAAGCCGTTTCCTGGAAATTGTAAGACTTTCTTCCCGCTTTGCGGAGGCGGAGGCACCGGCCCCGGTACACAGGGAGCCAAGCATTCCCATTCCACTTACCATTAACAAGCTGGAAGATGACGAATTGATCTCCAGATCTTCAAATGAGGAGAAAACCCTCTGAGGCGACGACCCCCTGCGATGCGGAAGCTCGTCCTTTGACACTGACTTAGCCATTCGTTGCATCTCCATTGCACTTCTTATTCGCCTAAATCCTGAGCCTCGAGGAAGATACCCCCTCAGTGTGGAGTAACCAGTTGGATTTCTAAAGACCTTAGCATCATATTCATCATAGTCTACCAAGTCTGGTAACTGAACGTCACCTGCTTCGGTCTTGCAGTGCTCCGTAAAACGTGTGTACACTCCTGCCAGATGAAAACAGTGTGTAGTACACAGATTGACTGGGCGCACTTTATATAATAAATAATAATAATAAACTTTATTTATATTGCGCCTATATCACTAGGTGTTCTAGGCGCTTTACAACACTGGCCGGGGGACTTTGCCAGACTGCTTATAACGCAGTTTACAATTAATGAAGTTGAGTTATGAGTGCCCCCGTAATGTCAATATCAAATTAAGACAGACACTAGGGGTGGTCACTGCCAGAGTTTTGATACGTCCCTAGTGGTTCTTTTACGTCCCACAGAATCAGAGAATTATGAAGAGTTGTTAGACGGGGCCTACGGTTTATCGCCTTATCCGAGAAGACTAGAAAGTCTAACCGTATGTAGATGTCATTACAAAGGCAGCACTTTCTCCTCAGCACTTTCATTTCCTGAGTACACTGGGAGACCGTTCGTTCAATATGGCGGCCCTAGATTATGGAACTCTCTACCTACTCATAAATTAAGAATGCAAGAACTGATGAATTAACTGTTCTTCTTTAAAAATCTTTTTTTTTTCTAAATTAACCTTTCCCAATTAATCCATGACGTTTTTCTGTCATTTTATTCTATTATATTGACTTTTTTAGATCGTAAAGCGCATTTGATCCTAACGTCATGGAAAATACGCTACACAAATTCATAAATTATTATTATTATTATTATTATTGTTGTTGTTGTTGTTGTTGTTGTTGTTGTGGTGGTGGTGGTGGTGGTGATGATGTCTCGTTGGTTTATTCACTGTATGTAATACCGTTGTGTCTACTAAGAGGTGACTATCATAATTTGACTTCAAGCAGCATTAAAGCCAATGAAGCATTGCATGCTGAAAGTAGCCAACCTTTTTCACCTTCACCCCGTCTTCCAAGAGCGCTCAACACAACGTCCGGAACTTTAATACGTGGCACATAGTTCTCTTTCTTGTTTCTTCTCTTGGGCGAGGTGTAAAAATTATGGTTCATCCAGTGAGGAATGTTGAAATCATCGGCCAGGTTGGCATCCCTCTGACCCAGTACCTTTTTAAAGTACTTCAGGAGGGGCACAGTGTGGAGAGGCTGCTCAGCCAAGCACACAAGATCAATGGAGACGCCTGAGATAATCAAATCGCAAAAGGTTATTTAGTAATGACATATCAACCTATGCACAGGCGACAATGCCACTTATATATTACTTTTCTGTCTCTGTCACCGCTTGAAGCAACAGATGGATTATGATTTGTGGGTTGGTATTTCTCCTGTAACTAGCCGCTGTACCTCTTTTAATCATAAAAATTACAATTTCCTTGATTGTGATTGGTTTCAAAACTCCTATTTTCCACTAATTTACTTGCCAAGTTGTTATTGGACACTTTGTTATCGGACAGTTCAACAAGCCAATCACATTCAAAGTAGTATTTTAAATCAACCAATCACATTCAAATTTGTAGTTTAACCCATTGGCACCCGTGCCGGCCAAAACCGGCCGTAAAAAACTCCCATGCTTCAAAACATTGCAACTTTCTCAATCGCACGAATATTGCCTTAACTGTTAGTTGGGAGCACGAAATGGAATGCCCTTTAAATTGGGATATCCAATAAATGCAAGAAACGTAGAGATTTTTACCAAATATGGCCTTTTGAGTTTGGACAAGAACGAAACTGACCGTTTTTAACGTCAAAGAGAAACGACAAAAATGCCCCTTTTTGCCTTCATGTTTTTTAAGGAAATCATCGCCGAAAAACCAAACTTCAACCATCATAACGAAATTCAGTCCTTTTTCTAGCTTAGAAATGACTTTTTTTTTCATATTCTTCTCCCGAGCGTAGATACAGCCTTTTGTTCCAGTGCATTCGGGCCTTTCCGCCATTTTCAACATCTAGAC
>JAEMWC010000482.1:537500-575000 GCA_016490735.1 Pachyseris speciosa
GGCTATTTGTTACCCGCAAATCTTAAGTCCCGAATATGGACAGACAGCTAACGTGAAACCGCTAACCGCAAACCGCGGTTTGCCGTTTGCGGTAAGATGGCCAAACCTCGATCTTAAGGTCTCTAATGAATCTGTGGAACTGCAGACCGCGGAACCTGCGGAACCGCCGGAACCTGCGAAACCTATATTTTTTGTAATAAAATAAAAAAAATAAATAAAAATAGTAATAATAAAAATGTCTACGAGTGGTTTAGTTCTTAAAAACAACAGAGAAAAAAAAAAAAAAAAAAAGAAAAGAAAAATAAAAAGGGAGAAGGCAAACAAAAAAGATAGCGTACAACAAGGGGTATTTTCTGTCGGTCACCCATCCAAGTTCTAACCCGGCCGGATTGGGCTTAACTTCGGCGATCGGACGACGAGCACGCTTTCCTTGTGGTATCACACGCAGACAATACAAAAAGCAGAATGAATAAGTTGGTTTTCTCTTGGCCCTTCACTCGATTGAGAAGAGAAGTCGTTAATATTTCGCAATTCCCTACAGTACCTAACAGCGTATTACAGTTGGGAATGCTTATGAGTCTTATGGTATCAGCTATATCGGTCATATCGTAGTCGAAAACTGAGACGGAGATAAATCAACACGATTTAAATCCAGGCTTTGCACGAGTAACAAGGGTAACACATCAAGGGTGAAACCAAAACTGATTACACATACATACTGGGGTCAAACTGATAAAAGGTCTTTCCTAACCTGTTAATTTTCTCTAGGCTTGACATTGCCACATCACTTTTGAACATAAATAGCTGAAGATGCTGTCAACAATTCACATGCCATGTGCGTCAGGGGCACCCAACGACAAGTTTCGGTAGATGTCTGTTCGGGGGAGAGTAATTCGCCTTGGGTTTTCGGCGTCGATTAAAGAGTGCACTCGGATTTTCGTAACTAAAACGTGGCCTAAAAGATTCGCAATTGGGAAAGCATAGCACCTGAGATTTTCGGAAAGGTCGTAATTGCTGTTTCTGGCAGTCAAAAACGTCAGCTAGCATATTCGGAAGGAAAATAGCAACCTAGAAAGCTCGTGGAAAGTTCATTTCAGCTTGCCTTTTCTCAAAGGAAGATTTTGTTCCCTAACATTTTCGGGCAATTAAACTTTCAGCTAGGTAATCCGAGCAGATGAACTTCTTCTTGCTTATGAAAACATCACTTTAAACAGACTTCAAACACCACAAGGTACTCAAAAATGCCTTTCTACAGCTTTTGGTTGATTTGGCTCGTTGGGTGCCCTTGGTGCGTGACTTGAAGCAAAGCCCAAGTTCCCTACCTTTCCTTGGTTAGATCAATCACTTCAGGCTTGGAGTTCTTCATCCTGTTTCAAGCAAGGTCAGAGGCATTCAGTCTATTTGTGAAATGCAACCGATGTAACTCAGCAAACGACTGTTGTACTTACCCAGCATTGAGATGGAAGCGCCATTCGGCCATTTTGGTGGCACTACAGTACCACGTGACTATGATACCGGAAATAAGAAATTGACTGAAAATTAAACGGAACACTTGTTGCTAATGTTTGTTTGTGTGAATTTTAGAATTTCTAGTAATTTCTCGCTTATCATTTCGCTTTTTTCAACTTACGCGAACCATTTATACTTTGCGTGTGATACCTGCGTGTGATACCACAAGGAAAGCGTGCTCGTCGTCTGATCGCCGAAGTTAAGCCCAATCCGGCCGGGTTAGAACTTGGATGGGTGACCGACAGAAAATACCCCTTGTTGTACGCTATCTTTTTTGTTTGCCTTCTCCCTTTTTATTTTTCTTTTCTTTTTTTTTTTTTTCTCTGTTGTTTTTAAGAACTAAACCACTCGTAGACATTTTTATTATTACTATTTTTTTTTAAATTTTATTACAAAAAATATAGGTTCCGCAGGTTCCGCGATCTGCAGTACCGCAGATTAGTCCTACCCAATATTATTGTTAAATAGCAAGCGGTTTGTCCAAAGCAAGAACTTCTTCCACTAAGTTTGAGGTCAGTACTCGTTCCTCCCATTAATCGAATATACATGTAACAAGCAAGGCTGATACTACGTGAAAAAAGTTGACTTTGCGAGACACCAACATGACCGAGACTCGATAAAGTAGGGCTGCAACCATGGACAGCTGTTTCGTCCTTATTGGGACTCATCGGCATGGTGTAGCAGATTTAAAAGACGCCAGATCAATGCGAGCGCCAATAAATTGCACAATGAACCCGTTCACGATATCAAGTTCCGTACCTTGGACTCTCTTGCCATCCGATCCACGCGTTGCCACACCACGTAGCCCGGATAGCAAGGAATCCAAGTGTCACGATGGCGTCTCGCAAAGAAAAATGTAGATTGGCCAATACCATCTCTTGTAGATCCTACGTTTTACAGCATTATCGTTGGCGGTCCTTTGCTTATTACTTTCACTCCCATTAATGCCGGTGAACTGTTAAGTGACCTTTCTCGGTGAGCTGCAAGATGCCGTGGTAAAGTAAAAACCCTTGAAGCGTTGAATCATTTTGTTTTTCAACCACACAATCCGAGCTCCATGCAAGTGGATCCAAGTTTTAAGCTTTTCCTGAGGAAAATATCTTGCTCTTCCGTTTTAGCACTTGGAAATTCACCTTCCGGAGTATCTTTAAATTATGCCTTTTATGCGAAGAAATTTGAAAGAAGATGAAGTTGTTTTGCTCAAAATGAAGAAACCAACTGAATGCGAAATTTCGAGCCGCAGAAAGTGCGCGAAAAATTAAGCCTCGTTTTGGTTTGGGTGTCCCACACCTGGCTTGAGCCTGCGATCCAATCAAAAGCCAGTACCTGGTCAGCAGTAAACTTAAAAAAAACAGCCGACCTCGATGACCTTCAAACTTGAGCCCAGTCAGCGCATACCTTGTTTTGACAGGTGTCAATATTGACCATAACATGAATGATGTATGCTGTAAGCTAGGTGGTCAACTGGAGTATTTCCACCATGTTGGATTATTATTATTATAGGACATTTCACAGCGCATACATGAATCAGCGGACGTACATACGGACGTACGGTCACCAAAACCAAATTTTCTCGAACAGATGGGTTACCATATTTTCATACCAATGGTGCTCCGCTTCGCGGCCCTTCGGGCCACCTGAGGTCCGCTATTAATTCTACATTGCATGTAGCCTGTGTTGCAAGCATAAATGATAATTTAAGCCTGATTAGTAATGTCTGCGAAGCAGCACTGAATTCCATGTTCTGTGTACCAGAATTTGAGTATGTGCTATGATTGGCTTGTCAATAAAAGGCTTTTGTTGATGGGCCAATCATAGCACATACTCAAATTCTGGTACACAGAACAAGCAATTCAGTGCTGCTTCACAGATGTTAATAACCGAGGTTAGATTGTCTGCAACACAGGCTACATGTGGTGTAGAATTAATATGGGCAGGCTACATCGCATGCGTGTGTGCATGTCTTTCAGCTGAACTCACCATTCATAGACAAATTGATTGCTTCTAAGAAATTGCCATCAAATGAGCTTGAATTCCTTCCAGTAATTTTACTGTCTTTGAGTCTGTCACAGCAGTTGGTGATTCTGGGATAATGATTGAAACACTCCTTTAGAGTCACAAGAACTGGAATCCAGTCTTCCCGCCTCTCCTTTAATGCAACCACTTGGTAAAAGTCTTCATAAAATCGACCATAAGGATCCTGCTGAATACAAGCTGTGGTACCACTGGGGAAGTCACCTGTAATTACACACTTTATACAATCATTACGAAGTTAAAGAAATTGTATTGTTGTCTATTTTGACTACAAATTGAAAAGTGTAAATAGTACAGCTGTACACGGTGGCATCAGTGGAGACCTAACAGTGATAAAAGGCCCAGTTTTCATCAGGACAACTGCAAAAAAAAATAGCTTACTTTGTCAAGTTCTTCTCATGCTTCACAAGTCCTTTTTCACAATTCTGACATATGGCATAACATCACAAATATTATACCAATTTTAACTTACAGCAACACCAAAGAAATGAACTATTGACTCATGCCTACATGGACCCCTTAAAAATCTTCCTTGCCTCCGACCCTGACTGAAACACTGGGCACTTATATATTTTAAGTGTACATGTATGTGAGTAGAGTAACAGAAATGAAGGGCTCCTCCCGGTTTTTGGTCGATTTTCGATGTGCTCAAAAATAACTGAGATTTGGCATGTGGACTTCATTTCAGTTTAAACATTGCTCTGTATTTTTTTTCGCTGATTTCCTCTTCATTTTCGAGAAATAACATATGCAAAAAAACCCAAGTCAGCACATTTGCATGTGTATTAATATTCATGCACGAATTGAATTACCTGAAGAGCATGTGAAATGATTGACAGGTAGAAAGGATTGTTTGAAAGTGTTTGGCGGTTAAAACATCGATTTAAGTTTTTTTCCACCAGGCTGGAGAGTTTCGATTAAATTTAGCTAGCGATCGACACCTCAAAGCCATGTAAGTTTCCTATCAATAAAACTTAAATCGATGTTTTAACCGCCAAACATATAGTGTACGTCACGCTTTCAAACAATCCTTTCTACCTGTCAATCATTTCACGTGCTCTTCAGGTAATTCAATTCACGTATGAATATTAATACGCATGCGAATGAGCTGACTTGGGTTTTTTGCTTATCTTATTTCTCAACAATGAAGGGGAAATCAGCGAAAAATTACAGAGCAATGTTTGTTAACTAGAATGAAGTCCACATGCCAAATCTCAGTTACTTTTAAGCACATCAAAAATCAACCAAAAACCGGGAGGACATTCTTGCCCCAAACCCTTCAGTTGTGAGGTAAAGCTTATTGTTCAAGGGAACATAGGCACCTTTAGATTTGAGTACCGGTATGAACATGAGATGGAGTAAGAGTACAACTTTTAAAAACCTGGTTTGCGTGTTTTAGAGAATCACTTGTGACATCAATATTGTTTCTTCAATCTCCTTATCTGGAGTGCTGGTTAAAACAATAAAGAGTGAGGGTACAGGGAAGTGACTGGTTTGAAATAATTTGAAAATCATAACTGTGTCGTACTTGATCTCATACTTGTACTCAACTTGTAAGGTCCCTAATGATGCAGAGATTTGGGCCCAAAACACCAACCCTCTGATCTTCCAGGTGATCAAAACACCAACGTGCCAACCACTACATGACCATGCCTCCACTTAATTTAAGCTTTATATAGTAATAGTAAAAATAAGCAAGCCAGTGATTTAGACCCTTTAAAAATACACTAATATTTTTTTAAATATATTTCACTGACCTAGTGACTGAGCATCATAGAATGTTCTTGAAAACAGAATAATGCTGACATCATGGTTAACTTTTAGCTCCTTCCATTTGGTAAACAATTCATGAAGAAACCCACTGATGGCCTTCTCAAAGAAGAGGTCTCCATTAAAATCAAAGTCCCACATTTCTTTACTCATTTGAATGAATAGGTAAAGCTTTGTACTGCACGATCTGAAAACCACCTGCAACAAACAACCACTATTCAAAACAAGGATACTTCACAAATTAATGTGATCAAGTAAGCTGAAGCCACTCAAAAGGCACTAAGGCCACAAGGTAGTGGGCATTACCCCTTAAATCTACCAAAGCAAAGATTGAGCCCAAGCATTAGCAGCCATGGACAGCTGTTTTGGCCTTGTTAGGCCTCATCAGCATGGCATAGCTAATGCTCAGGCTCAAGTACCCACATATCAATAAAACAAGCAATGAAAACGTAAAGCTTGTGGGATGTGGCTGGAGTGACAAGGATACTTCACAAATTAATGTGATCAAGTAAGCTGAAGCCACTCAAAAGGCACTAAGGCCACAAGGTAGCAGGCATTACCCCTTAAATCTACCAAAGCAAAGATTGAGCCCAAGCATTAGCAGCCATGGACAGCTGTTTCGGCCTTGTTAGGCCTCATCAGCATGGCATAGCTAATGCTCAGGCTCAAGTACCCACATATCAATAAAACAAGCAATGAAAACGTAAAGCTTGTGGGATGTGGCTGGAGTGACAAGGATACTTCACAAATTAATGTGATCAAGTAAGCTGAAGCCACTCAAAAGGCACTAAGGCCACAAGGTAGCAGGCATTACCCCTTAAATCTACCAAAGCAAAGATTGAGCCCAAGCATTAGCAGCCATGGACAGCTGTTTCGGCCTTGTTAGGCCTCATCAGCATGGCATAGCTAATGCTCAGGCTCAAGTACCCACATATCAATAAAACAAGCAATGAAAACGTAAAGCTTGTGGGATGTGGCTGGAGTGACAAGGATACTTCACAAATTAATGTGATCAACTAAGCTGAAGCCACTCAAAGGGCACTAAGGCCACAAGGTAGCGGGTATTACCCCTTAAATCTACCAAAGCAAAGATTGAGCCCAAGCATTAGCAGCCATGGACAGCTGTTTCGGCCTTGTTAGGCCTCATCAGCATGGCATAGCTAATGCTCAGTCTCAAGTACCCACATATCAATAAAACAAGCAATGAAAACGTAAAGCTTGTGGGATGTGGCTGGAGTGACAAGGATACTTCACAAATTAATGTGATCAAGTAAGCTGAAGCCACTCAAAAGGCACTAAGGCTAATGATCACATTAATTTGTGAAGTATCCTTGTCACTCCAGCCACATCCCACAAGCTTTACGTTTTCATTGACTATTCAAAACACTTGTTTTCAGTCACTATCTATGAAAATATATAAAACAACAATCTACAGCTGTAAGCAAGAAAGAAATACACGTCTATTTGCAGATGCAGACAAGATAATGATGATCATCATTTAGGTTTAATGTTCTCAAAGAGTCTCAGAGAGTACACGAGAAGGGAGGGCAGAACTTACTTCTTTCCTGGAAACGGGAACTAAGAGAAAGCCCACGCTAAAGAGGGTTATAAGCTGAATGAAATTCACTAATAATTGTACTACATTAGATGAGTTTGTACTATGATAGGTTTCAGTAAAATGTACAGGGCAGATTTAAGCATTGATATGACCCCTATATATCTATGTTCCTAGCCTAAGCTGTAAAAAATCTAGTTAAAAGATCTCAATGAGCACCTTTTTAGTCAACCACAATAATACCACCTTTTATATTAAATAAAAGCCTGACTTTGTGTACTAATCACAGTCACCAGCTGTTTCTGAAAAATCTTTTGTCAAGGGTATGCAACCCCTTTCAGTAATTCCTGGTAATTCTCAGTCTGGAGGACGAAACAATGGTTGTTCTCTCTCCTGAGAGAAACAAACCTTTCAAATGCAAAACAATCTTATTGTTTTTCCCTCCAAATTGGGAATCAACGGAAAGGGGTCTGTTGATTATGCCCTGTGTGACAAGCAATTTCACAGCTTACCCCGGTACAGTACAGTACAGTCATAAGGTATGTGTGTTTGAAATATTTTAATGAAGCCCTTACCCTTTCATATACTTAAACTCATGAAATCCCTACCCATTAATATACTTGAAGCATGAAAAAGGTACCCCTTTCAGGCGGAGCCTCCCTGTATAGGACCTTATAGGAGTACCCCCCCCCCCACTCAGGCAGCTTACCCTTGTGTCATCTGATATCACCCCGCATGAAACCTTCTCTCCCCTGCTCCAGATTTCATTCACTTGTGCACGCAATCCTGAATGCTTCAACTTCTTGGTGACATAAACACAAGAGCCCACTAAGCTTTTGGAGAATCGCCACATCTCACTTCTGGCCACAAACTGGTCCTTGAATAATAGTTCCACCATGTCAACAGACACATCCTTGGGTTCAACCTTGGTTACCTCTACATCCCAGTACGTCCTTAGCTGGAAGATGTTAGCCACAGACTGCTCGATGCTGATTGTATCTTTCTGTTGGAAATCTGCGCTAATTGATTTAATCTGCAAGAGTAGGCGAGTGTTGTCTTCATCTGGATGGTGAATTTCCAAGATGTCTCCTACATTTTCGTTCGGGAATTCCTTTGGATTAAGAACTAGTTCATCCTCACTAAAGTTTTGCTGGTGAACCCATAGCTTGAAAAGCTTCATCCTTTTACACTCCAGCAAAATCGTCTTTTAACACATTTGCGACTTAACTTCCGCCATTTTGATTTTCTTGAGCAACCGCTGTTCTCAGTTCATCCTATCGCAGCTTCAACTTAGTTTCCAGGTTCCATCAGCCGGGTGGCGCACTTCCCCACTCGAGCGATAGCCGATATCTGATCTGTACAAGGGCCTTGTACAGATATCGATCAGAAGTTCTGTTTATTACTAAGCGCCTAAAGAATTTTTCTATATGTTCGACAGCTTTGGTTGCAAGTTTCAGTCTGTAACGTTCTAAACCTGCATTGGGAAAATATACGAAAGAGGAGCAACTGACACGGTGTGTTGCAGTGCCAATGGGCCATGTTCTAAACCAGTAATGGTCTGGGAACGAGGTTTTAAAATTTATCGATTGGAAAAAAAAGTTTCCTCTGCATGAAAGAGCATCTCAAAAATGGTCACCTAACCAACTTTGACGCTGTTCCGTTGAATTGGAGCTGAAAAAAATGCGTTTGAAAATTGTGAAAAATAGAGACTTTGTATGGTTTGGAGGGACACACTTTCCGAAATAGAGACATTTGTATGGGATTTTTGCAAGATTTAAATGGATGTTATCTGGCGGCTTTTGAACCAAACATACTCAAACTTGCTGAAACTGCTTATTTTGAGATACCCTTTCATGTGAGAATCAATTTAGTTCAATTTCATTGATTTTCAATGAAGTTTGGATTCGTTCCCAGGCCCTTACTCGTTTAGAACATGTCCCATAAAAAGAGACTGACCATAAAACCTTCGAGAACAGAAGATCAATACCTCTTACTATCGAGTTCTAGGTCCGTACTGTAAGTTACGGACCGAGTTTATTCCCGTTGATTTATGGCCCAAGCGCGAAGCGCGCGGGCCATAAATTAATGGAAAAAACGAGGATCCGTAACATACAGTACGGACCGAGAAAACTAGGTTTGTAAGATATTTATTATATCTCTAAGGTTAATCCGGCTCGCGGGAAAGAAATCTAGTTGAAGTCAAGCGGACCGTACTGTAGAATACGACCCGCAAAATTGACCAATCACAGCGCGCGTACTAACTGAGAGATATAATAATAACTGTGAGTATAAATCTACTAGCGTTCTATCACGAATGCCGTTCTCTGATTGGCTACGCTACTCGCTATCTATTCTGTGGCGATTGTCAACAAAATGGCGCCCGCTTCTTCGCGTTTTCGAGGTGTCTGCGAGGAGGTTTAGTTTTGAACGACTAGTAGATTTATACTAAAACAATTAGATTATTCGCTCTAGATTTCTATGCGTGATAGCTGATTCGGGCTGCGCCCTCATCAGCAATCACGCGATAGAAATCTCGAGCTCATAATCTAATTGTTAAATAGAAAAGACGAGTGTCTTTGCTGCGACATGCATAAATTGACTTCGAAATGTGAGGCGATTACGTGGAGAACTTGTTTCAGGGGTTTTCCGGTTTCATTGGGAATCCTCTCCCAAGTTTCCCAGTCACCGTATCTTAATTTCCACCCGCCCCTTATCTTTATTCCTCTAAGAAGATACCAAACCCAGCCTGTTCAGCCGACTGATTGCCA
The DNA here is from genome assembly GCA_016490735.1 of Pachyseris speciosa. NCBI lineage: Eukaryota > Metazoa > Cnidaria > Anthozoa > Scleractinia > Pachyseridae > Pachyseris > Pachyseris speciosa. The sequence goes on from JAEMWC010000482.1 coordinate 547,137, forward strand.
CAAGAACTCACTTTCGTTTTTTTAGCATACAGCTCTCAATTCAATTAAAAGAGAATATAGGGATTGAGCGAAACTGTCCTGAGGAATGAAATGAAGGAGTCCAACTGAAAATTAAATATTATTTTTGCGAACGCAGATTTATGAACGCAATTAGTAATGCTGAACCACACCGGTTTCCATGAGAACAAAAAATGTCGCTTCGCTCTGTGAAATGTATGTTGGCAACGTACAAACGGCATTTTTTCTTAACATAGACTTTGTACAAAAATGAAAAAAAAAAAAATTATGATTCAGTGATCGTCCAGACGTCCAATGTCACCTTCCCATAGGAGAGTCTTTATTTCTGTGTGGGAGAAACAGATAGAAACTGACACATTGTTGCTATAGTATTGATAACCGCTTATATATATTTTGTTGATGTAAATATAAAAAACAAAACACCAACTTAACGCGGTCGCTAACCCGTGAGCAAGCTCTCTTCCTTTCCTTCCCCACCCCCACCCCTTGCTTGCAGGCTACGTGATCGCAAAGGACCCTCAATCCGATATATCCCTGTTAGGTGGATAATGCTGTCAATATTTGAACCGCGGATGTAAGAAGCAATGTCGGAGAGTGATCATCGCAGTTATGAACACCACTTATAGTGAACGTAAAGCCTAAAAAATAAAGCTTTTTATTATATCACTCACTGTGATTGGTCAATTTTGCGGGCCGTATTCTACAGTACGGCCCGCTTGACTTCAACTAGGTTTCTTTCCCGCGCGCCGGGTTAACCTCAGAGATGCTGAATAAATATCTTACTAACCTCGTTTTCTCGGTCCGTACTGTAAGTTACGGATCCGCGTTTTTTCCAGGTAATTTATGACCCGCGCGCTTCGCCCTTGGGCGCTCGGCAGTACGTGGGATTCTCTCAAACAAGAAATAACTAGAAAAGATAGAAGTGCTGTATTAATTATCAATTCGCGTTTTTATTTTACATTCTGGTCTTCATCAACGAGGCGTTCCAGGACTCCAAACTAATTCAGCATCACTCGCAAAGTTCTTGATTGGAGTTGCAAAAAAAATTTTAAAAATGAGAACAGAGATGGAGTGTCAAAATAGCATCTCAATGTATTTATTTTGGTTACAAAGAGTAAAATATACTGCCGAGACCCAGGATTATTCAGAGTTCATGAGAACTCTCCAGATTTGAACCAGGGACCTTCAGATCTTCAGTCTAACGCTCTCCCAACTTAGCTTACCTATCTCGGCACTAGGTGGGATAGGCTCAAACAAGAAATAACTATAAAACATAGCAGTGCTGTATTAATTATCTAAAGCAGTTTTTATTTTACATTCTGGTCTTCATCAACGAGGCGTTACAGGACTCCAAACTAATTCAGCATCACTCGAAAAGTTCTTGATTGGAGTTGCAATACTAGTTATGGAACGCTTTCGAGTGGTATACCGAAGAATATCCCACGAGTCACTTGTATTTTCTCGGTATACACACTCGCTTAAAGGCTCGTGTGTATACCAAGGAAATACAAGTGACGAGTGGGATATTCCACGGTATACCACGAGAAAGGGTTGCATAACTATTTTATACCATGCTATAGAAAATACAGTGGCCAGCAAGGCCAGCATAATCAATGTGAGTTACTCCCAGACTGGAATGGCTTCCAAATGTCCACCCTCTTGACAGCGTTTTTAAACCTTTTTCAAAATTTTTATTAATTATAATTCATGACCAAATTACAAATAATAAAATATTAATGTAAAATAAAGAGGTTATAGCCAAACGGTTGGAAAATTCGTACTAATTTTTAAGCACTAAAATCAATCTCAACGCACGATGGGAAGGTTGGGTGTGATACCGTTGAATTGTGCTGATCGATGGGAAGGTTCGGTGGATCACTGACGAAAATACAACGGCTTTCCTGCGTTCTGATTGGCTGTATTTTCTATGGCATGGTATAAATAAAAATACACTGCAGCGAACACTGTAATGATGATTCATGGCTCAGCTATTGCAGGGTAGATACGTCATTTATCGTGTTATCATAACGTCCCGAACTTACTCGTTCACTGTTGTCGTAATTTTTTACTTTACGATTGAAATATACTTTTTTATCTCTCTGTTAGGGCCTGTTCACATGGAGGTGGGGGACCCCGGGATGGTAAGGTACCCCGCCTCGGTGGGTTACCAATCTCTCCATACAATCTCTCTTTGTTTCTCGATCGCGTTCACATGTGAAGTGGGGTACCTCACCGAGGCGGGTTGCCCGGTCAGCCTGGGCGGGTAACCCGCTTAGCTGGGGTGAGTTTTCTCCATGTGAATGCTGGAGTTGGGGTGGGGTGATGTTCATCCGGGCAATTGTCTCTGAATTCTTGTTGATATGCAAAACAACAACAACAACAAAACTTTATTCACATTTCCATTACACGGTTTGTAAAACTTATTAAATACTTAGCAACTTAACACATAGAATAATCAATTACAATTTAAACTAAATATTATTACATAGAAGGAAATGCCTAGCAGCTAGATAACCGTAAGGTTTTCGAGCTAGCAGCTAGCTCTTTGAAGGTAGTTTCGAATGTACAGGACATCACAATAACTAGACATACACAACATCGTAAGACATACACAACACACAACAAAAAAGAAAAAAAAGAAAAGAAAACACATAGATGGCAAGAAAAGAAAAGAAAAACAGTCATAATAGTGGATGGCTATATGATTAGAATAATTTCAGTATGTTAATTGTTCGGCCAACAAGTATTCTTTCAATCTTTAGGAAAATTATAAGTTGAGAAGTTTTTAATATAGGTGGGGAGCTGTTGCCACATTTCAGTCGCCATAGCCGATGTTGTTTGTTTCCCTATGTCAGTCCTGAAACGTGGTTTGTAAAAGTTACTTTTTGAAGCATATCTCGTATTATATGCCATTAGAATGCCATTGATGAGTGAAGTTAAGAAGCTTTAGTTTATAGATATTCTTAACAGTAAGTAAATCCAGTAAGTGAAGTAATGGTAATGCACTGTCCGTATCTGGTCCATATAAGGTGGCAAAGAACATAGACGAATAACATGATTTTGTTTTGTTTGGATTTTTTTAATTTGGGTAGCAAATGCACTGCCCCAGGAGGTTATCGCATAAGATATATAAGGATAGATCAGGTTATAGTATAGTTTTTTAAGTTGTGAAAGGGAGGTGCAATGTCTAAGTTTGCCGATAATTCCTGTGTTTCTAGAGATTCGAGTACAAAGATAGGAGACCTGGTGTTTCCATGATAGCGTATCGTCTATAAGTACGCCCAAATACTTTATGTAAGTTCTCTTTTCTAAGCCATAGGAGGAGCCATCATTGTTAGTTAGTTTTACATCCCATGTTATGTTTGTCTTCCTTTTAGGTGATTTAATTATCATACTAATTGAATTAGTTTTCGTTAGGTTAATGGAAAGTCACACCACTCTTTAACTTTGGATAATTCTTGATTAATTAAGTTTTGTAATTCCACGGCGTTTGAGGAAGCCACAAAAATATTGGTATCATCTTCAAATATTGTAAAGGATAGTTTATCGGAGCAGTTAGGGATGTCATTAATGTATAGTAGAAAAAAAAGGGGACCAAGAGAACTGCCCTGCGGGATACCACATTTAACAGTTTGTTTAGAAGATTCCACACCATCAATGCTAATATATTGCTGTCTATTGGTAAGATAACTAGTAAACCAACTCAGTGGGAGTCCCCGAACCCCATATTTCTCTAATTTGTTTAACAGTATAGCATGATTGACGGTATCAAAGGCCTTAGCGAAGTCGAAAAAGACTCCGCATGTAAATAGATTATTATCTACTGCTTGCTTTAAATTGTCAGTAATTTCTAAAATGGCTTGTTCAGTTGATCTGCCCTTCCTAAAGCCAGACTGGTATTGACTTAAAATGGCATACTTTTCAACATAGCTTGTTGACTGCTTACATACCAGTTTTTCAAAAATCTGTGTAAATATAGAAAGTACTGAGATAGGGCGAAAGTTAGTCGGGTCAGTGATATCATCACCTTTGTCCACTGGAGTTAGTTTGGAAATTTTGAGAATGTCAGGCATAATACCTTGCTCTATGGAGAGATTGTAAACTTCAGTCATTGCCTCATAGATGTGGTCTCCGGCCACTTTAAAGCACTTTGCGGGGACTCCTATACACGACTTGTCAGTTGTTAGGTTGGAGATTAAGTCACGCACTTCATACGAGTGAATATACCTAAACATAAAGCTATTTGGAAAATTTCTAGTAATATACCTTGTAGGATTAGAGTTAATATGGTTTGGCAGTTGAGCTGATAAAATTGGGCCTGCATTAACAAAATATGTATTTAGCTGATTACATATGTTCAATTTAGATGTATAACATTTGTTGTTATAGACTATCTTACTTATTGTAGGGAAGTTTTTTCTCTTTCTATTTATTAATAAGTCAATCATTTTCCAAGTTGTTTTCATATTGCCTTTGTAAATTTCAAACTGTTTCTTAAAGTATTTCATTGTTGGTCCAAATATATTTTCACTTGTTGTCCTTCTTGAACTTGTTAATGCTGCCAAACAACTTCTTTCTTGCTTGTGTTAGCGACTCGGAAATAAATAATTTCTTCTTTGAATCTTGAGAAAGATCCCTTAGTGTGCCAAATTTCAGACTAACTTCTTTGCCAGCGATTGCTTTCCTCTTTCCGTAAAACTCGTCCCGAATACTGCGACGTGTAAACTTGACGATAATCTTGTCGCCCACACTTTTATTGTAAGTGCGTAAACGGTGGGCCGTGGAGATGTCTTCATCTTGCAGCACAATACCCATTTCTTTCCCAATAGAACGAACAAGGTCATAACAAGATACTTCTTCGGTTGGTAAGACAACTGTCAGCTCCAAGCAGTCGCAACGCAGGTATTGAGAAAGGTCTTCAATTTATTTCTTTTTATTTTTTTGCAATGATTCATATCTTCCTTTAGGTTCTTAACTTCAGTGGAAAGGCTTCCTGTTCTATCGTTTGAGCGCTGTACTATATTGAGAGGCTATATTTAAACACCTTTTATCTTCTCATTTTTTAAATTCTTTTTGCCTAGTTCCGAGATACCTCAATTGGGAGAGCGTCAGACTGAAGATCTGAAGGTCCCTGGTTCAAATCTGGAGATTTCTCATGAACTCTGAATAATCCGGAGTCTCGGCAGTATATTTTACTCTTTGTAACAAAACTAAATATATGGAGATGCTATTTTCACACTGCATTTCTGTTCTCATTTTTAAACTTCTTTTTGCAACTGCAATCAAGAACTTTTAAAGTGATGCTCAATTAGTTTGGAGTCCAGGAAAGCCTCGTTGTGAGGAACAGAATGTAAAATAAAAACTGCATTTCATAATTAATACAGAAATGCTACGTTTTATAGTTATCTCTTGTTTGAGTCTATCCCACCCAGTGCAGAGATAGCTCAGTTCGAAGGGCGTCAGAAAGACGTTCTGAAGGTCCCTGGTTCAAATCTGGAGAGTTCTCATGTACTCTGAATAATCCAGGGTCACGACAGTATATTTTACTCTTTGTAACCAAACTAAATATATTGAGATGCTATTTTGACACTCCATTTCTGTTCTCATTTTTAAACTTCTTTTTGCAACTCCAATCAAGAACTTTTAGAATGATGCTCAATTAGTTTGGAGTCCAGGAAAGCCTCGTTGATGAAGACCAGAATATAAAATAAAAACTGCAAAAGATAAATAATACAGATATGCTATGTTTTATAGTTATTTCTTGTTTGAGTCTATCCCACCTAGTGCCGAGATAGCTCAGTTGGGAGAGCGTCAGACTGAAGATCTGAAGGTCCCTGGTTCAAATCTGGAGAGTTCTCATGAACTCTGAATAATCCCGGGTCTCGGCAGTATATTTTACTCTTTGTAACCAAACTAAATATATTGAGATGCTATTTTGACACTCCATTTGTGTTCTCGTTTTTAAACTTCTTTTTGCAACTCCAATCAAGAACTTTTAGAGTGATGCTCAATTAGTTTGGAGTCCAGGAGAGCCTCGTTGATGAAGACCAGAATGTAAAATAAAAACTGCAATTCATAATTAATACAGAAATGCTATGTTTTATAGTTATTTCTTGTTTGAGTCTATCCCACCTAGTGCCGAGATAGCTCAGTTGGGAGAGCGTCAGACTGAAGATCTGAAGGTCCCTGGTTCAAATCTGGAGAGTTCTCATGAACTCTGAATAATCCCGGGTCTCGGCAGTATATTTTACTCTTTGTAACCAAACTAAATATATTGAGATGCTATTTTGACACTCCATTTGTGTTCTCGTTTTTAAACTTCTTTTTGCAACTCCAATCAAGAACTTTTAGAGTGATGCTCAATTAGTTTGGAGTCCAGGAGAGCCTCGTTGATGAAGACCAGAATGTAAAATAAAAACTGCAATTCATAATTAATACAGAAATGCTATGTTTTATAGTTATTTCTTGTTTGAGTCTATCCCACCTAGTGCCGAGAAAGCTCAGTTGGGAGAGCGTCAGACCGAAGATCTGAAGGTCCCTGGTTCAAATCTGGAGAGTTCTCATGAACTCTGAATAATCCCGGGTCTCGGCAGTATATTTTACTCTTTGTAACCAAACTAAATATATTGAGATGCTATTTTGACACTCCATTTGTGTTCTCGTTTTTAAACTTCTTTTTGCAACTCCAATCAAGAACTTTTAGAGTGATGCTCAATTAGTTTGGAGTCCAGGAGAGCCTCGTTGATGAAGACCAGAATGTAAAATAAAAACTGCAATTCATAATTAATACAGAAATGCTATGTTTTATAGTTATTTCTTGTTTGAGTCTATCCCACCTAGTGCCGAGATAGCTCAGTTGGGAGAGCGTCAGACTGAAGATCTGAAGGTCCCTGGTTCAAATCTGGAGAGTTCTCATGAACTCTGAATAATCCCGGGTCTCGGCAGTATATTTTACTCTTTGTAACCAAACTAAATATATTGAGATGCTATTTTGACACTCCATTTGTGTTCTCGTTTTTAAACTTCTTTTTGCAACTCCAATCAAGAACTTTTAGAGTGATGCTCAATTAGTTTGGAGTCCAGGAGAGCCTCGTTGATGAAGACCAGAATGTAAAATAAAAACTGCAATTCATAATTAATACAGAAATGCTATGTTTTATAGTTATTTCTTGTTTGAGTCTATCCCACCTAGTGCCGAGATAGCTCAGTTGGGAGAGCGTCAGACTGAAGATCTGAAGGTCCCTGGTTCAAATCTGGAGAGTTCTCATGAACTCTGAATAATCCCGGGTCTCGGCAGTATATTTTACTCTTTGTAACCAAACTAAATATATTGAGATGCTATTTTGACACTCCATTTGTGTTCTCGTTTTTAAACTTCTTTTTGCAACTCCAATCAAGAACTTTTAGAGTGATGCTCAATTAGTTTGGAGTCCAGGAGAGCCTCGTTGATGAAGACCAGAATGTAAAATAAAAACTGCAATTCATAATTAATACAGAAATGCTATGTTTTATAGTTATTTCTTGTTTGAGTCTATCCCACCTAGTGCCGAGATAGCTCAGTTGGGAGAGCGTCAGACTGAAGATCTGAAGGTCCCTGGTTCAAATCTGGAGAGTTCTCATGAACTCTGAATAATCCCGGGTCTCGGCAGTATATTTTACTCTTTGTAACCAAACTAAATATATTGAGATGCTATTTTGACACTCCATTTGTGTTCTCGTTTTTAAACTTCTTTTTGCAACTCCAATCAAGAACTTTTAGAGTGATGCTCAATTAGTTTGGAGTCCAGGAGAGCCTCGTTGATGAAGACCAGAATGTAAAATAAAAACTGCAATTCATAATTAATACAGAAATGCTATGTTTTATAGTTATTTCTTGTTTGAGTCTATCCCACCTAGTGCCGAGATAGCTCAGTTGGGAGAGCGTCAGACTGAAGATCTGAAGGTCCCTGGTTCAAATCTGGAGAGTTCTCATGAACTCTGAATAATCCCGGGTCTCGGCAGTATATTTTACTCTTTGTAACCAAACTAAATATATTGAGATGCTATTTTGACACTCCATTTGTGTTCTCGTTTTTAAACTTCTTTTTGCAACTCCAATCAAGAACTTTTAGAGTGATGCTCAATTAGTTTGGAGTCCAGGAGAGCCTCGTTGATGAAGACCAGAATGTAAAATAAAAACTGCAATTCATAATTAATACAGAAATGCTATGTTTTATAGTTATTTCTTGTTTGAGTCTATCCCACCTAGTGCCGAGATAGCTCAGTTGGGAGAGCGTCAGACTGAAGATCTGAAGGTCCCTGGTTCAAATCTGGAGAGTTCTCATGAACTCTGAATAATCCCGGGTCTCGGCAGTATATTTTACTCTTTGTAACCAAACTAAATATATTGAGATGCTATTTTGACACTCCATTTGTGTTCTCGTTTTTAAACTTCTTTTTGCAACTCCAATCAAGAACTTTTAGAGTGATGCTCAATTAGTTTGGAGTCCAGGAGAGCCTCGTTGATGAAGACCAGAATGTAAAATAAAAACTGCAATTCATAATTAATACAGAAATGCTATGTTTTATAGTTATTTCTTGTTTGAGTCTATCCCACCTAGTGCCGAGATAGCTCAGTTGGGAGAGCGTCAGACTGAAGATCTGAAGGTCCCTGGTTCAAATCTGGAGAGTTCTCATGAACTCTGAATAATCCCGGGTCTCGGCAGTATATTTTACTCTTTGTAACCAAACTAAATATATTGAGATGCTATTTTGACACTCCATTTGTGTTCTCGTTTTTAAACTTCTTTTTGCAACTCCAATCAAGAACTTTTAGAGTGATGCTCAATTAGTTTGGAGTCCAGGAGAGCCTCGTTGATGAAGACCAGAATGTAAAATAAAAACTGCAATTCATAATTAATACAGAAATGCTATGTTTTATAGTTATTTCTTGTTTGAGTCTATCCCACCTAGTGCCGAGATAGCTCAGTTGGGAGAGCGTCAGACTGAAGATCTGAAGGTCCCTGGTTCAAATCTGGAGAGTTCTCATGAACTCTGAATAATCCCGGGTCTCGGCAGTATATTTTACTCTTTGTAACCAAACTAAATATATTGAGATGCTATTTTGACACTCCATTTGTGTTCTCGTTTTTAAACTTCTTTTTGCAACTCCAATCAAGAACTTTTAGAGTGATGCTCAATTAGTTTGGAGTCCAGGAGAGCCTCGTTGATGAAGACCAGAATGTAAAATAAAAACTGCAATTCATAATTAATACAGAAATGCTATGTTTTATAGTTATTTCTTGTTTGAGTCTATCCCACCTAGTGCCGAGATAGCTCAGTTGGGAGAGCGTCAGACTGAAGATCTGAAGGTCCCTGGTTCAAATCTGGAGAGTTCTCATGAACTCTGAATAATCCCGGGTCTCGGCAGTATATTTTACTCTTTGTAACCAAACTAAATATATTGAGATGCTATTTTGACACTCCATTTGTGTTCTCGTTTTTAAACTTCTTTTTGCAACTCCAATCAAGAACTTTTAGAGTGATGCTCAATTAGTTTGGAGTCCAGGAGAGCCTCGTTGATGAAGACCAGAATGTAAAATAAAAACTGCAATTCATAATTAATACAGAAATGCTATGTTTTATAGTTATTTCTTGTTTGAGTCTATCCCACCTAGTGCCGAGATAGCTCAGTTGGGAGAGCGTCAGACTGAAGATCTGAAGGTCCCTGGTTCAAATCTGGAGAGTTCTCATGAACTCTGAATAATCCCGGGTCTCGGCAGTATATTTTACTCTTTGTAACCAAACTAAATATATTGAGATGCTATTTTGACACTCCATTTGTGTTCTCGTTTTTAAACTTCTTTTTGCAACTCCAATCAAGAACTTTTAGAGTGATGCTCAATTAGTTTGGAGTCCAGGAGAGCCTCGTTGATGAAGACCAGAATGTAAAATAAAAACTGCAATTCATAATTAATACAGAAATGCTATGTTTTATAGTTATTTCTTGTTTGAGTCTATCCCACCTAGTGCCGAGATAGCTCAGTTGGGAGAGCGTCAGACTGAAGATCTGAAGGTCCCTGGTTCAAATCTGGAGAGTTCTCATGAACTCTGAATAATCCCGGGTCTCGGCAGTATATTTTACTCTTTGTAACCAAACTAAATATATTGAGATGCTATTTTGACACTCCATTTGTGTTCTCGTTTTTAAACTTCTTTTTGCAACTCCAATCAAGAACTTTTAGAGTGATGCTCAATTAGTTTGGAGTCCAGGAGAGCCTCGTTGATGAAGACCAGAATGTAAAATAAAAACTGCAATTCATAATTAATACAGAAATGCTATGTTTTATAGTTATTTCTTGTTTGAGTCTATCCCACCTAGTGCCGAGATAGCTCAGTTGGGAGAGCGTCAGACTGAAGATCTGAAGGTCCCTGGTTCAAATCTGGAGAGTTCTCATGAACTCTGAATAATCCCGGGTCTCGGCAGTATATTTTACTCTTTGTAACCAAACTAAATATATTGAGATGCTATTTTGACACTCCATTTGTGTTCTCGTTTTTAAACTTCTTTTTGCAACTCCAATCAAGAACTTTTAGAGTGATGCTCAATTAGTTTGGAGTCCAGGAGAGCCTCGTTGATGAAGACCAGAATGTAAAATAAAAACTGCAATTCATAATTAATACAGAAATGCTATGTTTTATAGTTATTTCTTGTTTGAGTCTATCCCACCTAGTGCCGAGATAGCTCAGTTGGGAGAGCGTCAGACTGAAGATCTGAAGGTCCCTGGTTCAAATCTGGAGAGTTCTCATGAACTCTGAATAATCCCGGGTCTCGGCAGTATATTTTACTCTTTGTAACCAAACTAAATATATTGAGATGCTATTTTGACACTCCATTTGTGTTCTCGTTTTTAAACTTCTTTTTGCAACTCCAATCAAGAACTTTTAGAGTGATGCTCAATTAGTTTGGAGTCCAGGAGAGCCTCGTTGATGAAGACCAGAATGTAAAATAAAAACTGCAATTCATAATTAATACAGAAATGCTATGTTTTATAGTTATTTCTTGTTTGAGTCTATCCCACCTAGTGCCGAGATAGCTCAGTTGGGAGAGCGTCAGACTGAAGATCTGAAGGTCCCTGGTTCAAATCTGGAGAGTTCTCATGAACTCTGAATAATCCCGGGTCTCGGCAGTATATTTTACTCTTTGTAACCAAACTAAATATATTGAGATGCTATTTTGACACTCCATTTGTGTTCTCGTTTTTAAACTTCTTTTTGCAACTCCAATCAAGAACTTTTAGAGTGATGCTCAATTAGTTTGGAGTCCAGGAGAGCCTCGTTGATGAAGACCAGAATGTAAAATAAAAACTGCAATTCATAATTAATACAGAAATGCTATGTTTTATAGTTATTTCTTGTTTGAGTCTATCCCACCTAGTGCCGAGATAGCTCAGTTGGGAGAGCGTCAGACTGAAGATCTGAAGGTCCCTGGTTCAAATCTGGAGAGTTCTCATGAACTCTGAATAATCCCGGGTCTCGGCAGTATATTTTACTCTTTGTAACCAAACTAAATATATTGAGATGCTATTTTGACACTCCATTTGTGTTCTCGTTTTTAAACTTCTTTTTGCAACTCCAATCAAGAACTTTTAGAGTGATGCTCAATTAGTTTGGAGTCCAGGAGAGCCTCGTTGATGAAGACCAGAATGTAAAATAAAAACTGCAATTCATAATTAATACAGAAATGCTATGTTTTATAGTTATTTCTTGTTTGAGTCTATCCCACCTAGTGCCGAGATAGCTCAGTTGGGAGAGCGTCAGACTGAAGATCTGAAGGTCCCTGGTTCAAATCTGGAGAGTTCTCATGAACTCTGAATAATCCCGGGTCTCGGCAGTATATTTTACTCTTTGTAACCAAACTAAATATATTGAGATGCTATTTTGACACTCCATTTGTGTTCTCGTTTTTAAACTTCTTTTTGCAACTCCAATCAAGAACTTTTAGAGTGATGCTCAATTAGTTTGGAGTCCAGGAGAGCCTCGTTGATGAAGACCAGAATGTAAAATAAAAACTGCAATTCATAATTAATACAGAAATGCTATGTTTTATAGTTATTTCTTGTTTGAGTCTATCCCACCTAGTGCCGAGATAGCTCAGTTGGGAGAGCGTCAGACTGAAGATCTGAAGGTCCCTGGTTCAAATCTGGAGAGTTCTCATGAACTCTGAATAATCCCGGGTCTCGGCAGTATATTTTACTCTTTGTAACCAAACTAAATATATTGAGATGCTATTTTGACACTCCATTTGTGTTCTCGTTTTTAAACTTCTTTTTGCAACTCCAATCAAGAACTTTTAGAGTGATGCTCAATTAGTTTGGAGTCCAGGAGAGCCTCGTTGATGAAGACCAGAATGTAAAATAAAAACTGCAATTCATAATTAATACAGAAATGCTATGTTTTATAGTTATTTCTTGTTTGAGTCTATCCCACCTAGTGCCGAGATAGCTCAGTTGGGAGAGCGTCAGACTGAAGATCTGAAGGTCCCTGGTTCAAATCTGGAGAGTTCTCATGAACTCTGAATAATCCCGGGTCTCGGCAGTATATTTTACTCTTTGTAACCAAACTAAATATATTGAGATGCTATTTTGACACTCCATTTGTGTTCTCGTTTTTAAACTTCTTTTTGCAACTCCAATCAAGAACTTTTAGAGTGATGCTCAATTAGTTTGGAGTCCAGGAGAGCCTCGTTGATGAAGACCAGAATGTAAAATAAAAACTGCAATTCATAATTAATACAGAAATGCTATGTTTTATAGTTATTTCTTGTTTGAGTCTATCCCACCTAGTGCCGAGATAGCTCAGTTGGGAGAGCGTCAGACTGAAGATCTGAAGGTCCCTGGTTCAAATCTGGAGAGTTCTCATGAACTCTGAATAATCCCGGGTCTCGGCAGTATATTTTACTCTTTGTAACCAAACTAAATATATTGAGATGCTATTTTGACACTCCATTTGTGTTCTCGTTTTTAAACTTCTTTTTGCAACTCCAATCAAGAACTTTTAGAGTGATGCTCAATTAGTTTGGAGTCCAGGAGAGCCTCGTTGATGAAGACCAGAATGTAAAATAAAAACTGCAATTCATAATTAATACAGAAATGCTATGTTTTATAGTTATTTCTTGTTTGAGTCTATCCCACCTAGTGCCGAGATAGCTCAGTTGGGAGAGCGTCAGACTGAAGATCTGAAGGTCCCTGGTTCAAATCTGGAGAGTTCTCATGAACTCTGAATAATCCCGGGTCTCGGCAGTATATTTTACTCTTTGTAACCAAACTAAATATATTGAGATGCTATTTTGACACTCCATTTGTGTTCTCGTTTTTAAACTTCTTTTTGCAACTCCAATCAAGAACTTTTAGAGTGATGCTCAATTAGTTTGGAGTCCAGGAGAGCCTCGTTGATGAAGACCAGAATGTAAAATAAAAACTGCAATTCATAATTAATACAGAAATGCTATGTTTTATAGTTATTTCTTGTTTGAGTCTATCCCACCTAGTGCCGAGATAGCTCAGTTGGGAGAGCGTCAGACTGAAGATCTGAAGGTCCCTGGTTCAAATCTGGAGAGTTCTCATGAACTCTGAATAATCCCGGGTCTCGGCAGTATATTTTACTCTTTGTAACCAAACTAAATATATTGAGATGCTATTTTGACACTCCATTTGTGTTCTCGTTTTTAAACTTCTTTTTGCAACTCCAATCAAGAACTTTTAGAGTGATGCTCAATTAGTTTGGAGTCCAGGAGAGCCTCGTTGATGAAGACCAGAATGTAAAATAAAAACTGCAATTCATAATTAATACAGAAATGCTATGTTTTATAGTTATTTCTTGTTTGAGTCTATCCCACCTAGTGCCGAGATAGCTCAGTTGGGAGAGCGTCAGACTGAAGATCTGAAGGTCCCTGGTTCAAATCTGGAGAGTTCTCATGAACTCTGAATAATCCCGGGTCTCGGCAGTATATTTTACTCTTTGTAACCAAACTAAATATATTGAGATGCTATTTTGACACTCCATTTGTGTTCTCGTTTTTAAACTTCTTTTTGCAACTCCAATCAAGAACTTTTAGAGTGATGCTCAATTAGTTTGGAGTCCAGGAGAGCCTCGTTGATGAAGACCAGAATGTAAAATAAAAACTGCAATTCATAATTAATACAGAAATGCTATGTTTTATAGTTATTTCTTGTTTGAGTCTATCCCACCTAGTGCCGAGATAGCTCAGTTGGGAGAGCGTCAGACTGAAGATCTGAAGGTCCCTGGTTCAAATCTGGAGAGTTCTCATGAACTCTGAATAATCCCGGGTCTCGGCAGTATATTTTACTCTTTGTAACCAAACTAAATATATTGAGATGCTATTTTGACACTCCATTTGTGTTCTCGTTTTTAAACTTCTTTTTGCAACTCCAATCAAGAACTTTTAGAGTGATGCTCAATTAGTTTGGAGTCCAGGAGAGCCTCGTTGATGAAGACCAGAATGTAAAATAAAAACTGCAATTCATAATTAATACAGAAATGCTATGTTTTATAGTTATTTCTTGTTTGAGTCTATCCCACCTAGTGCCGAGATAGCTCAGTTGGGAGAGCGTCAGACTGAAGATCTGAAGGTCCCTGGTTCAAATCTGGAGAGTTCTCATGAACTCTGAATAATCCCGGGTCTCGGCAGTATATTTTACTCTTTGTAACCAAACTAAATATATTGAGATGCTATTTTGACACTCCATTTGTGTTCTCGTTTTTAAACTTCTTTTTGCAACTCCAATCAAGAACTTTTAGAGTGATGCTCAATTAGTTTGGAGTCCAGGAGAGCCTCGTTGATGAAGACCAGAATGTAAAATAAAAACTGCAATTCATAATTAATACAGAAATGCTATGTTTTATAGTTATTTCTTGTTTGAGTCTATCCCACCTAGTGCCGAGATAGCTCAGTTGGGAGAGCGTCAGACTGAAGATCTGAAGGTCCCTGGTTCAAATCTGGAGAGTTCTCATGAACTCTGAATAATCCCGGGTCTCGGCAGTATATTTTACTCTTTGTAACCAAACTAAATATATTGAGATGCTATTTTGACACTCCATTTGTGTTCTCGTTTTTAAACTTCTTTTTGCAACTCCAATCAAGAACTTTTAGAGTGATGCTCAATTAGTTTGGAGTCCAGGAGAGCCTCGTTGATGAAGACCAGAATGTAAAATAAAAACTGCAATTCATAATTAATACAGAAATGCTATGTTTTATAGTTATTTCTTGTTTGAGTCTATCCCACCTAGTGCCGAGATAGCTCAGTTGGGAGAGCGTCAGACTGAAGATCTGAAGGTCCCTGGTTCAAATCTGGAGAGTTCTCATGAACTCTGAATAATCCCGGGTCTCGGCAGTATATTTTACTCTTTGTAACCAAACTAAATATATTGAGATGCTATTTTGACACTCCATTTGTGTTCTCGTTTTTAAACTTCTTTTTGCAACTCCAATCAAGAACTTTTAGAGTGATGCTCAATTAGTTTGGAGTCCAGGAGAGCCTCGTTGATGAAGACCAGAATGTAAAATAAAAACTGCAATTCATAATTAATACAGAAATGCTATGTTTTATAGTTATTTCTTGTTTGAGTCTATCCCACCTAGTGCCGAGATAGCTCAGTTGGGAGAGCGTCAGACTGAAGATCTGAAGGTCCCTGGTTCAAATCTGGAGAGTTCTCATGAACTCTGAATAATCCCGGGTCTCGGCAGTATATTTTACTCTTTGTAACCAAACTAAATATATTGAGATGCTATTTTGACACTCCATTTGTGTTCTCGTTTTTAAACTTCTTTTTGCAACTCCAATCAAGAACTTTTAGAGTGATGCTCAATTAGTTTGGAGTCCAGGAGAGCCTCGTTGATGAAGACCAGAATGTAAAATAAAAACTGCAATTCATAATTAATACAGAAATGCTATGTTTTATAGTTATTTCTTGTTTGAGTCTATCCCACCTAGTGCCGAGATAGCTCAGTTGGGAGAGCGTCAGACTGAAGATCTGAAGGTCCCTGGTTCAAATCTGGAGAGTTCTCATGAACTCTGAATAATCCCGGGTCTCGGCAGTATATTTTACTCTTTGTAACCAAACTAAATATATTGAGATGCTATTTTGACACTCCATTTGTGTTCTCGTTTTTAAACTTCTTTTTGCAACTCCAATCAAGAACTTTTAGAGTGATGCTCAATTAGTTTGGAGTCCAGGAGAGCCTCGTTGATGAAGACCAGAATGTAAAATAAAAACTGCAATTCATAATTAATACAGAAATGCTATGTTTTATAGTTATTTCTTGTTTGAGTCTATCCCACCTAGTGCCGAGATAGCTCAGTTGGGAGAGCGTCAGACTGAAGATCTGAAGGTCCCTGGTTCAAATCTGGAGAGTTCTCATGAACTCTGAATAATCCCGGGTCTCGGCAGTATATTTTACTCTTTGTAACCAAACTAAATATATTGAGATGCTATTTTGACACTCCATTTGTGTTCTCGTTTTTAAACTTCTTTTTGCAACTCCAATCAAGAACTTTTAGAGTGATGCTCAATTAGTTTGGAGTCCAGGAGAGCCTCGTTGATGAAGACCAGAATGTAAAATAAAAACTGCAATTCATAATTAATACAGAAATGCTATGTTTTATAGTTATTTCTTGTTTGAGTCTATCCCACCTAGTGCCGAGATAGCTCAGTTGGGAGAGCGTCAGACTGAAGATCTGAAGGTCCCTGGTTCAAATCTGGAGAGTTCTCATGAACTCTGAATAATCCCGGGTCTCGGCAGTATATTTTACTCTTTGTAACCAAACTAAATATATTGAGATGCTATTTTGACACTCCATTTGTGTTCTCGTTTTTAAACTTCTTTTTGCAACTCCAATCAAGAACTTTTAGAGTGATGCTCAATTAGTTTGGAGTCCAGGAGAGCCTCGTTGATGAAGACCAGAATGTAAAATAAAAACTGCAATTCATAATTAATACAGAAATGCTATGTTTTATAGTTATTTCTTGTTTGAGTCTATCCCACCTAGTGCCGAGATAGCTCAGTTGGGAGAGCGTCAGACTGAAGATCTGAAGGTCCCTGGTTCAAATCTGGAGAGTTCTCATGAACTCTGAATAATCCCGGGTCTCGGCAGTATATTTTACTCTTTGTAACCAAACTAAATATATTGAGATGCTATTTTGACACTCCATTTGTGTTCTCGTTTTTAAACTTCTTTTTGCAACTCCAATCAAGAACTTTTAGAGTGATGCTCAATTAGTTTGGAGTCCAGGAGAGCCTCGTTGATGAAGACCAGAATGTAAAATAAAAACTGCAATTCATAATTAATACAGAAATGCTATGTTTTATAGTTATTTCTTGTTTGAGTCTATCCCACCTAGTGCCGAGATAGCTCAGTTGGGAGAGCGTCAGACTGAAGATCTGAAGGTCCCTGGTTCAAATCTGGAGAGTTCTCATGAACTCTGAATAATCCCGGGTCTCGGCAGTATATTTTACTCTTTGTAACCAAACTAAATATATTGAGATGCTATTTTGACACTCCATTTGTGTTCTCGTTTTTAAACTTCTTTTTGCAACTCCAATCAAGAACTTTTAGAGTGATGCTCAATTAGTTTGGAGTCCAGGAGAGCCTCGTTGATGAAGACCAGAATGTAAAATAAAAACTGCAATTCATAATTAATACAGAAATGCTATGTTTTATAGTTATTTCTTGTTTGAGTCTATCCCACCTAGTGCCGAGATAGCTCAGTTGGGAGAGCGTCAGACTGAAGATCTGAAGGTCCCTGGTTCAAATCTGGAGAGTTCTCATGAACTCTGAATAATCCCGGGTCTCGGCAGTATATTTTACTCTTTGTAACCAAACTAAATATATTGAGATGCTATTTTGACACTCCATTTGTGTTCTCGTTTTTAAACTTCTTTTTGCAACTCCAATCAAGAACTTTTAGAGTGATGCTCAATTAGTTTGGAGTCCAGGAGAGCCTCGTTGATGAAGACCAGAATGTAAAATAAAAACTGCAATTCATAATTAATACAGAAATGCTATGTTTTATAGTTATTTCTTGTTTGAGTCTATCCCACCTAGTGCCGAGATAGCTCAGTTGGGAGAGCGTCAGACTGAAGATCTGAAGGTCCCTGGTTCAAATCTGGAGAGTTCTCATGAACTCTGAATAATCCCGGGTCTCGGCAGTATATTTTACTCTTTGTAACCAAACTAAATATATTGAGATGCTATTTTGACACTCCATTTGTGTTCTCGTTTTTAAACTTCTTTTTGCAACTCCAATCAAGAACTTTTAGAGTGATGCTCAATTAGTTTGGAGTCCAGGAGAGCCTCGTTGATGAAGACCAGAATGTAAAATAAAAACTGCAATTCATAATTAATACAGAAATGCTATGTTTTATAGTTATTTCTTGTTTGAGTCTATCCCACCTAGTGCCGAGATAGCTCAGTTGGGAGAGCGTCAGACTGAAGATCTGAAGGTCCCTGGTTCAAATCTGGAGAGTTCTCATGAACTCTGAATAATCCCGGGTCTCGGCAGTATATTTTACTCTTTGTAACCAAACTAAATATATTGAGATGCTATTTTGACACTCCATTTGTGTTCTCGTTTTTAAACTTCTTTTTGCAACTCCAATCAAGAACTTTTAGAGTGATGCTCAATTAGTTTGGAGTCCAGGAGAGCCTCGTTGATGAAGACCAGAATGTAAAATAAAAACTGCAATTCATAATTAATACAGAAATGCTATGTTTTATAGTTATTTCTTGTTTGAGTCTATCCCACCTAGTGCCGAGATAGCTCAGTTGGGAGAGCGTCAGACTGAAGATCTGAAGGTCCCTGGTTCAAATCTGGAGAGTTCTCATGAACTCTGAATAATCCCGGGTCTCGGCAGTATATTTTACTCTTTGTAACCAAACTAAATATATTGAGATGCTATTTTGACACTCCATTTGTGTTCTCGTTTTTAAACTTCTTTTTGCAACTCCAATCAAGAACTTTTAGAGTGATGCTCAATTAGTTTGGAGTCCAGGAGAGCCTCGTTGATGAAGACCAGAATGTAAAATAAAAACTGCAATTCATAATTAATACAGAAATGCTATGTTTTATAGTTATTTCTTGTTTGAGTCTATCCCACCTAGTGCCGAGATAGCTCAGTTGGGAGAGCGTCAGACTGAAGATCTGAAGGTCCCTGGTTCAAATCTGGAGAGTTCTCATGAACTCTGAATAATCCCGGGTCTCGGCAGTATATTTTACTCTTTGTAACCAAACTAAATATATTGAGATGCTATTTTGACACTCCATTTGTGTTCTCGTTTTTAAACTTCTTTTTGCAACTCCAATCAAGAACTTTTAGAGTGATGCTCAATTAGTTTGGAGTCCAGGAGAGCCTCGTTGATGAAGACCAGAATGTAAAATAAAAACTGCAATTCATAATTAATACAGAAATGCTATGTTTTATAGTTATTTCTTGTTTGAGTCTATCCCACCTAGTGCCGAGATAGCTCAGTTGGGAGAGCGTCAGACTGAAGATCTGAAGGTCCCTGGTTCAAATCTGGAGAGTTCTCATGAACTCTGAATAATCCCGGGTCTCGGCAGTATATTTTACTCTTTGTAACCAAACTAAATATATTGAGATGCTATTTTGACACTCCATTTGTGTTCTCGTTTTTAAACTTCTTTTTGCAACTCCAATCAAGAACTTTTAGAGTGATGCTCAATTAGTTTGGAGTCCAGGAGAGCCTCGTTGATGAAGACCAGAATGTAAAATAAAAACTGCAATTCATAATTAATACAGAAATGCTATGTTTTATAGTTATTTCTTGTTTGAGTCTATCCCACCTAGTGCCGAGATAGCTCAGTTGGGAGAGCGTCAGACTGAAGATCTGAAGGTCCCTGGTTCAAATCTGGAGAGTTCTCATGAACTCTGAATAATCCCGGGTCTCGGCAGTATATTTTACTCTTTGTAACCAAACTAAATATATTGAGATGCTATTTTGACACTCCATTTGTGTTCTCGTTTTTAAACTTCTTTTTGCAACTCCAATCAAGAACTTTTAGAGTGATGCTCAATTAGTTTGGAGTCCAGGAGAGCCTCGTTGATGAAGACCAGAATGTAAAATAAAAACTGCAATTCATAATTAATACAGAAATGCTATGTTTTATAGTTATTTCTTGTTTGAGTCTATCCCACCTAGTGCCGAGATAGCTCAGTTGGGAGAGCGTCAGACTGAAGATCTGAAGGTCCCTGGTTCAAATCTGGAGAGTTCTCATGAACTCTGAATAATCCCGGGTCTCGGCAGTATATTTTACTCTTTGTAACCAAACTAAATATATTGAGATGCTATTTTGACACTCCATTTGTGTTCTCGTTTTTAAACTTCTTTTTGCAACTCCAATCAAGAACTTTTAGAGTGATGCTCAATTAGTTTGGAGTCCAGGAGAGCCTCGTTGATGAAGACCAGAATGTAAAATAAAAACTGCAATTCATAATTAATACAGAAATGCTATGTTTTATAGTTATTTCTTGTTTGAGTCTATCCCACCTAGTGCCGAGATAGCTCAGTTGGGAGAGCGTCAGACTGAAGATCTGAAGGTCCCTGGTTCAAATCTGGAGAGTTCTCATGAACTCTGAATAATCCCGGGTCTCGGCAGTATATTTTACTCTTTGTAACCAAACTAAATATATTGAGATGCTATTTTGACACTCCATTTGTGTTCTCGTTTTTAAACTTCTTTTTGCAACTCCAATCAAGAACTTTTAGAGTGATGCTCAATTAGTTTGGAGTCCAGGAGAGCCTCGTTGATGAAGACCAGAATGTAAAATAAAAACTGCAATTCATAATTAATACAGAAATGCTATGTTTTATAGTTATTTCTTGTTTGAGTCTATCCCACCTAGTGCCGAGATAGCTCAGTTGGGAGAGCGTCAGACTGAAGATCTGAAGGTCCCTGGTTCAAATCTGGAGAGTTCTCATGAACTCTGAATAATCCCGGGTCTCGGCAGTATATTTTACTCTTTGTAACCAAACTAAATATATTGAGATGCTATTTTGACACTCCATTTGTGTTCTCGTTTTTAAACTTCTTTTTGCAACTCCAATCAAGAACTTTTAGAGTGATGCTCAATTAGTTTGGAGTCCAGGAGAGCCTCGTTGATGAAGACCAGAATGTAAAATAAAAACTGCAATTCATAATTAATACAGAAATGCTATGTTTTATAGTTATTTCTTGTTTGAGTCTATCCCACCTAGTGCCGAGATAGCTCAGTTGGGAGAGCGTCAGACTGAAGATCTGAAGGTCCCTGGTTCAAATCTGGAGAGTTCTCATGAACTCTGAATAATCCCGGGTCTCGGCAGTATATTTTACTCTTTGTAACCAAACTAAATATATTGAGATGCTATTTTGACACTCCATTTGTGTTCTCGTTTTTAAACTTCTTTTTGCAACTCCAATCAAGAACTTTTAGAGTGATGCTCAATTAGTTTGGAGTCCAGGAGAGCCTCGTTGATGAAGACCAGAATGTAAAATAAAAACTGCAATTCATAATTAATACAGAAATGCTATGTTTTATAGTTATTTCTTGTTTGAGTCTATCCCACCTAGTGCCGAGATAGCTCAGTTGGGAGAGCGTCAGACTGAAGATCTGAAGGTCCCTGGTTCAAATCTGGAGAGTTCTCATGAACTCTGAATAATCCCGGGTCTCGGCAGTATATTTTACTCTTTGTAACCAAACTAAATATATTGAGATGCTATTTTGACACTCCATTTGTGTTCTCGTTTTTAAACTTCTTTTTGCAACTCCAATCAAGAACTTTTAGAGTGATGCTCAATTAGTTTGGAGTCCAGGAGAGCCTCGTTGATGAAGACCAGAATGTAAAATAAAAACTGCAATTCATAATTAATACAGAAATGCTATGTTTTATAGTTATTTCTTGTTTGAGTCTATCCCACCTAGTGCCGAGATAGCTCAGTTGGGAGAGCGTCAGACTGAAGATCTGAAGGTCCCTGGTTCAAATCTGGAGAGTTCTCATGAACTCTGAATAATCCCGGGTCTCGGCAGTATATTTTACTCTTTGTAACCAAACTAAATATATTGAGATGCTATTTTGACACTCCATTTGTGTTCTCGTTTTTAAACTTCTTTTTGCAACTCCAATCAAGAACTTTTAGAGTGATGCTCAATTAGTTTGGAGTCCAGGAGAGCCTCGTTGATGAAGACCAGAATGTAAAATAAAAACTGCAATTCATAATTAATACAGAAATGCTATGTTTTATAGTTATTTCTTGTTTGAGTCTATCCCACCTAGTGCCGAGATAGCTCAGTTGGGAGAGCGTCAGACTGAAGATCTGAAGGTCCCTGGTTCAAATCTGGAGAGTTCTCATGAACTCTGAATAATCCCGGGTCTCGGCAGTATATTTTACTCTTTGTAACCAAACTAAATATATTGAGATGCTATTTTGACACTCCATTTGTGTTCTCGTTTTTAAACTTCTTTTTGCAACTCCAATCAAGAACTTTTAGAGTGATGCTCAATTAGTTTGGAGTCCAGGAGAGCCTCGTTGATGAAGACCAGAATGTAAAATAAAAACTGCAATTCATAATTAATACAGAAATGCTATGTTTTATAGTTATTTCTTGTTTGAGTCTATCCCACCTAGTGCCGAGATAGCTCAGTTGGGAGAGCGTCAGACTGAAGATCTGAAGGTCCCTGGTTCAAATCTGGAGAGTTCTCATGAACTCTGAATAATCCCGGGTCTCGGCAGTATATTTTACTCTTTGTAACCAAACTAAATATATTGAGATGCTATTTTGACACTCCATTTGTGTTCTCGTTTTTAAACTTCTTTTTGCAACTCCAATCAAGAACTTTTAGAGTGATGCTCAATTAGTTTGGAGTCCAGGAGAGCCTCGTTGATGAAGACCAGAATGTAAAATAAAAACTGCAATTCATAATTAATACAGAAATGCTATGTTTTATAGTTATTTCTTGTTTGAGTCTATCCCACCTAGTGCCGAGATAGCTCAGTTGGGAGAGCGTCAGACTGAAGATCTGAAGGTCCCTGGTTCAAATCTGGAGAGTTCTCATGAACTCTGAATAATCCCGGGTCTCGGCAGTATATTTTACTCTTTGTAACCAAACTAAATATATTGAGATGCTATTTTGACACTCCATTTGTGTTCTCGTTTTTAAACTTCTTTTTGCAACTCCAATCAAGAACTTTTAGAGTGATGCTCAATTAGTTTGGAGTCCAGGAGAGCCTCGTTGATGAAGACCAGAATGTAAAATAAAAACTGCAATTCATAATTAATACAGAAATGCTATGTTTTATAGTTATTTCTTGTTTGAGTCTATCCCACCTAGTGCCGAGATAGCTCAGTTGGGAGAGCGTCAGACTGAAGATCTGAAGGTCCCTGGTTCAAATCTGGAGAGTTCTCATGAACTCTGAATAATCCCGGGTCTCGGCAGTATATTTTACTCTTTGTAACCAAACTAAATATATTGAGATGCTATTTTGACACTCCATTTGTGTTCTCGTTTTTAAACTTCTTTTTGCAACTCCAATCAAGAACTTTTAGAGTGATGCTCAATTAGTTTGGAGTCCAGGAGAGCCTCGTTGATGAAGACCAGAATGTAAAATAAAAACTGCAATTCATAATTAATACAGAAATGCTATGTTTTATAGTTATTTCTTGTTTGAGTCTATCCCACCTAGTGCCGAGATAGCTCAGTTGGGAGAGCGTCAGACTGAAGATCTGAAGGTCCCTGGTTCAAATCTGGAGAGTTCTCATGAACTCTGAATAATCCCGGGTCTCGGCAGTATATTTTACTCTTTGTAACCAAACTAAATATATTGAGATGCTATTTTGACACTCCATTTGTGTTCTCGTTTTTAAACTTCTTTTTGCAACTCCAATCAAGAACTTTTAGAGTGATGCTCAATTAGTTTGGAGTCCAGGAGAGCCTCGTTGATGAAGACCAGAATGTAAAATAAAAACTGCAATTCATAATTAATACAGAAATGCTATGTTTTATAGTTATTTCTTGTTTGAGTCTATCCCACCTAGTGCCGAGATAGCTCAGTTGGGAGAGCGTCAGACTGAAGATCTGAAGGTCCCTGGTTCAAATCTGGAGAGTTCTCATGAACTCTGAATAATCCCGGGTCTCGGCAGTATATTTTACTCTTTGTAACCAAACTAAATATATTGAGATGCTATTTTGACACTCCATTTGTGTTCTCGTTTTTAAACTTCTTTTTGCAACTCCAATCAAGAACTTTTAGAGTGATGCTCAATTAGTTTGGAGTCCAGGAGAGCCTCGTTGATGAAGACCAGAATGTAAAATAAAAACTGCAATTCATAATTAATACAGAAATGCTATGTTTTATAGTTATTTCTTGTTTGAGTCTATCCCACCTAGTGCCGAGATAGCTCAGTTGGGAGAGCGTCAGACTGAAGATCTGAAGGTCCCTGGTTCAAATCTGGAGAGTTCTCATGAACTCTGAATAATCCCGGGTCTCGGCAGTATATTTTACTCTTTGTAACCAAACTAAATATATTGAGATGCTATTTTGACACTCCATTTGTGTTCTCGTTTTTAAACTTCTTTTTGCAACTCCAATCAAGAACTTTTAGAGTGATGCTCAATTAGTTTGGAGTCCAGGAGAGCCTCGTTGATGAAGACCAGAATGTAAAATAAAAACTGCAATTCATAATTAATACAGAAATGCTATGTTTTATAGTTATTTCTTGTTTGAGTCTATCCCACCTAGTGCCGAGATAGCTCAGTTGGGAGAGCGTCAGACTGAAGATCTGAAGGTCCCTGGTTCAAATCTGGAGAGTTCTCATGAACTCTGAATAATCCCGGGTCTCGGCAGTATATTTTACTCTTTGTAACCAAACTAAATATATTGAGATGCTATTTTGACACTCCATTTGTGTTCTCGTTTTTAAACTTCTTTTTGCAACTCCAATCAAGAACTTTTAGAGTGATGCTCAATTAGTTTGGAGTCCAGGAGAGCCTCGTTGATGAAGACCAGAATGTAAAATAAAAACTGCAATTCATAATTAATACAGAAATGCTATGTTTTATAGTTATTTCTTGTTTGAGTCTATCCCACCTAGTGCCGAGATAGCTCAGTTGGGAGAGCGTCAGACTGAAGATCTGAAGGTCCCTGGTTCAAATCTGGAGAGTTCTCATGAACTCTGAATAATCCCGGGTCTCGGCAGTATATTTTACTCTTTGTAACCAAACTAAATATATTGAGATGCTATTTTGACACTCCATTTGTGTTCTCGTTTTTAAACTTCTTTTTGCAACTCCAATCAAGAACTTTTAGAGTGATGCTCAATTAGTTTGGAGTCCAGGAGAGCCTCGTTGATGAAGACCAGAATGTAAAATAAAAACTGCAATTCATAATTAATACAGAAATGCTATGTTTTATAGTTATTTCTTGTTTGAGTCTATCCCACCTAGTGCCGAGATAGCTCAGTTGGGAGAGCGTCAGACTGAAGATCTGAAGGTCCCTGGTTCAAATCTGGAGAGTTCTCATGAACTCTGAATAATCCCGGGTCTCGGCAGTATATTTTACTCTTTGTAACCAAACTAAATATATTGAGATGCTATTTTGACACTCCATTTGTGTTCTCGTTTTTAAACTTCTTTTTGCAACTCCAATCAAGAACTTTTAGAGTGATGCTCAATTAGTTTGGAGTCCAGGAGAGCCTCGTTGATGAAGACCAGAATGTAAAATAAAAACTGCAATTCATAATTAATACAGAAATGCTATGTTTTATAGTTATTTCTTGTTTGAGTCTATCCCACCTAGTGCCGAGATAGCTCAGTTGGGAGAGCGTCAGACTGAAGATCTGAAGGTCCCTGGTTCAAATCTGGAGAGTTCTCATGAACTCTGAATAATCCCGGGTCTCGGCAGTATATTTTACTCTTTGTAACCAAACTAAATATATTGAGATGCTATTTTGACACTCCATTTGTGTTCTCGTTTTTAAACTTCTTTTTGCAACTCCAATCAAGAACTTTTAGAGTGATGCTCAATTAGTTTGGAGTCCAGGAGAGCCTCGTTGATGAAGACCAGAATGTAAAATAAAAACTGCAATTCATAATTAATACAGAAATGCTATGTTTTATAGTTATTTCTTGTTTGAGTCTATCCCACCTAGTGCCGAGATAGCTCAGTTGGGAGAGCGTCAGACTGAAGATCTGAAGGTCCCTGGTTCAAATCTGGAGAGTTCTCATGAACTCTGAATAATCCCGGGTCTCGGCAGTATATTTTACTCTTTGTAACCAAACTAAATATATTGAGATGCTATTTTGACACTCCATTTGTGTTCTCGTTTTTAAACTTCTTTTTGCAACTCCAATCAAGAACTTTTAGAGTGATGCTCAATTAGTTTGGAGTCCAGGAGAGCCTCGTTGATGAAGACCAGAATGTAAAATAAAAACTGCAATTCATAATTAATACAGAAATGCTATGTTTTATAGTTATTTCTTGTTTGAGTCTATCCCACCTAGTGCCGAGATAGCTCAGTTGGGAGAGCGTCAGACTGAAGATCTGAAGGTCCCTGGTTCAAATCTGGAGAGTTCTCATGAACTCTGAATAATCCCGGGTCTCGGCAGTATATTTTACTCTTTGTAACCAAACTAAATATATTGAGATGCTATTTTGACACTCCATTTGTGTTCTCGTTTTTAAACTTCTTTTTGCAACTCCAATCAAGAACTTTTAGAGTGATGCTCAATTAGTTTGGAGTCCAGGAGAGCCTCGTTGATGAAGACCAGAATGTAAAATAAAAACTGCAATTCATAATTAATACAGAAATGCTATGTTTTATAGTTATTTCTTGTTTGAGTCTATCCCACCTAGTGCCGAGATAGCTCAGTTGGGAGAGCGTCAGACTGAAGATCTGAAGGTCCCTGGTTCAAATCTGGAGAGTTCTCATGAACTCTGAATAATCCCGGGTCTCGGCAGTATATTTTACTCTTTGTAACCAAACTAAATATATTGAGATGCTATTTTGACACTCCATTTGTGTTCTCGTTTTTAAACTTCTTTTTGCAACTCCAATCAAGAACTTTTAGAGTGATGCTCAATTAGTTTGGAGTCCAGGAGAGCCTCGTTGATGAAGACCAGAATGTAAAATAAAAACTGCAATTCATAATTAATACAGAAATGCTATGTTTTATAGTTATTTCTTGTTTGAGTCTATCCCACCTAGTGCCGAGATAGCTCAGTTGGGAGAGCGTCAGACTGAAGATCTGAAGGTCCCTGGTTCAAATCTGGAGAGTTCTCATGAACTCTGAATAATCCCGGGTCTCGGCAGTATATTTTACTCTTTGTAACCAAACTAAATATATTGAGATGCTATTTTGACACTCCATTTGTGTTCTCGTTTTTAAACTTCTTTTTGCAACTCCAATCAAGAACTTTTAGAGTGATGCTCAATTAGTTTGGAGTCCAGGAGAGCCTCGTTGATGAAGACCAGAATGTAAAATAAAAACTGCAATTCATAATTAATACAGAAATGCTATGTTTTATAGTTATTTCTTGTTTGAGTCTATCCCACCTAGTGCCGAGATAGCTCAGTTGGGAGAGCGTCAGACTGAAGATCTGAAGGTCCCTGGTTCAAATCTGGAGAGTTCTCATGAACTCTGAATAATCCCGGGTCTCGGCAGTATATTTTACTCTTTGTAACCAAACTAAATATATTGAGATGCTATTTTGACACTCCATTTGTGTTCTCGTTTTTAAACTTCTTTTTGCAACTCCAATCAAGAACTTTTAGAGTGATGCTCAATTAGTTTGGAG
>JAEMWC010000482.1:582500-585000 GCA_016490735.1 Pachyseris speciosa
TATGGCCTTTTGAGTTTGGACAAGAACGAAACTGACCGTTTTTAACGTCAAAGAGAAAACGACAAAAATGCCCCCTTTTTGCCTTCATGTTTTTTAAGGAAATCATCGCCGAAAAACCAAACCTCAACCACCATAATGAAATTCAGTCCTTTTTCTAGCTTAGAAATGACTTTTTTTTTTCATATTCTTCTCCCGAGTATAGATACAGCCTTTTGTTCCAGTGCATTCGGGCCTTTCCGCCATTTTCAACATCTAGACCACATTGCATGCTGGGAAATGACGAGAATTTTTGACAGCACCCGTTCCTTCTCCCAATTCTTTCACATATAAACTAAGTCTACAGCCACTCCGACCTACTGCCAAAAATTCCTGCTTGTGGTCATCTTCAGTACTCAGAAATTCCAAAATATGTGGCGGTAGGTCGAGAAATTCATCAATAGTCGAGTCCCCAAGGTACTAAGTGTTCGACCGGCCAAATTCCCAGTTCGTCGAGTAACAAGCCAAATTCAACAACAAAGTACATCACCTTGCTCGATTCTTTGAGAAAGTGGACTCTTAGCTACCGTCACGCGCAATGATGCTCATCAGGCAGCCGCTAAAGATGAAAAATGGCTGTAAATTTAGCAGAAATCGCAAGCAAACCGAACTTGGGCCATTGTTGTCGCTTCACGGATAAAAAATAGCTACGTCAAAATGACGTTTTCAGAAACCTTGAGCCTCCAGTGGCTTAGGACAGCACCACTTTTCCCTGGTAGTTCAAATAAAGAGTCACGAATCGCTTTTCATCGTTTATAGGTGGAAAATCACTCCGAAAATGTAAAAACAGCCGGTAGTCAATGGGTTAAACTTCTTTTTGCAACTCCAATCAAGAACTTTTAGAGTGATGCTCAATTAGTTTGTAGTCCAGGAAAGCCTCGTTGATGAAGACCAGAATGTAAAATAAAAACTGCAATTCGTAATTAATACAGAAATGCTATGTTTTATAGTTTTTTCTTGTTTGAGTCTATTGCAGCTAGTGCCGAGATAGCTCAGTTGTGAGAGGGTCAGAGTGAAGATCCGTTTTCCAGTCTTATTGATCCAGTCACTTTGACCTGTACTTTATGCTCATGGCAGGCTTTGAGAAATGTGAATATAAGGAAGGAAAGTTCCATCGGCACATGCCCAACAAGTTTGTTATCAGCTTCAAGGTAAGTCCCAACTGCGTATTTATGGTGTTCTTTAGCTTCTTTACGGTCATCATTCCTGCATGCCAGAGACTCTCCTATGATTGGAGACCACGCCGCTTTGTAAACATGATGACCTCGTATAACAGACGAAAATTCCACTTCATAAACAAACATCGAATTCCAAATAAGAATTCCAAATCAAGTGATAGTCAGAAAGCGCCATAATCGTAGATATTTACCTCTAGTAGTTTCGGCGCGTAGCTGCTTTCCCGCTTCTTCCTCATAATTTATGTCATTTGCACTGTTCTTACATTCGGTGAATCATTAACAGCTTCAAGCAGTCACGTTCACTTGCAATCCTAAACCCATTCTTTGACGTATCCAGCTGCGTACAGTGATCACTTTGTGTAGAAACATGGAGGCTGATGGTTCTCAGTCTCATGCCGGCAAAAAGGTCAATTCTTATTCAACAGAATTTAAACTAGAAGCCGTACGGTTTGCCGTGGAATGCAATAGTAACTATCAAGCAGCGAAGAAGTTCAACGTGGACCGGAAGAGAATACGAGAGTGGCAAGCAAACCAGAGTAAATTAGAATCTGCTAGTTGCAAGCGAAAGCGGCTCGCCGGGGCGGGAAGAACGCCTTTTGATCTGGATATTGAAGAAGTGTTGTTGGAATAGGTCCACGAACGACGCTCTAATGGTTTTCGTGTATCAAGGAAAATGATCAGAAGCAAAGCAAGGTTTCTCCACGAGGAGAAATGCAAGGAAATGGAACTTCCTCCAACATTCACGCGGCAAGCATTGGGTGGGTGCAGAAGTTCATGACCAGACATGGGTTATGCATACGGCGCAAGACAACGGAATCCCAAAAGGATCCCGAAAAACTAATTGACAAACTGATCGCATATGTGTTACAAGCAAGACGGCTACGTGTAAAGTTCTCCTACAGTGACAGTGACATTATAGCAATGGACGAAACAGCCGTTTGGCAAGACATGCTTTCCGATACAAATGTTGATTCCATCGGCCACAACACCATAGCCATGAAAACAACTGGTCACGAGAAGACAAAGGTTTCAGTTTGCTTAACAGCGCCAAGCAGATGGAACGAAATTGAAGCCTTTTATCGTCTTTCCCGGTGCTAAGAGAGAAACCAAATTACTCAATGAAGAATTTAAGGCTAAATGTGTTGTAGCATCATCTTCTAATGGGTGGATGAACGAAGAACTGACCCTTGACTGGGTAAGAAGTATTCTGGGGAAGTTTTCATTCACCCGACGAATCTTGGCGTGAGATTCGTTCAAGTTCCACGTGATGGAAACAGTCAAACAAG
>JAEMWC010000482.1:592500-656095 GCA_016490735.1 Pachyseris speciosa
TACTTTTAAAATGGTGGCTGTTTTAAGAAAGCACTTTCTGTGGTTTTTAATCTTGTTATTTAGTGCAGAGTGTGAGCTTGAGCAATGTAATTCAAATCAGTTTGGATAAACTTGCAGTCTTATAATAATAATAATATAATAATAAGAATAATAAGTATAATAATAATATTTACTTAATTATCCTCTCCCTGTTGGGGCTTTTCATTGATAATCATACAAATGCCAACTATGCGAGAAACAAATAATTCAAATAAACAGAACATGATAAGAATCCCAACTGGCCGGAGGCAAACCAGTTGGCTATTTACAAGGATGACCGAGGAGTTGAACCAGGGACTACCCAGAACAACACCAGCTAGAGGCCAGAGCGGGATTTGAACCTGGGGCAACTGCATTGAAATTCAGCGCCCTAACTGCCTCCCTAGTCTAATTTAGCTGCCAAACACTTGCTTCTCTTAATTGAGGCAGCTGAAAGAGCTGGAATCAGCTCTAATGACAATGTTCAATTTTACTGTAGTGTAATCAGATCAGTTCTTCAATACTTGTGTCAATTGTATCACGGCAGCCTTCCTAATTACTTACATGAAGAAATCAAATGTATCCAGAGGCACACCATATAAATAGTTTTTCTTCAACTAAAGTATAGAGGCATTCGAAAAGGCTGGTATCCCTAGAATTTCTGCCAGGTGCAAGTCATTGTTTGTGAACTTATTTGATGACAAAAAAACCCCATAAACTTGCAGAAGTATTACCACCTACAGGCCAGGTCATCATAGACAGCTAGGAAATGAGAGACTCTTTATACCCCTGCCTGTAGTTTTACTAGATTGGTTTTTAAAAAAATTCCTTTATCATCAGCTGTAGCATGTGCGTAGTTCTCATGATAACTTGTGATGAGTTTGTTAACATAGATTACTGTTGCTTAATATCTCACCATCTTACCATTTCTTAATGTTGTATGTTGATATAGATTGTGTAGATAACTATTCCTTGATATTTATATTCATTATTGTGATAGGCACGTAATTATTTTAGTCACCTAGACTGCAAAGTATGTTATTCAATAAACAATATTGAATTCTTCTTCTTCTCTTCTTCTTCTTCTTCTTCTGTTACATTCTCATCACTACAATTTTTGTGATTTTTACCCTTCCATTTGATTGACAATTATTTCATCATTAGTGACTATTAACCCATCCCAGACTTTGTGTTTTGCTAATGTTTTAAATTAAAACTTGGTTAATCAGTGCTTGAGATATTATTATCTTTTCTGGTCTGTCTTGAAAATCTGTTTGGAGAGTACATGATGCGCATGACATCATTTTATTAATATAGCAGTCATATTTTCACTTCTCTCCTACCAACCCCCCCCCCCCTAACCCCATAGGTATTAGGTATTGGACATGTTCAAATATTATTGCACCCACATTTCCAAACTGGCAGAAAAGTCAAAGGCAAGCAGTGATTGAGTTATTTAACAGAGTAGTCATTGAGAGTTTTGTGTCAGTTTAAGAGTAGTTTCATATTTAGCTCCTGAGATAGATCACCAAATTGTATGAACATTTTGAAAATGAGGTAGGACACTCTGAAGGTAAGGACCTAAAACAGTAAGAAAACAAACAGCTTGACTACAAAAAAGCTTATACATGTGTAAGACCACTCAATTCTTCACAGCACAGTTATTTGTGGGGTATGTGTTATAATGTTCCAAAACTCTGATTGACAGTTGCTAGAAATATTATGGAACTTCATGCCATCAATTTAAAGTATATTCAATTTGTTGTTGGTTGACCAGTTAACATTTGGAAATTTTTAATCCACAGAAAGAACCCAGCATTTGCAACAATGTTGTTGGATACTTTGCAGTGTATCGCATCTGCTTTGCCATGGCAGTATTCTTTTTCTTTTTTTGCCTCATCATGTATGGTGTTAAAAGCAGTAAAGATCCAAGGTCTGGAATACAGAATGGCTTCTGGGGCATCAAGGTCCTGATATATGTGGGAGCTATAGTGGGGGCATTTTTTATCCCTAGTGGAACATTTCAAGAAGGTACTGTAGACATTGAGCCATAAGTTTGCTCAACCTTGTTGGCTGGTCACGTGTCTATGGGTACAAGTTTAGTCAGCAAAATAAAGCTTTGTATCTGTCTGCACAGAGGATGGGTCCTTGACTTAGTGGGGACAAACTTTAACTTTCCTGCCCCTCCTTTCAATCATTTTTCTGGAATCTGCAAAAATCTAGCAGACACGTGACCAGCCACAACCAAGGTACTTTCTTGAGGGAGGAAGAGAGAGGACCCTGGGAATGAGGTTGAAGTTTGCTATGCTCATTCTCACCTGAATAACTCACTGAATGCATTTTTCACCTTTTGCACTAATCACAGCATCCACTGAATTTACATTTACTATAAAAACTGTTCATAAATAGCCAGTGGTCAGTGTTCTTGCTAAGTTTACACAGCAAAATGGCGGATACTTTGCAATATTTTGAAATTTGCATCTCATGCATATGCATAAATTGTCAAGAGCTTTGACCTGTTTGCTGGGTCAAATACTGTGAGAGCTGTAAGAATTTGCCTCTCAGGAAATCTCTCTCGGCTCTTGAGGTGAATAACCATACATGTACACTGTACCAGTGGCTTTAATGTACTGCTGACTGTATGGTAATGCAGAGGTTATTGAGAGGGCTAGTGATAAAAATGCAGGGCACTCAGCAAAATGAAAGGGTGAGCAAGAAAATGGCAGGGTGGAGCACCCTTTCACTTTGGCCAGCTAGAGCACTGTAACACTCAACTTAGAAAGCTGAAAATAACTGTTCTTGTCATTTCCTTGCAGTGTGGATGTACTTTGGCCTGATTGGTGCATTCCTGTTTATCCTGATTCAGCTGGTTCTGCTTGTGGACTTTGCACATTCCTGGAACAGTACTTGGGTTGAACGAATGGAAGAAACTGGTTCCAAAGTGTGGGCAGCACTCCTTCTTTTCTTCACATTTTTGATGTACGGAATTGCACTGGCAGGAATTGTGTGCCTATACATATACTTCACTCACGGGAAAGAAGGTGCACCAGAGAAAAAGTGTCATACCAACAAGTTCTTTATCAGCTTTAGTTTGATCCTGTGTGTGATTGCATCAGCTTTGGCCATTCATCCCAAAATACAAGAGCATCAGCCCAGATCTGGTAGGTTCTGGTAGTATAGTAGATTTAGCATGTACTGTAGCATTTATGTAACTTTTTATAACTACCCATCTTGTGGTAAGTGACTTGTGCTATAGTGTAGTGAAAATAAGATGGGCCCAAGGTTGGTGGTTCTCTACCATTGTGTTTTGTTCTTCAAAATGAAACTAATGGTTTGTCAGTGTGCCTATCTTCCCCCCCCCCGAGGTGTTATTATTGGGTACTGGCATTATACAGCAATTGCTAACCTTGGAACACACAAGGGGGGTGGTAGTACTCCTTTTTAAGCTGTTGGGGTGTGGATGTTGTGTGGGGTCTTCATTTGCATGGAAGACCTTGGACTAGCTAGAGCCCTATCAACATACCCAATTCTGTGTTACTTTGTTATGTGGAAAAATCTTCAGCTCAGCCAGTAGGATGTTTCCATGTCAAAATTGTTCACCAAGCGTGTTTATTGTGTCAGTCATAAGAACAAGGATTTTCACTATAAGAAGCACAAAGAATGATGATTTCCTTGTGTTGCTCTTGTGCAAGTGATATTGATTGGTTTTTCCTTCAGGTCTTCTTCAGGCTGCAGTTATCACGCTTTATGCAGTTTATTTGACATGGTCAGCTCTGCTCTATGACCCAGGTTGGTCTGTTAGATCTGTTTACATATACCATAGTTTTTCGGTTCAGGCGCACTAAATAGTGTCTATAAGACGCACCCCCAACTCAGCAACTCCATTGTGTCAATTTTTTTCTGTAAAACACTTGGTTTTAAGATGCACTATAAACTGAGAAGGAAAATTAGAAGGAAGTACATGTGGAGTGACAACAAAGTTGTAATAAACAAGAACAAAAAAGCTGTGCATAAACAAAGAGCCAAAAAAGTAGGGAGAACACATTTTATCGAGTGTATTTACTTGTGACCCACTAAATAACCAAACGTTTGTAAACAAAGCAAAACTGTTGTGTCCTAATTCGATTTGAACAAAATTGTCATTTGCGCAGTCAAATAAAACTAAAGTTGATTCACCTTGATTATACTAAGGCATAAATAAATTGTCACACATGCTCAATGACAAGTAAGTTTGAGTTGCCAGCGAATGCTCAAGTTAACTGGCTTCAAATGTCAGTGCACAAAAATCGATGGATGGATGGATGAAGAAGGTTTGTATAATTATTTTGTAAAGAAACACAGTTTACATTTCTCGCAACGGAGGTGTTTGCAATGTTAGTGCGATAAGTATCACATTACAGAGCATGTGCTTTTAATCATGTTTGATATGCAAATTTATACGGCTTTGGTTTGAAAATACTTGCAACGTTTGTTATCTCCCAGTTTTGAATCGAATAATGAGGGTTAAGACAATTATTGTCTTTACCCTCATGTTGGGAACTAAATAGTGGATGTGAAAAACCTCCATACCTATGAAAGTAAGATGAGTGCTTAATCATAGTGGAAGATGCAAATTTAAAAAACTGTTAATAATAATAATAATTTAGAACTTATATAGCGCATTTTCCATGTGTATATGATCAAATGCGCTTTACAAGCAGATGAAATTGGAATTTGGAAATGTTGTTTTTTGTTTCAGGAAATATTTGCCTATAAGGCGCATCCCTAGTTTAAGAATAATTTTCGGTTGAAATAGTGAAAACCTACAAAAAAAAAACAGTGCGCCTTATAACAGAAAAACTATGTATGTAGCACTTTTCTCACAATAAAATGTACATAATGTACTGGTAATATTAACTTTTCTTCAGTGGAAACCCTGGGAACATAAAAACCCTCCCCCCCCCTCCCCAATGTTTTTAAGGTACATGATCCATATGTTTTCTTGTTTTGAGTGATGGTAACTATAAAAATGCTTATTTTTGCTCACTGTATGTCATGTGTATGTGTGTTTGTCTGTGTGTGTGTGCCGACCTACACTAGTATTATCACTTTTGTTAAACTGGCTGCCTGCCCTCTTTAACTCTATGGTGATTTCAGGTAGCCAGTCCCTTCTCTTTTTTATAATTGAATTAATTAAATGTCTGCAATGTAACTGAATGGGGAAATAAAGCATGTTGTTGTTGTTTGTTGTTGTTGTTTTTGACAAAAATCCCTATATACCCTGAATTTTTTCATGCACTGAAACCCAAGATGTACATGGCATGTATATATGTTGTAGTTCAACTTTTTGCTTGGTTCAGTTTTTATTTTCTTTGTTCTTGTGTAACTATGATAATGAGTACAAAACAGAGGAAAATAAAAAAGGATTGAAAATGAACCACAACATATATACATGTACTGCCATAAAATGCTGGCACTCAAACCAGGGGAACTGCTGTGTTAACAGCTAGAGGCAAAACCAATGAACTGCTTTATGTACTAGTGAGAACCAACCAAAACTCCCATAAGCCTCTTATTATGATCATCCCCTTTTCCCTTATTAAACCCAGTTTTAAGTACGCCTACTAAAATTAATGACGACACCAGGCTTTCCTCTCAATTAGCTTGGCCAACACTGAGCTGTCTTTAAAGTATGTTGGTTATTTCAGATGCTTCATGTAACCCATTTGTCAACGCTGACCCTGCCGTGAAGAGCATTGATAATCAGGCCATCATTGGCATTGTGCTGATGTTCCTCATGGTTATCTATGCAAGCGTCAGGACAGCAAGCAGCTCACAGGTTGGAAAGCTTGGCATGACAAGTAAAACAGTTTCACCAGGTACCACGGAAACAACAACTCTGCGTGACGAGGCAGGTGGAACCAGTGACATAAACTTAATGGAGGATGGACATGGGCAGCGGGTGTATGATGACGAGCAGGACCAAGTGGCTTACAGCTACTCATTTTATCACTTCATGCTGTTTTTGGCATCCCTCTACATCATGATGACACTTACTAATTGGTACAAGTAAGTAAAGTTGTATGTACTCAAGGTTACAAAACAGTGGAGCAAATGAGCACGAGTATAATTGCAGATCACGAATGTTGTAGGTCATTCATCATAGGTTTCTCCTCTACTCAAACTGTGTTACATTGGTCTTTTCTCAATCAATTAAAATGCACCTAAAGGCAAAAATGTTTCTTCTTAAGATATTCTTTCCACTTATAGCAAACATATTTTACCATTTTCACCTCAAAATTTGCTTTTCATGTGCCACACGAGCTATGTAAAGTTAGCAAAACTAGCAGTCATATGGCCCCACAACCATGCTGTGAGAGGCATGGGCCTATTCTCAGTTTTACGTCACATACTGTTTTGCAATGCAAAAACTCTTTGAAAACTTGAATGCAAAGCAGTTTGTGACATAAAAATTAATCAAGAATAGGACCATGCCTCTCACAGCACAGTCGTGGGGCCACAATTATGACTGCTAGTTTTGCTAGCTTAACATAGCTTGTGCAACAAAATTTTTTGGCTTTAGGTGCACTTTAAACCTTATTCAGTCAGAAGTCCTCATTGTAAGGGTTTCTGTTAGAGACTAGGCTTACATATAAACAGACAATGTAGGTTGGGGACTTGTTTTTAATATAAATCGTTGATTGTAGTAACACAAAACTGAATTAAGTGCAGGTTACTTAACAACCCATCAATAGTGCTGAAACCACTCTTAATGTTTTAACCAGGAACAGACGAGTTCTGTTCCTAATGAATAGTGAATAATGAATTCTACAGTGTTTCCTGATGTCTGTCAATGATCTGCTGTACCATATTTTGTTAACAGGCCTGAATCCAGTAACCTGCAAAACCTGACCAACAGTGAAGCTGCAGTGTGGATCAAGATCACCTCCAGTTGGATGGGGCTGTTGGTGTACATTTGGACCTTGATTGCTCCTGTCCTGTTTCCAGACAGAGACTTTGACTAAATATAACCACCCCACGCCCATCATGCGGGGCTAATGGTAGTCCCATTACAAGGCAAACTAAATTACCACATCAGTGTTTACTAATAAAGAAATACTATGCATAATACGTAATGTAGAGAGGATACATAAATGGTAGTGTTAGAAACTTTGTTCCCAGGTTTTTTTATTAATAATAAGTTACACTGTTATTCGGTTAAAATTGTGTGGCTAAATTTGACTAAGATATTGAATGAATGAGATTACAGTAAGTGGCCACAAAGCCTGCTTTCCGAAACCCTCGTAACATCCATCAAGATGTAAAACTTAAATTTATTTTTTTTCTGTAATCAGCGGGTTTTTTTTCGTTTGTTGGAAGTAAAAATGTTTATGAAGAATACCTTTCCTTTAAGCCAAGGTCAATGTTTGTATGGACCTGTAAGAGTGAAAATTAACAATTGTTTTGAACAAGAGTCCCCTCTCTTTCATCCAAACCACCTTGGATCTATGAGCCGCTGTTTTGAAATTTAAAGTATCAGTAACACTGTAGCCGTGTTCCTATGTAAATGTGTAAAATGTAATTGTAATTTGTTTACCCACAATCCACCTTAGGAGCTGAGAGCTCATTCAACATGTGACCGTGCATTCCAGATCGAATTGGAATTTAGAAATGTTGGTTTTTGAGGAGAGGGGAAAACTGGAGTAACTGGAGAAAAACCTCTCGGAGCAGAGAAGAGAACCAACAACAAACTCAACCCACATATGACGCCAGGTCTGGGAATCGAACCCAGGCCACATTGGTGGGAGGCGAGTGCTCTCACCACTACGCCATCCCTTTTCCCCACAAACTATTAAACATCAGAAATGACCCTGTCTCTTCTTAGTAACAATTCACCCCCTAAAGTCAATGCCCATTTATGCTTTTAGAAATCTGATATTGAAAAGATGAAAAGTGATGAATATTACTTAACTCATCCAAGACTTATAATTATGTAATTTTTTGTTATAATTTGGGGTCAAATCTAGTGTGGTTTGTTTAATAATTCTTTAAAAAAATAATTACCTTTACAAATGCCATTGGCTTGGAATATCAAATTTACAAAAATGTAGAGAAGAGAGAGAAATTGAAGGATTAAGTGACAAACTGGGATCATGTCATTTGTGATTACCTTGATCGCACTTGAAGACATCATGATTGAGTATACTTAAAATCAGACGGTCATGCACTTTGTTGCCCCTGCAGAGACAGAGCAATGTTTCTGCTAAATAGAGTTCTTATATAAGAGTCATGATTTTTTCATTATTGACCGACCTTTATTAAATATTATCACTTTATTGTTAAGTAAGTTATCATCTTAACGTTTAGTTATAGTGTTATTATATGAGAAATAAATATTTGATATTTGTTTTGGAGTTACATTGTATGCCAAGAGCCCAGGGGGACACTTCCTAGTAACAGGCTAATGGGGATGTGCCGCTGGATGGGGTCGCATTTTCACGACTGGATTGACTATAATAGGGTTGCATTTTCAATAGAGTTACTAGAATGGGATCGCACATTTTCGGGATTTTGCTGGTAAATGTACCAGAATGTTTGTACTGTAGGTGAAAACTAAAGTGTTCTACATTCAGTTTAACAGATGTGTCAATTCATTTTAAGATGACCTACTTTAAAAGGCTTTACAAAGGTAGATCCATTAACAGAAAGTGACTAAAATTACATTTGCCCAAAGTGACTAAGATGGGGTCTATATTTGGCCACAGAATAGACTATAATTGGGTAGGGGTTCTGAGAGGCCAGCGGCACATACCCAGCAAAACTTTACCCAAGTATACCCCCCCCCCCCCCGGGGCCAAGAGATACCACGGACTCCACCTGATACTAACAGGCTATTTTCGATTCGCAAACGATTTTGCGCACCCAAACTCATGTGCAAGACTGAAAAGCTACCTCATGACGTGAGATCAAGGCATATAATATATAATTTTAAAAACTTGTACAGTGCTATTTACATACGGAATGATCAGTAGCGCTTTCCATTCATTTTTAATTCAAAAACTAATCTGAGTAGAAGAAAATGTACAATAAAGCCAGTAAAAATGTGATAATTAGAAAAATAACATAAAATCACAATAAATAACCTACATACAAAAGAGTACGATTACCGTACGATTCTTCCTTCGGAAGGGTGATGATTTGTTGGGAAAGCGTGGTTGGAGGTTGGAAGCTCGACAAAAATATACGGTGTTATAGCTGACGAGAGCCCATCAGAAGTTGTCGTTCCTGCTGCCCCAATTTGTACCCCGAAAATTGAGTAAAACTCGGGCAAAAAAGTAGAAAAAAAGGCATGCATGCAGATGTTTAGTCGACTTTTGCCTTAAAAACGTGCGAGTTTAGCAATTAGAATATACAACTCTGTGGACAGAGTTACCACTGAACCCTTTGCTCAGCCTGTAGTGGGGAAGAATTCACTCGCAATAACAAACCAATAAAGGCCCGTTTAAACGGCTTCAACATTTGCTTCAACATGCGTTCAACATATTAGGGCCGTTTACACGAGAGAAAATAAGTCGCAGCTTACTCTGGCCACGGCTTACATAAGAAGCGAACACTCCGTATAAATGGTACAAAATCTACGTTCACGGCTTTCTCAAGCTGCGGCTTATCCTGCCCTAAGAGTTTTTACTCGTGTAAATGGTTCCTTTCGCGTCTTATGTAAGCCGCGGCCAGAGTAAGCCGCGGCTTTTTTTTTCTCGTATAAACAGCCCAAATATCGGGTACGTTTGAACAGATCGTTCAACATTGTTGAAAGGGTAAAAAATGTTGTAAGCTTGTTGAAAGCGTGTTGAATCAAATTTAAATCGGTTTAAACTTTCATTCAACATCGATTCAACTTTTCCTTTGTTCTCGAAAATGTTGAATGGTGTTGAAGCCGTTTGAACACTCCGTTCAACAACTGTAGAGCACACGCATGCTTACATCAATATTCGGACGGGAGAGCCTGATTTCTAGTTCTTAGTTCCTCCCAATAGAATTTCTCAAAGTGTTGGTTCCTTTGTTGGCGCAATGTTCGAACCATTTGATCGGCCTCCGCACAACTTTGTTTTTGCTTCCAACATTTGCCCAACATTCGTTCAAATTTTGTCGAACGAATGTTGGTCAAATGTCGAAACCGTTTAAACGGGCCTTAAACAATCAACAGCCCAATTAAAGGCCAAGTCCACAACCTGATAAAAGGTAAAAAAGTACGACTTCAGACAAGGAGCCTAAAAAAATGGTCATGTTATTTGGCTGGGAGCCCGGCCGGGAGAATAAGCGGTGAAAGGGGTACAAGAGGCGGTAAAGGAGAGGGCGGAGAGTGTACGGAAGGCGGGAAAACAAGGGGCAGGAGGCGGGAGAACAGGGTACGGGAGGCGGGAAAACAGGGTACGGGAGGTGGGAGAACAGGGGGCGGCAGGCGGGAGAACAGAGTACGGAAGGCGGGAAAACAGGGTACGGGAGGCGGGAGAACAGGGGGCGGGAGGCGGGAGAACAGAGTACGGGAGGCGGGAGAACAGGGTACGGGAGGCGGGAGATTTCCGTCCCTCCTCACTTCTTTATACATTCAAAAAAGTAGAACAAACATTCCCAACACGATATATGTCATGATTTATTTCATCTTTCTCACATAGGAAGGTCATGGTTACAAAATAGGTGTCATCGTGACAATCAGGAATCTACTACAAAAATAATAGCACTGAGAAAAAAAAAACTTCACAGCTTTTATACGATAATCATTCACGAGTAACAAATACCTATGGACATAAGGTACCAAACTTCATTACACATTTCACGTTATTTAAACCTATTTCTGCATGTGCAGAACGCTTAATACAGAGCAATGCCATCGATGAAAACGAAAGTAACGGTTGAAACCCGACCGATTTAAAAGCATCAGCTTAGAAACGTTTAATAAATATCATGTTGGTGATACTGCCAGTCCGTCAAATGCCGGAATACATTTGACAGTGGCCACTTTCGCGAGCATTCTCTTGTAACGTATCGTTGATGCACATGATAATTTTATTATTTGTATTTTTGAAACACGTTTTAACATTTTTTACAATCGTAGGCTGTTTTCTTGACGCATAATTTTAATCTTAAAGGGCAGTGTCACGAGGATTTTGCTGTTTTAGGTCAATTCTGTGCTAAAATCGTTACTTTGAGGCTTTACTCATAAACAAAATGCTTCTGTAAAGCTACGACGAAGATATCAAATGAATTTTATCAGAGGGCTAACCATAATAAATTTCTTGAGGATTTTTTGAAGGCGTTGCATCAAAACTTGAAAATGTTGGCCAATTTTTTCAACTTTCAATCCATTTCCATCCTTGCCATCCGTAGCAACAGGCGACAGGAAACAGTTTCAGTACCTTCAAATAGTCTTTAATAACAAAACTAAACCATTACTTTTGGAATTCAATTGATGCGAAGACACCTTCTAGCTTTTTATAAAGTTGCCAAATAGCGTGACACTGCTCCTTTAACAAGTTACAAACTAAGATTTAACGACACATTCTCAGTGCGAATTCATGGAAACCTTGTAAGCAACAAGAACACTAGGACCACAAAAAACGACACAACTACAACCGCGCTTCAATTGCTGTGTTTTGTCTTTGTGTTTGCGCACATAAATCGCAACTGCTTGTTGTTTTGCATTTCACAGCGATAATAAAAATAAATAATAAAGAAATTCTGGTAGTGTTCAGTCAAAAGCCTTGATGTAACGCAGGTCAGGCTACCGGCTCTTGCTACTTTCCTTTCCAGTTGCCTTGGCTCCAGAGTAGGTCTGTTGATATCCGTAAGTCGGGGTCTGGGTTTGATCCTGATGCTGCTGATAGTAACCGTACTGTGGATATTGCTGGTATCCCTGCTGTGTTGGAGTCTGCTGTGTCGGCGTTTGTTGCGCCTGAGCCCGCTGTCTGTTTTGTCGCTGTATGTGCTGGGCTGCAGCTGCTCCCCACTGCGCAGGCGTAAGCTGCGTCGGTGTTGCCTTCTTTTGCGCCTCTTGCAAAAGTGCAAGTGCTGAGTAAACCTTGGGATCGCTGATTCCACGAGGGAAATGCTGTTGCAGCTGCTGTTGAAGTCGGGCGGGGTCAACGTCAGTGTTAATAGATGGGGTGCTGCCCCCTGGGGTGTATGGCGTATTACCCTCGGACATGGCTATAGGCATGCGAAGGCGCGGAGTCCCTAAAAATAACAATATACATTACTATGGAAGCTGAACAAGAAATGGGTTTGTTCTGTCACGACGAAGTGACATCAATTTGTTCGGATTTGCACAGACTTAACTCTTTCATGTCCGCCATTTTGTACGTGTTTTTCTGAAATTTTCGAGGGTTTGAGGTCAAATCGATCTAGTTATTCCATATAAGGGGTCACCACGGAGATATCGCTGGTCCACAACATTGAAGGCTCTATCTTTCATGT
This sequence comes from Pachyseris speciosa, assembly GCA_016490735.1. NCBI lineage: Eukaryota > Metazoa > Cnidaria > Anthozoa > Scleractinia > Pachyseridae > Pachyseris > Pachyseris speciosa. The sequence continues at coordinate 604,969 of JAEMWC010000482.1, forward strand.
CAGGCTTGTCACGCTAGCTGTCGTTTATTTGTAAACGATCACTCAGCTACAACTCGGTACGTATTTCATTTATAAGTGTGTTTTTCGAGCCATTTTCCACCTCAGAAGCCCTCTGCCTGGCATCATAAAGCTGGGTTGGTGGGTAGAGGCAATCCGAAAGAAGACGGAGGTGGGAAGCAATTTCACACCAAGTGAGCCGCCGAAAGGTTTCGATCGAGTCATGGTGATTCATACATACATACATAGTTTATTTGATAACGCAGGTTACAGAATACGCAAGACTGAAGTCCTGATGTGGACCTGCCTATCTACTTGTTAAAAACTAAAGTATATACATGTGAATAAACAGAAAATCAACAGAAGTTAAATAATAACAATACAAATATAAATAAGATTAATAATAAAAAAATTCCTCATTCCTATTTCTTATCATGGAAGATTCCTTATTATAGCTTATAGAATTAATTAAGTCCCTGCTAGATCTAAGCCTTTCAGGGACTAGACGAAGTGAAGTTGTGTCCCTAGCCATTCTGTGAGTAGATTCCGGGACCTGGCATGGCAATTTTGGCGAGTTTTGAGTTGTAAATAATGTAATCGGTGCAATAGTTTGTCAACAGGACCGGGTGGCTCGACACTTGGAAATGGTGGACTAACATGCAGCAGTTATCCAAGTATATCCCAGAATTCCTTTGGGTCACAAATGCGAACTTGTCAGACCAGTGAGAGCAACTGAAATCAAATAGCGTTACCCAGGTCGGGCTAAGGAATTGAGTGGGCAAATTGGAACAGATTGCAAGAAGTTGAGTCGAAGTTTACTGCCAATGTAGACTCTTAGCTTGAAGAGGGATTTTTTGTCTTCAAAACTTCAAAAACAAAGTTGCTTATTTTTGGTGTTGTCCTATGGCGTTTTTTGGTTTTGCAACAGAATAAACAGTCATATTCAAGGAAAATCGGTACTTTTAATACGTTTACGGAGTGATAAAGTCTAAGAAACTCAGTATTTGGCAATAATAATGGCCCATTTCAAACATAGTCCGGCATTTGGAAAAGTTACAGGTTTTCAAAGCACTGGTCTTCAGCGACCGGTAAATTGCAGAGCCGGACAAGAAAGAGTTAAGGCGTTTCATTTAAACGGTAGCTTCGCAGGTCCTATAAGCTCTAAATTTCAGTGGCGGGGATAGTGTTGCAGCCCTATTGTTTTAGGGCTAGGGAAAGGGACATTAGCTCTTAAAATCCACTACTGACAGGAGCTTAACTTTATCTCCGAGATGTAACAAACTGAGAGATCACCTACCTGGTATTGGGTCCCTGAAATGTTCCTTGAACCACCTAAACAAGCCGTTTAATGTGGCATGCACTCTGCCTCGGTAGCGGAATCCATCCGGGGTTACACTTAAATACTCCACCCGGGTCTTGACACGGGGGAGATACCCTAGGAAGAACTTCCCAGGGAATTCCTTGGCCGTGCTTAAAAGGTAAGGGATTCTCTGTGGAGCTTTTCTTTTTTCTACATGAAGGTACTCTTCCAGTTTAGATTTATTCCCATCCAGTGCTCGGTAGTTCTTGTGGTTGAGAATTTCTCGAGCGAATGACGCCATTGGTTGAACGTGGCGCGCGATGATTTCGTCAAGATCTTCAAATTCCTGCAAGTAAGATTCATCATGGTTGGTACTACTGTATTAGAGCGCTTTTCAATTGATTGTCTTGAACCGAAACCAAAGTAATTACTCTGACTAAACACATCAGACGCACACTGCATAATGAGCCAATCACAATACGAAACCGACGCTAAAATCTGTAAAATGCTTCTGATTGGTTTAGAAAGTGGCACGAGTATTGCTGGCCAATCACAGAGAGAAGTAAAACAAAACCAAAGCAAACGCTAATTTCTTTCGACAACCAATTGAAAACCACGATTCCTGATTGCTAAGAAACGAATAAACAACAAGGTTAATAAAGCTTTTAGTGTAGGCAAATGCGAACACAAAAACTAAATAATTCGAAGAAACTGATGAAAATGGCACTGCCATTGGGAAATTTTATGGGCAAAGTATTGAATACTGAAACAAGAAATTCTGCGAGAATTAGAAGCGGCCTTTTTGACCATCCGAGCCGGATTAATGCACTTTGTCACCTTTCAGTTGGCATGACAGTCAATTCGTCACTCTGAATGATCAAGAATTTAAAATTCGGTTACGCGTTAGAGAAGGTTTTGGTGGCCTGGTGGGTTAGTGCGCTCTTTACGTACTGTATTGACAGCGTAGGGTCGGTGGTTCAAGCCTCAACAGAGCGAAGTTTTTTTTTCTTTGATCTCTTTTTTTTTTTCTATTCCTTTTCACTTGTTGTGAAATACTGCTCAAAATAAACGCTTTCGAATAAATTCCTTTCCTACTGGATGTACATCGGAGTAATTTAATTCTGACAAAACATTTCTCCCTTGAGCATTGAAAGGCTTTTAAAGAGACGATGCGTGACCGACGTAATGACTTTATTTACTACAAAATTCTCTAGTAACCGCAAGAAGTGTCTCCTTACCGCAATCGGATAAGGACCGAGATTGGGATCTTAAGGTCGCGAGTTCAAGTCGCGGCGCCGCTATTAGAAAATTAAGTGCTTTACTTATGTCATTGTTTCTTCCTCTGGCCGAGAGGGGCACGGCCTCTCGGCGGACACCACGACAAAAAAAACTAAAAAAAAAAAAAAAACGGGTAATTTAAGAAGCGGCTCGTCGCTAAGCGACGGCCTCTTAAAAAGAAATTTATCCGATCAAGACATTCAGAAGATTAGTTCATCACAAATAAACAAATTAAACGCACATGTAATGAAATAGCGAAAAACTTAACTAACACGAAGTAACTGCCACAGTTCGTAGTGAAACGGCGAGGACCAAACTTTTAATACAGTCATTTCGAGGCTAACCAGTTCGCGTACTCCCGTGCTTTAATCTGCGTTGCATTGGGGCTCGTGGATAAGCGTTTTGTCAGGTTTTTACCGAGGGGCAGCCTAAGGCCTCCAGGTTACAAAACTCTACTGCGACTGGATAATCTTCATTCTTGTAGGAGCGACTCCTTTCTCGCTCAGCACACCGAGAATAATATCCTCTACAGCGTGGCGCAAGTTCGTCGGGAGCATCTTTTGTGGTATCCCTCATTCCTCTATTGTCAAGCCGTGGTATTCTGATTGCTTTCGGTATGTGGCGCGAGAGATTCCGAGTCGCGAATTTGAACGTCTATAAATGTAAAATAACCTAGAAGCATATGAGAATACAGCGCTTTTGTACCAGACAAGAGTCCATTCTTTTTGGACCAACCTCACTGTCAATCCAGAGCGACCTCCCGAGACTAAACGCATTCTCTTTTCCTTCCTCACGCACGTCCACATGCTGGTAAATACCTTCATCAACCTTCCACGTGACAGTCAGGTGATCAGCGCCCTGCGAAAAGGAAATCAAACGCTCAGCAAATCATTCATCACTTAATCACGTGTAGCTGAGCAGCCACGCCTTTGGTTCTCACTGCCGAATAATAGGGAACTTTAGATTTGACAACGAGTACGAGATTTAGGACGAGTACGACTTTTTAAATCTAGTTCGCGCGCCTTACATAATCACTCCGTACATAAATCCTGTTTCTAAAATCTCCTTTTCTGTTATTAAGTAATAGACCAGAGTAAGCGTAAGCCAGAGTAAGCGACGGGTTTGGAATTTGAAAGTCGTACTCGTTCTCGATCTCGTACTCGTACTCAAATCTTAAGTCCCCTAATAAAGGAGCTTTGGCAACGACGACGGCAGAGGCAACGAGAACGCCACAAAACAAGAGGCTTAAGAGTAAAAACAATGGCTCTGCACGTGCGTGTTGCATTTTGGTACATTTCTTTGCCGTCCTCAGCAAAACTTGAAATGCCCACATTTTAGGTTTTCTGGAGAACGTGAGCGCATGATTGTAATTGCTTTCTCTTCTTCCTTAATTTAACGCCGTTCATAGCAGTTGAGTACCTGAAAAGTTTGTCAGCATTTTCCAAGTTCAACAAATTGAAATAATCCCGAAAGAAATGAGAAGTTAGATTTCATCGCTGCCGCCGTCGTTGTTGCTAAAACTCGCTATCATTTCGTGAATCACACAACCCTGTCTAGTTGTACATAAAATAAGCACCAATCAATAAAAGTGGATTTTACCAAAATACTTTAATAACGGGTCATAATCCTCGGAGACCCAAAGGGGAGATATTTAGAAAGGATCGAAAGTTTTGCTGGCGAATCAGGACGAGTGAAAGTTTAAATGATGGGCGAGAAGAGCTGGGAACATTAAATCTACTGACTTTTTAACGTAACTCTGTTTAACTCTGTTTAACTAAGGATTGGATGAAACATTGCAATGGTTGCTTTCACAACTGCGATATTCAATCACATCCTTAGTTGTTCACCCACACTGCAGCAAATATATGATTTTTATATATTCACGCTTTCCAGTTCAAAGGGTGACAGGGATTTAAGAAACAGTGTTTCAACAACCTTGTTTGGACAACAGTTGTATCTAAGATTTTTTTCCTAGTCACGCAAAAGTTACCGACTGTGCTATGTATGGGAAGCGTATCAACACCACTGGCTACTCTTCTGTTACTATGGTTACCTTGCTGCTGGGTCTTACGATACATTCTCCTTGGTCCATTTCAGCTAACAGCCTCTCGGCCTCCTTGAATGAAATGTTTTTAAAAGCTGGGTGTACAATCACACGCTTCACGTATTCTGAAAGGAACGTTTACCAGAATAAGATTCTTGTAGGACCGGGTAGGACTTTGTAACATTTGATTTCATGTGATTTACTTAGAGTTGATTTAGTCTCCCCAATTAGTAGAGCATCTGTGCTATAAAGTGATGATGATGATGACGATGATGATGATGATGATGATTATTATTACATACAAATTTCATATGAATGAGACCTTGAAAACTTTCTAACATTTCGATCAGTTCCTTTGAAAGTGCGGTCTTCATATAAATCTGTAATACTTAGAGATCCTCCTTGTTTGTTACGTGATGTCAAATCACGCCAACTAAGTCATGGTGATTTTTCACGTTTTTGGAGTCAAATTAAAACCTGGCACCGTCAAGTACGTTTCCTCCTATCATGCTATTTTCTCGAAGGGGAAGCACACCATAATCTGTATTTCGCTATTTACTGCGACACAAAAGACACAAAAGTTGGCCAATGTTTTCAAGTTGCAATTCATTTCAATCACCAACACCCGCAGCCAAAGACATTCCTGTATTATTCTGGTAAACTGGTAAAAATAATTTTAAACAAAACTGGACCATTATTATTGAGTTTCTGTAACGCTCACATACCTTTCAGCTTTTCAAAGTAATGTTAAAAATACGACACAGCTCCTTTAAATAAGGCACAAATTCATAACGAGATAGCCTTTCACACTAAAAAAAAAACAAAAAACAAAACAATGGAGGGAGGAGGGGGAGGGGAGCTGAGGGGAGGGGAGGGAGGAGTGGGAGGGGAGGAAGGGAAAAATACAATGCACAAAGCTCGAGGGAACTGTACTGCTTTGACTAATGACTGTAATTACCAAGCTGCGCAAGTCAGAAAACCTGTTGACGAACCTTACCAACACGTTAGGGAAATAATTGAAAAAACACAGTGAACATGTCACTCCAACCACATCCCACAAGCTTTATGTTTTCATTACTCACTTGGTCTGTTTGCTTTCTTTTTCACTGCTTCGTCTTCCCTCTTGTCATTGTCAGCTGCATCTTGATCATAATATTTATCCTTGAGCGGACTGCAACGTAAAGTTATTAAAAAATTATTAATTAAAAATACTGCAAGAACTCAATATTCCTCTACTAACTAACCCCAACCACTGGATATGCACTTAAAGCTTTGTGCATAACTTGGCGGAGTCACTCCTACTTTATCCGCCCCGGCCCCTCTTCGTCCGCAGTGGCGACTGCCTTTGACCAAGTTTATCCTACAAAGCAGTCATTGTCAGGTTATACTTGTACGCTTCTTTCTCCCGATAATTTCAACTGGACAGTTAAAGTAATTTCCAGTAATGTACCTGTATTTTCCTTCTTTATCTGCCAGGTCGGATGAGCGGCATGTCAAATCAAGCTGTAGTCGTTCCATATTCACACGTGTCACTCGGCAGTGAAGTGTCATACCCACCTACAACAGAAAACAAAAAGCAAAGCTTCAGGCCTGGGCCCGCCAAACTGACTATATTGTCAATATATATGGGTTATTGACCAAGCGCGAGGTCAAGACAGTAAAACGCGGGACGAATGGGCTATCCCGAGCAGTCAAGATGGCTCCATCTTGACCTCGCGGGTAGCCAATCACAGCAGGAGAATTGATTCATCTTGACCGCTGAAAAAGCCAGTCATATAACAAAGTGCGGTAAAACCACTGTGTGTCAAGACTTTAATCCCTAAACGAAGGTTTTCAGAAACGCTTTTCAAAGTGGAGACCTTGGACGAACGAAAAACGCTTACGTCGTGAACAAGATCATCCATGCACGATTGACAAAGAAATAGATATACTTCGAGCAAAACGACCTGGCAGCTTGTTCTGGGTTAAAACTGAATGATCAGATAAAATGTATCAATGCGCCTTTTGGGAAATTCCTCTCAATGACCAGTGAAAACGTCCCAGAGGAACTTGGCGACGAAATCACCTCATATTACGTGTACAATCGTTGTCCAGCCCCATGAGTGGACGGTCTAAAACGCTCTGGCTACAGGACACGAAACAGTGTATTCGTTTTTCAGAGGAAAACATACAATACATTTTGAAAACATATAAGTTTAAAACTCTCTAGGGGAACCTGTGTTCTGCTTTCCATGTAACCCTTTCGCTTACATTAATTTCATTAACTTAAAAAAAATACCGATCACCAGCTTCACCTATAATTTTATGATAAACATGAAAGCACTGCTCAACAGATTTCAATTGAAAGGACACAAGTTAGGATTTCGTGTACAAACTCCAACATAAGAACCTTCCTTGTAATAACATTGCGATTGGCGAAAGTAAATTTGAACTAATTCTCTAAATCTACTAATTTTTAGTATAATCACAAATACAAAAATACAAAACGAAATTTAAATGCGCTCTACTTAAACATTTACATTCGCTGCTACGGATGTCGACCACTTCCGGTCTGTTCGGGTTTACTGAGAAATGCAGCAAGAAAGAGGTATGGAGCGAGAATCCATTAGCTACCTTGACTCTCTCATGGGGACTGCTGATATGTTTGTCGCTTATCATCTTTGTAGGAATAAACCCAGAAAGACCATTATCCATTCTTGTTCGTACACCAACAGCCTGGCCAGCACAGCTGCCATTGTCAAGATGCGTCCACACCTGCACAGACAACATATATTACGTAAATGCAAACTTAAGTTACCTATTCCTTGTACAAGATTTGAAAAACTGTCCAATAAAGGAGCTTTTATTTGTTAATCTTCATAGTTTAGTATAAGTACAAGTATTGGTAAATCAAAGATAGTTCACTTCTAAGAGCTAAGGGAGAGTGTCCCAAGTCTCTCCCTGCTCCGCTGTCCCTCCCCTCCCCTCCCCTGTTTTCAGTATTCCTCACCTCACTAAGATCTGGGAACGTGTCTTGTAAACAGAAAGGGCACTGCCACTGTCCAGTGTCATCATTTTTCACGGGCTGTGCCTGATCAATCATGTCACGTGGAGGCTTCCTGTGAGCAAACCCCGTCACGGTACACATGACCAGTTTGCCGACATACAGGGATTCTTCTGTCTCACCAGTCAGCAGCCTGAAGCGTTCCTCCACTGTCAGAGCTCGGTAAGGTACCCGCCGCTCACGGTACTGACCAAAGAGCATCTCATCTCGGATGTCGTCCAATGTTGTCTGCTTGTTGCCGTAGCCTTGTCTTTCAAGTTCTTCTGCAAACGCCTTCAAATCCAGCTCGTTTAGCCTGTCTGGAGCCTCGAGAATTTCTTCTAAAGCTGACGAAGAGTTTGATTCCATTGTTGCCTGTGAAGTTACAACTGAATGTCAGCCAGTTTAAATTCTAAATGGCTTTTCGTTTCAGCACTCTAAGTTAATAAAAGCTTAATCGCTGAGCAAAAAAGAACCTCTCAAACTCATTAATTATTCATGAAGAGTAAACAAAGGAGTATGTGTCAAAAATTTGGTTGAAATTTTGCTTTGAATTTTCTCCAAGAATTAACGCTTTGAGAAGCTATATCAACCACTCGAAAGAGTGCTTCACCAGATAACCTGAAACACTTTGAAGCTGGTAAAAAAACTCGGCTGCACCTCGTTTTTTCAACACACTTCTCAGTGCTAGAATATCTGATGAAACACTTCCTCGTGTGAATTGAATTTTCTGTACTCCTCTGATGCAGAAAAACCACAAGATAGCCAACATACATTTTTGCCTTGGAAGATAAACCAGAAGCAAAAACGGAATAAAAAAAATGCACTAACCCAAGGGAACAGTCACTCAAGTGTGAGAGCACTGAGAGATAATTCTCTGAAGACTGATATTGAGTCAGCACATATGCTGTAGCAGATGGCAAACACACAAAGCTTTTATTATACCTCATCATACTCGAGTGCATCAACAGCCATTTTCTTGGCCCACTCGTAAGTCTCTGGATGCACTCGGGAGCCATCCAACACCTCAATGTAGTTGGTGGTTGAATCACTGATGGCTGCTGTGTCAATCTTGATAAATCCTGCACAGTTGAGAAACACCTGAGGACCCAGGCCACACACAGTCACCAGCTGGGAGCGGTTTTCAAGCCTAGTGCACTGTTGTCGTAAACTCTGAAACCAAACAGGTTTAGAGAGTGGAATTAGAGAAACTACTACTAGTTAGCATTTACTGCAATCAATGACATAGATGCTTCCTACCAGTTTCTGAATATTCTGTACCCATAAAGACTTGACATCTCCCCGTGTAAACCCACACCCAAGTCATAATCCCACTCCAAAGTCAGTTTTGATGCCGCAGCCTGTAGTTATGAATCTTTTCCACTTGTATCAACCGTCTTTTTTATTCCTTCACGAACTGTTCATTTTGTCTAACTTTCAACTTTCTGTTCCTTTTTTTATTTCCACCAGCCAAGAAAACGGGGGACTACTAAAGGACGGTGAAAACACAGAAACAGGCACAGTTGATCTAAATCCGCCAATCCCAGGATACAAACGCACTTTGAATTCCTTTGAGCATAAGGATTCTCAGTTTTATTTTACAAAGACGAATTCTACGACAACTGATGGCATGACAGTTAAGCCTTACAAGAAAGAGTTGGCATGTTATTGGCAATGCGCTGGAAGCCTGAGTTACAGTTGAAGCTGCTTGTGAACAAATAGGATTGGGCTGTTTTGTACAAACTTTTCCTGGTAATCTGAAGCTAATTTTCGCGGTTTGCACCTTAAAAAACAGTACTTGGTTTGCAGACTTTACCTTCAACAAAGATGAAGCTTTTCTAGGCCCCAGTCCACACGCAAACTGCAGCAGTGCCACAGTGTGAGGATGCTCCAGCAGTCGGTTTGGATCGACACCCACGTCATTTACTACAGTCACAAATTCCTGATGAAGGCTCCTGATGAGATGCTCCTTGGACACATGTTCCTGAAATGAAAACAACACTTGTTTCTCATTACGCAAGTGCTAAATAAAAGGACATCTCTAAACTTCTTTCTGGTGCCATCAGTGACATACGATTTAAACGTTTTGAGTTTCAAGCCATCTCTAAAAAAGTTAAAATTACAGACATCCGCATTTTTTTGTTTTATGCAATTATGATTTAAGCGTTTTAATCAGTTAGTTGCTTAGTTTTACTTTAAAGGGGCAGTGTCACGCTATTTGGCAACTTTATAAAAAGCTAGAAGGTGTCTTCGCATCAATTGAATTCCAAAAAATAACAATCTAGTTTTGTTATTAAAGACTATTTGAAGGTACTGAAACTGTTTCCTGTCGCCTGTTGCTACGGATGGCAAGGATGGAAATGGATTGAAACTTGAAAAAATTGGCCAACATTTTCAAGTTTTGATGCTACGCCTTCAAAAAATCCTCAAGAAATTTATTATGGTTAGCCCTCTCTGATAAAATTCATTTGATATCTTCGTCGTAGCTTTACAGAAGCATTTTGTTTATGAGTAAAGCCTCAGAGGAATGATTTTAGCACAGAATTGGCCTAAAACAGCACAATCCTCGTGACACTGCCCCTTTAAAGTGCCCCAGATTAGTAGTTCTTTTACTGCTATTCACGTATGACAGTTAAATAAAGTATTCGTTGCTTTGTTCGTCAAATAACCATTTTGGAAAGACTGCCTAATGCTACATTCATGGTACAAGATCTCACCTGGAAAGGATGCAGTCTTAAACACAGAAGCTCATCTTCTTCAACACACAGTGCAGCAAACTCAGAGAGCGGATCTTGGATTCTGCGGCCGAGTGACACTGCATGACGCAGGAGGGAGGGGTACTCACGAAACTCATTCTACAACAAAGAACAAAGATATCAATCATCTGACTCCCAAAAGGATTCGACATAAAATCCGTTTTTAGGCAAAGCTGTAAAACCAAAGGTAAGTACAGCTTGCAAGCTTTAGTTTGAATAGCCAAACTATGCCATTTACTCAATGAAAACATCTCTATACATGTAGTTTTAATGGAAACAACTCTTACAATACAGTGACGCAGGAGTATGCGCATCTTGACCTTGAATTTAGGAAGTAATGTCTAATTAAGTTCAAAATTTTATGTGAAAATGAAGACGACGGCATGTATCTGCCCAAGAGTACAGAGCCTCGAATCTATTGGATAAGAACTAGATTTCTAATATATTTGTTTTTTCATCGGCACCTATGTGATCTTATAGCCAAAACGTTGGGATTTTAAGATTTTTGACAGCTTTCAACCAGTGTAACATTTTTATATTTATCATGGAACCACCTGATTACAGATCAATTAAAAAAAACAATTGGATGATGATATTGATGATGAACATACGCGATAATCAACCCCTGTTTTGTCTGACAAGGAAATATTGTCTTCACGTCTTCCAACGAAAATTGAAATAAAAATTTATGTTCAACTGGCTTCTCAAATCATGATTAACCAAAATACAATGTACCTCGGATCTGGGAGATGACATGAAAATACGGGCGACTTCGCCATCCAGTGCCTCCACAGAGATGGTTGCAATCTGATTCTCTTGCTCCAGCTCTGCTATGCACATTTTCATGTCATCCACCACAGAAATTGCCTCACGGCATTCAGCTGCAACAACGACAACTTGTGGGCGCTTCTTGAGAATAAACTGCTTCAGACTTGCGAGGTCCTTTTCCTGTCCAGACAGAAGTGAACTCGTAAATATGGTAAATGACGCACTTAAAACTGACGGCAAAAACAAAGAGGTGGAATTGATTCTTTTTTTTTTATTTATTGAAGTCAAGTTTGTTGATTGTGAGTCACTTTTCAGTTAAAAGCTTGTTTTTGTTTGTGTTTCTGTTTCATGCAAGAGATGTGAATAAAACGCACACAATGCCAATTGGCCAATTGAAGGGCTGAGGGCATAAACTGCCTATGTGTAGTTTTAGGTGTTTTTTTTTGCATACGTTATTTCTCGAAAACGAAAAAGAAATCGGTGAAAAAAAATACGGGACAATGTTTTTGAATCAAAATGCAGTTCACATGCAAAAATTTGGACAAATCCAAACGAACTAAAAAAACGGCCGAAAATTACACATAGGCAGTTTATGCTCTCAGCTCTTCATATGTCTGCCTTATTAACATGCATGAAGCAATGCCCAAGGGTATTCTTTATTTCTTTATTTGAAAACTTAGCGCCAAATGCTCGTAACTGAAGGGTAAAACTGAAACTGGACATGAAATGACTGACAGGTAGAAAGGATTGTTCCATAGTGTGACGTAGACTAAAAGTTTTGGCGGTTAAAACATTGGTACTTACGCAATGTGTCTGCCGAATCCGCGCTAGCTTGTTTGGTTTAATCGAATTATGTCAATTTGCCTGTTCGCTCGGTGATCGAAGGACATCATGAAGTCTTGAGATCCACAAGTCTAACACGGCTGAAAGAAGCCAGTCGTGTTTTCTCTGCTTGCCAAACCATGAAGAGAGAGATGAATTTGACTCTCCGGTTTGGGAGTAGAGATTAAGAGCCGGGTAGAAAAAAAACTCTGAAAACATCTCTCGTCTCAAAAGCGGCTCGGTTTTGCTAGTCTTGGTCCATTTGTGAAAGGTTACCGTGCTAGAATTTCCGAAAAGGAGAGGTGTTTTTGGAGTTTAGGGCAAAAAAACTGGCTGATGTTTGCAGTGTCTTTCGCTCGCGGAGGGCATAACATTCCCACAATTCATTGCGGCTGAAGTGGGCGCTGTCTCGCGGGCCATCGAAGCCGTGAAACAGTTCGTCAAAATTCGGAAACATTACGGAGAATTCATCCGAGAGAGGGAAGTCAGCATGACGAGAAGTCCGTCCGTTTTCGATGACTATCTTGAAAACAATCCAGGGAAAAGTTGCATGGGCGCGCGTGGAAAATATTACTCGTGGTCGGTCGTCGAGTTGTTATGTAAACACAGGGAGACATGCTGCCGAATTTCAACATATAAATAAGTTTTGCGTCGATCAACTCGGTTATTTTGATTTTATGGAGGCTTGTAAACATCAGCAAAACGTATTTTCAAGCGAGATAAACACCAGCAAAAACGTATTTGCACGCGAGACATTTTAACAAGTCGTTGTGTCACGCATCAGACGATACGGATTAAATTTCACATCTTATGCAAATATTTACGTCTTGAAGCCAACAAAACTAGTTAAGTATTTTGTTCCAGTTTTTTCACTGTCGTCATTTACGTTGATTTGTGATACGAATTTCATTCCACTGGTTCCATTTGACGACGAAAATGAACCCTTCAAAATCGTTTCAATGACCAAAGCACGCGAAGCGCCAGTCAAATCTCTGTTTCGAAGCGGAAACCGACGGGAAACAGCTTACTCTTTTAACTCTTAATTTTGCCCTTCAACATCGTTAACTCAAATTTTTGGTGTTGCTCACGAACAGAAGTTGTTGGTAGTGGCCAAAAGCTATCTTCAAATAAAAACAGCCTTCTTTAATATTTTATTCAATTTCTCAGCCGACAGCAAGCTTTTTAAGCACTGAGTTAGAATCAAATCCGATCCTGCTGTATGCCGTTTTCAACCAAAACACCCTCTTCAACACTTTACTTACATCGGCCAAAGCCTTCCCGAAAGAATTAAGAATCAACCAAGAAACCTGTGCGCTCTTTTCATTTCGGAGGAACCAAGAAACCTGTGCGAGACTCAAAATACGCCGCTTACTTTAACGTTAACGTTTGCAATGCCCTAGGCTGAACCCTATCCCTAGCTCTAACCCTAACCCTAACCCTAACCTTAACCCTAGCTCTAACCCTAACCCTAACTCTAACCCTAGCCCTAATTTTAACCCTAACTCTTAACTTAACAATAACCCTAAATCTTTTGAGTGCTGTTTTCAAATCGGACAAAATCTACGCGCGCTAGCTTAAGGTTAACCAAGGTTGCTGTGTGCTGTTTTTAAGTCAACCCAGAATGTTGCGCACTGTTTTCCAGCTAAGGAAGCTTCTTGAGCACTATCAGTAAGCAAAACACTGGTAATAAGTGCTGCATTTAAAAAAGTCGGCCATTTCCAAGTCGGATGGGCATCTTGTGGGCTGTTTATGAGTCAAAAAGGCACATGCGCATAAAGAATACCCTTGGGCATTACTTCATGCATGTTAATAAGGCAGACATATGAAGGGCTGAGGGCATAAACTGCCTATGTGTAGTTTTAGGTGTTTTTTTTGCATACGTTATTTCTCGAAAACGAAAAAGAAATCGGTGAAAAAAAAATACGGACAATGTTTTTGAATCAAAATGCAGTTCACATGCAAAAATTTGGACAAATCCAAGCGAACTAAAAAAACGGCCGAAAATTACACATAGGCAGTTTATGCTCTCAGCCCTTCAATTGAACCCTGCCTAGCTAACCTTATCCTCACGGTCCCTGGCTCTGGTTGAATTCCTTCTATTGAGTAGATACTTGAGTCTGAGGAAGTCACTGACTTGCCCTCCACCATCCAGCATGGCCAGGAATGCTGGCGTATCAGGGCTGGGTGAAATGGAGCATGCCAGCACACGGAGTCCTTCGGAGTTTGAGCTGTCTTCGTAGTCTTGCTCCTCAGCATGCTGCTCGGGCTGATATGGAGCAACTTCTATCCACGACCTCAGTTTGCGACAGCATGACTGCATATAACAAGAGAAAGTAACAAACTCTGTTAAAAAAGAACAGCCAAGACTCCTAACCTATTCATAAAATAATGTAAACCTGATAATGACAACCAGCTAAGTGCCAACACAAAGAGGACCTCAGGGGTTTCATTAAGGTTTTGACCAGAAAGGCAATTACTCTTGACAGGCAGGCAAATATATGGTTGAGTTTAACTTCTTCATCACCAAAAAGCCTTGATGTGCTTTTGGCAGGCGGGCAAAAGTATGTTTACAGTTACATGTAGCCAATTTTCCCGGCACTTGGTCCACCTCCAGTACTTATGGCATACTGTTGTGTCACTAACCACTGGTTTACATTATTTGTATTCAATTAGAAGATCAAGACAGCATATAATACAAAATACTTGTATTACTGTACGGTCAAGCCTCCCTTTTTAACCACCTCTGATAAGCAACCACCTCCAGTACCAGTAAGTGACTGCCTATGCTTGACATTTTCGGTAGTCACTTACAGGACGTTTCACAATTTTAACTTCATTGTACTTTTATATTTTTCAGTCCTATTTAACTAATAACCACATAAATCTAAAAGTGAAAAATGATTAACCTTGAGGAAAATAGCTTGTGCCATTGTGTGCCTCCAGTCATCGCCCATACAGAGACAGGTTAGAGGAAAGTTGTAACTAGTTGATGATAATGACAATCTCACCTTCACAACAGCATTCTTTGCTTCGTCCAACAGTTTAAGTTTGAGTTCTTTTTCAAACAGTGGGTACAGCATTTGGCTGAAGGCTCGTGACAAAGCATTCATTCTCTGTGTGTTCCATTCCTGCACCAGATGACTAAACTCATCCTGCAAAACCACCAGTGACATAATACGAGATGAGGTCATGTCTTACAGAGGTCTATAAACCATTTTTGTGGTTACTGGCAATAATTGCAGTCAATAATTGCCAGTAACCTCTATGTTATTGACTGCATAATTATTTAGATACATAGTCTATAACTTTTTCGAAAGTGATCTTCCGAATTGACAGCAAAAAACATTCGGAATTGCTTCAATGTTTACCCGACTTCTTTTATTCAAATTTCACGACCAAAATGTGAGTTCTAAACTACATATTATCTATAGTTTCCAGCCAATAGTTCTTAGAATCTCACTTGAACAAGCAACTTCAAGTAAAAATAACCAGTTTTTGTGATAACTATGGTATCTATGAAGATTGATCGAAATGGCTTTGGAAAATCTGTTGACCACACATTGGCAAAATGTGTGCTCGCTGGCATCCACTCAACTGCTTGATAAACAATTTTAATGAAATTCTTTTCCTTCTCCTTGTGTGTTTTCATTACCAGTAACCATGTGTCCTCTTCGAGACCTTTTGTTTGTTGGTTGGGTAAGCTATAGAAGTTGAATAGTAAGGAAAGCTGGAAAGTTGGTTTCACTATACAACTTCAAGTCCTTATACTGTAATAGAAAACTTGAAATAGCTGATGGGCAATACTCATAATGGTGCATTATCTCATGTCCCCTTAAACTCATGCATTCACAACAAATAAACCACTCATTTCACTCAAAATAGGGGTGTGCTCTATCTACAAGAGACCCGACAATACGAGCTTCATTCTTCTAAACAAAGAAGAATTCTGCATAAACTGTAGCGAAAAATAACCAGTCACAGCTTTTGCACATTTGGTGGCTCTCAATTAAAGATGTTGAGTCGTCACTATCGTTTAACCTTTTATAGCACATGCACAAATCAGACTTGTTATTGTTGCAATTATAGATGGTTGAAAGAAAACTGGAAAAACCAACTAGAAATGATGAGAAAATTCAAGCAAACTCACCCTGTAATACAACTGCTTGACTTCATCAAAATAAGTGTGATATCTGAAATAAAAAGCAAAAGAATTCAAGAGTGATCTGCAAAGAGGATCTGCAGTGTACCAGTAAATTGATTGAAGAAACACCCACCCTAAACCCTTATCCAAGTCAATTCCAATGGAAATGGTCAGAAGTCCATCCTCCTCTGCTTTACACATGCGCAGAAACTGATCACCATTCAGCTCCCTGACTGGTTTGTGCTTAATGTACTTGAATGTGCTGCATGGATGAGACTCGTCAATTTCCTAACAAACAAGAGGCTAAAATTAGCCTTAAAGGAGGTTAGTTTCTAAAGAAACTGTGGTGCTGCGTCAGGGGAGGAGTGAAACAAGAAAAACTTGGTTTATCAACGGAGTTGATAAGGTAAATTGACCACCATACAGGGATTTGAATCCCTGCAGTGGTCAATTTACATTATCAACTCCATTTTTTTAAATTAGCTTTAACTCAGGCGTGCATTTTTATCCACGCAAAAGTGGTGTATCCCTCATTTAGCTCTAAATAAAGGAAACAAGACAGGTCTGTCCTTGTTGCTTTGTGTGCATTGTGGTTTTAATATTTTTCAAGTCTGCGTTTGTTTGCAGTGAATATCCATAGGATACCTATCAACATAAATTTATATACATGTATCCCTGTAAAATTGCAAAGTACCTTTACAGCTGAAGCATTCATACTACATGTAATAGTTGTTAAAAAAAAAAAGAAACAGAAAAATGCAGCAATACTAAAATAACACATGTCTCAAGGTCCATAACTTGATCTCTGTTCAACCTAAAACCATCAAACTTGGTCAAATGATCCACCTTGACATCTTTCATGTGAGGGGGTCAAATTATCGATTGGTTACAATTTGAAACTCACCTCAGTTCCCTGTGCAACCTTGAAATGGCCTACCACTACCAGTATATACATTCACAGATGCATTTGACCAGCATCACTCCTCACACTCACAGCTAAGCAAGGAGCACTGGACAGAATAAATTTCCCATATTTACTGTACCTTCTTCCCCTTCTTGGTGGGTTTTATCTTTAGTTTGGCTCTCTCATAGAATGTCTGTCTAACACACTGGCGAACTAAGGGATCCCTGGCAATCTGCATGGCCACCATATGTCGTGCAGCTTCCAGAACTTGACTAACAGTTGAGAATGTACTATGAAGGCAACAGAAAATTACGGAGTGATTGTTAATTAATTTTGATTGATGAAGTCAACCTAATTTCCTCATAGAAAAGAATTTAACAAGGACTTAAAATCAAACTAAAATGGAATAGTAATAGCTAATGGATATTATTTTACTGAGCCAAGAAAATGGTATGCTAAGATTGAGAAAAAACCTTTGGCATTTAAAACATGCCTGCTTGTGCATATTTCATCATAAAAGTGTGATATGAAAAGCAAGATGTGCCAGAGAGATCACAAAGCACATCACAGAATTGGAACTGTAATAGCATTGATTCTTCCAAGCCCATGAATATACAGCACCAGGACTCTATTTCTTACCATCAATGAAGAGCGTTTGGTCTCACAAAGTATAATTTCAAATGTGTTTCCCAGTTATTGGTGGTAGGGTTTTGAACAAAGTAAACAAAAATATTTATTAATCTTATAATTTTCTCAGTGTTTTCCCTTCAAAATTATTCAAAATTGAATCTCTGGGCCATAAGATTCTGGCCATAAAATGTTTCACCTGTGGAGCCCTAAATGTAATTTAGGCAAGGTTAAACTCAAGACAATGCTGTTCAGTGGTTGCCCCTCTTGAGAAGCTCAGGGGCAGCCTTGTGCCCCCTCCAGGGGCTCCTTGTGGCTTGCAATTGCATTTTTTGTGTGCTTGCTGACCTGTGAGTAGGGTCATTTTACTTGCTCAATTTCCAAGTCACCACCCCTCCCCCCACCCCTTGGTAAGTATTCTGTTTCGTAAGTACATGTATTCCACTGACTGGTTCAGTGTGACAATGCCTTTGGTGGTGGCCACTCCTGGGTTGCCATGGATACCTCCTTCTGTACTTACACCAACTTTTAAGGTACCTGCTCCCATGCTCATCTATTGGTGATGAGTTTAATTGGCCTAAAAGAGTTTTGAGAAATGTGCACTAGACCAAGAAAGCAACACTCTTGACTAGTATTACTAGTACACTTAAGGAATCTGCCCTGCTTAAATTAGGCACATTTCAAAAAATAAAATAAAATATTTATGCTGAATTTGTATCATTTTAAATACGTTTGGAGGAATCTCCATGCAATGAAGCACCTATTTATGCCAGAATTTTGGCAGCTCAGGTACCCCATGGTGCGTGGCAGGTTAATTATTAACTGAAGTGAAATCACAAACTTTTGGTTTTTTCCTTCTCATATCTTAAATTATGGCAAAATTACATTGAATTTGTTTTAAGTATTACATGTTGCATTGATCTAGTTTCGGGCCCAGTCTGAAATGAAATATTCCTGTTAAAAACGAACAATGTTACTTTCGGATTAATTCACCGCATGCAATAATTTTTTTCAAGACGAAGACAAACTCACCGATGGGGCCCGAAACTACATTGGTTCGTCTACGAGTGGTGAACATTCTTGCCAAATACCTCCGCATTAAACAAAGTATTTTTCAAGTTATTTCATTTTTCCCTGGGTCTTCATTAGGCAAGAAATCGAAATTCCAGTCCAATGTGTGAAAAATCTCGTCAAAAACCCTGCAAAATGAGTTGTTTTGAGGAGATGAAAGAGATGTAAGCCTTTCACATTTGATTCCGCCATTTTGAATGAATTTCCGCTGTTGATACGGCCTGCAGATTCATTGAAACCATGAGGTTTGTTTTGTTTACCCGTTGCTAGGTGGGTACTCGTCCCAGACTTCCGGTTTGTCAAATTGTAGCCCCAGAAGACTACGGACAAGTTTCTGATCAAATATGGCGCCCAAGAAGATAAATAGCACACTAAAGATATAAACAAGCCTTTAAAGATGCTAAATGTACACAAGAGTCAGCGAAAAAAACCAGAAAAATGAATGTACAGCCTAGCTACGGACCCAGTCCTCCACTCGAAAAACATTTTCGACTTCCGGTAAATGCACGAATTATAGCTTCGGAGTTCTCATCTCCTCAAAGGTATTCTGTCAAAAAATCTTTCTTTCTGCAAAATAGGGGCACCAACGAACAAGATAGCAAAGCATGGGTGAAAAATAAAACATGTTAATTTTGCCGGGGCAAATACCTTAATTATATGTTACTTAAAATAATTATGTTGGAAGTACTAAACTGAAACCACCCCTACCTGCTGAGGTAATTCTCAGCCGTGTCCTCTGGTTCAACAGGATGCTGTTGGGTTTCATGCCTTTGATAGTTGTCTCGCAAATTCTCACCAAATTGATCAGGCGTCAAACCAAATTTTCTGGCCAAACCACTGACACCTTGAAAGTGAATCAATATAAAATTATGGTCATGACTTACATGTATACATCAATAACATTTATTGTTAACTTCTCCAATAGGGTCACAAAAGAACAGACCATGTTGACCATAGTAAAAATTTTATTAAGAGACAGCACAAATTTTGCATCCAGTTGTATGTTACCTGCTTGCCTACAAATGGTATAAAGATCACGTTTGGCTGGCATTTTCTGTTTTTGTGGAGTATCTTTTGATTCCCCATCAGCTGCACCTTCTTCGGACTCCTTCTTTCTTCTTTTAGCTTCCCACATAGCAGGGATGTCATTTCTGTAGTATAACATAAAATGACTGTACACATCTTTGAGCTGTTCCATAGTTTCCACTCCATCCAACCTACAAAACAAAGACCACAGCCGTTACATTGCACATCCTTATCATGCATATCCTGTTACTGTAAATTATCTTAATTTCTTGTACTTAGCCTAAAGATGCAGTTGTAATTTGTACTTGACTTATTTTTTAATTAATTTTTGTAATTTGTGTTATTTTTCCTTCTGTGTTTTTAACTTCCTTTTGACCCACCCGTCTCGATTAGCCTTGTTACCTTCGGATGGGTACTTTTTATCTGTCAAATGTTGTTGTTGTTGCAAATAAGGTTGTAAAAGTTGCAAAATTTACTGCAGCATAATTGCATGGCCATAAAAGACACTGAGGTTTACTTTGAGGGTACAATGACAAAAGCTCAGCAGAGAAATAAAAACAGAGCAGTTATTTCCTCCCAAACAACTAAAGAGACTTCCCATATTTCTGTCAGGTATTTTACGAAAATACCACTCCATGATAGCTTCAAATCTGAAGAACATTAAATACTTCTGAAATATGGATCACTGCAATTAACATTCTGCTCTAAGGCATTTCACTACATGGAATTTGCTGATGCCCAGCTACATGTATTGTCCTGTGATTTCGCAAACAATTAACTTAAAGGTCTTTTACAGCAACACTGTTATATTACAAGAATAATATTATTATACTGTTTCCTCGCCAGTTACAGGGATAGCTGAAGCTCCTGTCAGCAAAGGCTAGGTTTTACTAATTACCACACACAAGAACAAAGGAAAATACATATTGAACCAAGGATAAAATTGAACTACAATATATATTCCACACTGAAGTCAAATCATGCTTATTATTTTTCCCAACAACTTGCCAGTACCCTGTGAAAAGAGCTCGAGGGACCACGGAAATAAAAGATATGCATCACCAACATGTAAATTTGCAACAAAAAAAGTAGAGATGAGATTAAAACCAATATCTTCGGGTAAAAAAACACAAGTTTAGATGGCCCTATTACCTGTCAATATCTTCAGGCTGCAAAATCCTTGTGTTCATCATCAAGAGGTTTGTCACCACTCTCTTGAATCTTATTAAATTGATAATCCTGCATCTCTTGAAACAGACGATGAAGGTTCTCCTTGCGAGTGCGCAACTGGCACCACTATCACAACCAAAAAATAGATTGAAATGAGAAACTATACACAAAACAAGCATGCAAAAACAAGCCAGTGAAGGTTATACAATGTAGCCTTTCATATTTTGATCACTTGGCAATACAAGACTTGTTATAAGATTTACTGAACGTATGTAATAATATAAATAGAAATTAAGTTTAATGAATAAATTAATAAGAATTGAGTGAATGAGTGTGTGAGTGAGTAAGTGAGTGAGTGAGTGCCATAAGACTGCCTCCTATACCTTATGGCATAACTACATCATCCACTCACTAAGAATCATTGAGCATTTTCAAATTTTCGGCAAATACTAAGTTTGCTGAGCATTTGTAGGATCTATAGTTTCTTTTCCCATTTGTGCTAATGTATGCTAATGAAGAAAAACATGTTTTAACAAAGATCCTCCTATAAGAGTACATTAGTTCAAACAAGTATGCATAACAGTCTGCTGGCTTCGTCAAAACAGAAGAATGCAAACTGTTGCTTAACTCATGACGTGTCTTACCTTTTCATCCCAAGCCCAGACTTTCCACAAGTCATCAATGTTGAGTTCAGGATCAATGTACTCTTTTCTGTAGTTTGCAATAAATGGAACCTACAACATCAACCACCACAAAGTTTGCTTTAAGTGGCCTCAAACAAACATGTACATGTTCAACAACTTTCAATACCAGTAGTATGTTGAAAATTTCCTAGTAACAAGTAAAAATATTAAAATTTGTTTGCAAATGACGAATTTTCTTCGTCGCAGTTGATGTAGTTTTTTTGTAATTTTGATTAATAAACCTGACAAAAATCCTACACACAATAACAAATTTTTATTGCTTGAGATTGTCTACGTTTAGAGATACTAAAGTAAAGTCTGTAACTGCATTTGAGGAGAAGATTCACAGGAAATCAATACCATGAAAGAAATTACAATGTGATCCTAATTACCACAAAATTTGGTGAAATTTCCTTTGAATTTCTACAAAATGTTTTGGTTTGATAAGCCAAGGGTTGTCCAATACTGTTGACATGATATGAGTTGTAAAATATGTTTTTCGACTCGTACGAGTGGACAAGTTGTATCGACACGATAGACAGAGTTGTTGAGTGAAGAAATGCATCTAATTGGTGGGACCAATTAAGTACAACTTGTACAACTCGTACTCAAGTCGTACAACTCGTTTGAGAGGAGAAAATGATTGTCAAGTCGACAGATAAAGTTGTGGAGTGGACAAATGCATCTCATTAGGGGACTTAGAATTTTGGTGCAAGTTAGACATGGCAAGGGTTACAGTGATAGAGTTGTTGAGTTGTACGACTCGTTCGAGTGGAGAAAGTGATTGTCAAGTCAACAGATAAAGTTGTCGAGTGGAGAAATGCTTCTCATTAGGGGCACTTAGAATTTTGGAGCAAGTTAGTCATGGTAAGGGTCACTGCGATAGTGTTGTCAAATCGTACCACTAGTACGAGAGGAGAAAATGATTATCAAGTTGACAGACAGAGTTGTCAAGTGGACAAATGCATCTCATTAGCAGCACTTAGAATTCTGGTGCGAGTTAAACATGGCAAGGGTTTGCCAGTTACAGCTTCCTGCTCAGGCATACATGAGTAAGACGAGATTGTTTCGACTCGTACCTTAAATAACGAGGTATATACATGAGTAATGCATGCTTGTTTCCGTTTGTGGCTTAAACTTCGAGACATACACATGTGTAGCGCTTGTTTCTGCTGGTTGCACCTTTCCGCTTCTCGTTCAAAGAACAAGTGTAAACTAGTAACGCGTGCTTGTTTCGGCTCGTGGCTTGAAGAACGAGGAATACACTTGAGTAATGCACACTTGTTTCTACTCATGGCTTAAAGAACAAGGCATACTCATGTGCAGCTCACTTGTTTCTGCCGGTTGCACATTTTGGCTTGAGGAAAGAACGTGGCATATACATGAGTAACGCACGCTTGTTTCTGTTCGTGGTGTAAAGAACCAGGCATACACATGTGTAGTGCGCTTGTTTCTGCCGGTTGCGCTTTTCTGCTTGTGGTTTAATGAACTACCATATTTTCCGGTGTATAAGTCGAACCGATGTAAGTCGACCCTGCTTTTTTGACCCAAAAATTTAGATTTTAGCAATTTAAGGCATGTTTACTGAACTGAAATCTTGTTCCATTCGTAAGACAAATAAGTCTTGAGACAATAAATCACATTGAACAAAATTATTCAGATCGATCATGTAACACCAAGAAAGTTTCAGTACGTCAATAAATTGCCAAATTTATCCTCACATCAACAAAGTACCTTCGTAAATATAGTGCCCAAAACTAGCTTTGGATATCCTGAGGCTATTTGTGGCAAGGGAACACTAAGCAAGCCCGAAGTAAGCCAGAGAAATGATCGAGTAAACAAGCCACCATCTTGGTTGACTTTGTAGAAGAAGCAGATACGTGAGAGCTCTGGTAACTAAAAATAAGCACGTGCTCAAGAAATCATACTCTCCACAAAAAGCACAACATTTTATGAACTCTGTCATGATTTAATATTCTAGGCTAGGTATATTACTCCAGCAAAAAGACAAAACTGAAATGTTATAGCAAACAAAAGGAATCATTTCATATTCTTTGACTGTGAAAGTTCGTCCTGAAAACTGTGGATAGAAAAAAACTGAAGTCGCTAACTCACAGGTGCTCAACTACTTTTTACATTTATCCAAACAAAGCAAGTTTAAAATAGTGTCCTCTTAATAAAAGAAACTTTACAACATTATTTGTATGTCTCATTGGAATCTAGTCAGTCCTTAAAGAAATGTTTAAAATCCATCAAATTCGTCCTCGTCATCGCTGTCTCCAAACAAACTATACCACTGCTCATTCGTCAATCTGTCATCGTAAACTGCTTCGGCTGCTAGTTCTCTTTCCATTACTTGGTCCACTTCGTCCACTGCAGCAAGTGAAGAAAGGCATTGTTCATCATCATCTTCCCACAAGATGTCATCCTCGGAGCCATCGATTGCATTTGAGATGCCACATTTCTTAAATGAACGTGATACCATCTCCAGGGACAGACCTTTCCTTGATTCATTGACCCATTCGCACATGGTGCTTAGTGAAGCTGCCTTGATATTTCCACCAGCAGTGTATTCTTTCTGTCCCTCGATCATCCAGGTTGTCCACTTGTCACGAAGTCGATCCTTGAAGGTTTGTTTAGGCTTACATCAAGAGGCTGCAAAACGCTTGTCAATCCACATGGTATGAGCAGGGAGCAGGGTTGGCGCAGTGGTGAGAGCGCTCGCCTTCCACCAATGTGGCCCGGGTTCGATTCCCGGACTCGCCGTCATAAGTGGGCTGAGTTTGTTGGTTCTCTACTCTGCTCCGAGAGGTTTTTCTCCGGGTACTCCGGTTTTCCCCTCTCCACAAAAACCATTTGATTTCATATAATATATATATATATATATATAATATATGTGAGGCGCATTTGAAAATTGTATAATTGAATTTGCGCCATATAAATAAATATTATTATTATTATTATTATTATTATTATTATTGTTATGACTGCAATGTCAGTGTTCGTTTCTTTGACAGCTCGTTTAACTGAATCAACTAAGTGAGCTCTAAACGAGTCCCATATCAGCAAACTTTTCTTTCTGAGAAGGCCTCCTGGTCGTGCTTTCCAAACTTTCTGGACCCAAATTTTCAAGCCTTTTTTCATCCATCCAGCCTTCGGGGTGGCAGTGGACAACAACTCCTGCTGGAAATTTCCCTTTTGGAATGGTCTTCCTTTTGAAAATTACCATGGGCTTTAATTTTGTGCCATCAGCAAGGCACGACAGGACAACAGTGAAACGAGACTTTTCATGACCAGTTGCGTTAACCAACACAGTTCTTTCTCCCCGAGCATTCACAGTTCTTGCCAAAGGCATGTCAAACCAAACTGGGGTTTCATCCATATTTCCAATATGGACAAGTTCGTAATTCGTCTTCTTACACCATTTAATGATGAAGCGGTGAAAGCTTGCAATTTTCTCCTCTAAATCTTCCGGAAGTTTCTGGGCGATCTTAGTCTTCTGCCGTAATACAAAGTTCCTTCTTCAAAGAAATCTTGTGCACCAACTGTTTGTTGCCTGGAAGTCTGAAATCTGCTGGTCACTCGCCATTGCTTTGGCCTTTATTCGGATGAGGTTTCTGGTCACAGTGTATCTGCTCCTCCTTTGATCTTCGATCCATTTCACTAGGTTCTCCACTGACACTGCTTTCCTTGATCAGCACACTTGTTCTTTGGCATACATTTGAGTTTTTCAACCTGACGTCTCCAATCTCTTACCAGCTTTTCATTGATGCAGAATTCTCTGCTAGCAGCACAGTTGTTTGACTGTTTCGCAAACCGTACCACGCACAGTTTAAATTTTGCTGAATACCTCGAACGCTTTGAAGACATTTTGCAACGAGCAGGTAACTTGATCTTGTCTTAAACAGTAATTGTTCAGAATGATTTCAGGTGACTCACTCAGTAATTACAAATACAAGGTAAAAAAAAACCAAAACAAATACAAGGTAATGCATTGTTTGATTGTTAAAATGCATGCTGATTGGACATATTCTGTTTCCAACAACAAAAACAGTAAATAGTTTGTTTAGACAAATTTTATTGGCACGCGTGCGTTACTAATAATAATGAATAATTAAACAACTTTGCATGGTTGCTAAGCCAATTGTGAGGTTTCAAAGCTGCTTGTTACGTTGAACATTCAGTTGAAAGAGTGGCAAATGAAAGTGTGATTTTACCATGATACAGGAAAATTCCTCTCGTATTTCTCCTTGTGTTTGTGACTGAAAAACACTACGTAATGTCATCAAATTTTAAGCCAAAAGTCTTCGAAACATGCAACGTAAAGTCCAGAGAACTACAACGTTAAAATGTAGCGTAGAAAGCTAGAAAAGGTAAGTTCGAAACATCAATGTTATCAAGGTTTAGTGTTGCTACAAGTACTTCATTAAATGTTGGTTTGATAGCTGCAAAGTTTGATGTGGATTTTTTAACCCCGAAAATTGTGTTACGCTAATGAATTCCGACTTTTTGAATGAATCGGTTGACTCTCGACTTTTGGTCGGTGTATACGTGTAAGTCGAGGTTGATTTTTTGGACTGATTTTGTAGGCATGAAGGGTCGACTTATCCACCAGAAAATACGGTAGGTGTTAACCAGTAATGCATGCTTCGTCGCTTCTTTCTACTCGTGGCTTAGAGAACGAGGCATACGTATGTGTAGCATGCTTATTTACATGAGTAACGTGCGCTTGTTTCTGTTCGTGGCTTAATTAAGAATGAGGCATACAGATGTGTAGCACACTTGTTTCTGCTGGTTGTGCTTTTCTGCTTGTGGTTTAAAGAACTAGGTGTAAACCAGTAACGCACACTTCGTCGCCTCTTTCTGCTCATGGCTTAGAGAACGAGGCATACATATGTGTAGCATGCTTGTTTCGATTTCCACCACGTGAATCTTTCTGCTAATGAGATGCATTTTTCCACTCGACAAGTTATTTTGTCGAGTCGACAATATTTTTGTCCACTCGTACGACAAGTACAACTCGATAACTGTTCGAAGCAGACCCTTGGGTGAGCTAATGAGATGCATTTTCCACTCAACAACTCCATCTGTCAAGTCGACACAAGTTGTCGACTCGTAAGAGTTGTAAAACATATTTTTCCACTCGTATCATGTCGACAGTATTGGACATGACTGAATAAGCCACATCAGATACTAGAAAGAGTGTTTCATGAGTTTTGCAAAGACCTTGAAGACAGTCGGAAAAAAAAACTGGTTGCCCTTCTTTTTCACTAAACCATTTTTTCAGAGTTTGGATATCCAATAAAAGACTTCCTTCTCTTTGACACTGCAAGTAGCATACAGTGTGACGGCAGTAACACAAACAAGGTTTCCTGCAAAAACATTGAGAACATCCAAGAAAACAAAATTTGGCGGGTGGCAATGCATTCGTTAGAGAATGCAATGGCACGCAGAAGGTCAAATCCAACTCATTGTGAGGAATTAGATAATTCTTTATGTATTTGCTTGGCTACAGCTGTGCCAATACTAATAAACAAACATTAAATGCATCTAAATATAATTATCTTGCTTGAAGTTGTTTAAACAAACCGCAGCTATCATATGTTTTTCTTGTCTTAGTGAGAGGAATATTAATCTAAAAGACTGGAACGTACAGGCCCAAATTAACTCATTAACTCAACAAACCTCAAATAACTGGTTTCTCATCAGGTTTAAAGCTTCCCTGATCTTTCCAACAGCAGAGGCAGGCTTAGTTGGTTTGGAGCGTGAGTGGAGGTCACCATCAAGAGGGTCCTAGAATAGTGATGTAACTAATGTCACTACTGATGACAGAAATTCTAACCACACAACATGGTCTAACAAATGATAGGATAGTGGTACTGTTGCTATACAAAAAAGCCACTTCCTAAAATCTAAAATGATACTGGAAAAAATAATTCTTCATCATACAAGTTTTTGTAAGCTCATATCTCAACCCATCTCTTAAAACAGTGGTCAACAGCTGAGCAGAGATGGTTTATCCTTAACTAAACCTCGCTGCTATTGTCTTACTCCAAATTGTCTCAGATAAGCTGCTTTATCGTATTTTTAGTTATTATATAGTTATCATAACTATTATATTGAGCAGTGCATACAGTAACCAACAGTTAGTTACTGGCCTTTTGCCAACTTTTTTCCCCGAAATATTTAATAATTATTATGTAGCTATATAGTTTGCTAAGATACAATGTCCATACTAAAATACGTTTTTAAAAATTGCCTTTTGTCTTTAAAATAAAAACCATCAGCTATTCAAAATGCAGTCAGACATCTCCATTCTCAGTTCTATGAAAAAACAATCTCTCAACTTCAATTGCCTGTTGACAACTAAAAGTTGTACATGGCAGGGCAGTTTGAAATTACCCCATGTTATACTGCTTAACAGTGCAATCTGTATTGCGTAACATATCAAAGATGGCAAATGCCCAGACAATTTTGCAGTACATGCACCTCTGATAAAAAATAATTATATATATTTAGAAGGTTTAATGGACATCCTGTTATTTGTGTTTTTCACCTGCTGCTGTGATATTGGCATTTCCAGAAATGCATGTCGGTAAATCCATTCTGCCTCATCATCAAGTTCACCTTCCTCAGTAGATTTCACAGCAAAGTCACGAACCTGATGGTAAGAAATCAATGAAACATTTCAAAACAACATTATAAAATATCTTCAAGGCATATACAGTAATTAAAGTCAGTGGGTGATTTTCCTGTACCAATTTATGCTCCAAAACAAACAGCTACCAAACCTTTTATGTTGTCAAATTATACAACCATGAAATATTTTTTTGTTAAATAAATTTTTGTACTTGTTTGAGAACTCATTGTGCTCTTTTGCATCTTTTTTTAATCAAATTTTGACTTTTTATAGGGTGTAAAAGTTACAAAATCTGTCACATGACCGAGCTAGTAAGGTGCGTTGGTCTATTTCCTGGTTGATGTCACAAGCCGTTTTGCATCGCAGTAAGTCTTTGCAACAATGCATGTAAAGCAGTTTGTGACATCAGCTGGGGAATAGACTCATGCCCCTGCTGACTCGGTCATGTACCAAAATGATGCTTAGTTTATCGTAAGTTTTGAAGCCCAAAAATCTCCTTAGCTGGAAATAAAGTCTAAATGTTTTTGGAATAGGTACAAAGTATTTTATTAGTGGAAAAAATGACTTAGGGTTAGATGCACTTTAAGGCTATCTGCAAATATTGCAGAAAAATCAACAAAGGAGGCATCAGGAATAGTTTTTATAATAATTATTTTATTATAATTGCTTCAGTTAAAAGACATTTTCTAATTTTATACACCTGGTACTTGATATTATCCTGGTACTATCCACATTAAACTTGAGCCGGGTTTTCAGTATCCCTGATACATAGATGATGATGATGATGATGATGATGATGATTCTGAATTTACTTTCCAGCATTTTTGTCAGGACATTCAAATGTAATAATACCTGGTGTTGTTTGAATGCATATAAAAGTTCATGTTATGCTGCCTGGCAAAGTTGCCCAGGTTGCTGTGCATTGTGTACCCTGGCCCAGTATGGAATTCCCTAAATACAAACTACTGCAGATGAATGGGATGAAGTTTATAACAAACAGTTTTGCATGTGATGAAGTTCTTACTGCAGGTAATTTGCCACTACCTGTATTTTGCTTTTCCACTGTGTTGTATCTTACCTGAAACCTTTCAGGTACATCTGCAGTTCTTATGTCATTGTCTTTGCTGGTTAACATTCCTTTCTCAAGTTCACTTGGTTCAAACACCTACAACAATAAACTGTTGGGTTATCTGGGAGAAGGGAAGGAGAAGGGAATCACATTGATTGAAAATTAAATTCTCTCCAATAATAGACATGATAAGCTGTATGGTACATAATTAAGTCTCTAGGCTCCTGTATGTAGACTGGGTTGCTGTTTTAACCCTGATGATTACCATTATTTTTCCCCATTTTAACATCAAGTGACATCTGGATACTGTACATTTATAACCATACTCACAGTCAATTTAGATGACCAGTACAACAAACCCTGTAACTCATTTAAGTCACACAACATTATCACTTAAAACTAATTTTGAAGACTGAATAGTTTCAGAGAACCACATTCTCAACCAAAGCTTATGGTATAATATTATTCGCTGATTAAAATTGACAACTGCCCCGTTTATTACCCTGCATGGCATTGCGCAGGAATTACAATGGTCAAACATTTAAAGGACGATTCCAATAATTTTCTTTCTCTGGCAGAATTACAGACTAGGTATGAAGTAACAATTTGCCTTCTCAAGTATTGCGGAATTTTATCCACAATTAAACTTTTATGGAAAACGCACCAAAATAACTTTGCAACAAACGATCCTAAAAATAAGTATGGAAGCTTTTCGACTAAACTACTGAAAGCTCAAAAAGCAAGCAAACTGGTATACACAAAACTTTTATCAAGGAAAAGTATATCTCCTACACAGGCTCAGCAGAAATGGCTAAGGGAATGTGATATAGAAGACGATGAATGTATTAAGGGGTACGAAACTTACCAACTAGCTTTTAAGTGCAGCACAAGCACAAGGTTTGTCAAATTCCAGTACAAACTTTTGCACAGACGAATATCAACTAGAGAACTGTTAGTTAAAATCGGTCTACAATATGACCCAAACTGCTCCATTTGCAAAGATGAACAAGAAAAACTTAGTCACCTCTTTTGGTCCTGTCCCAAAGTGACAGCTTTTTGGACCTTCTTAATACAACTACCAAATCAGTATCTCTATAGCTTTAGGATTAATACCAGATTCCTCCAAAAATCATTGCCAAATGAACTTTTGTCTCCTTTTAGCTAGACATTATATTTGGATTTGTTAGAATAACAAAACACTGCCAAAGGTAGAAGGCTTTCTCAGATATCTTAAGTCGATCTATCTAGCTGAACAAAAGGCTGTGGACGCCCTACAAACAAAGTGGGAATTACTTAAAACTTTAATTTAGAAAGCCCCCCTTTTCTTTTGTTTGTTTGATTAGTCCCCAGACCGAACATTCCTTCACTGCCTTCTCGCAATGGCTTTGCAACCGGCTGTCATAAATTAATGTTTGATGCCTGAATCTTATTTTGAGTATAGAAAGTAATGTGTACTGTTTAGTGTAAAATAATATGTAGTCTTTCTTGTAAATACGATGTCTGTAAGTTTTTTTGTGTGTTTTGAATGTATGATAAAAAAAAAAAAGTCACACAACATTATCACTTAAAACTATCAAGGAATGCCATAGTATTTAAGAAGAAATTATATAATAACCCTACTCTTGAGCAAAAAAGGATTGAAAAGCTTACATGCACAAACAAAATGAAAAACACAGATAGGCTGCATGACTTGTCCTTCAAGTAGGATATCAGAATTCTATGATTTATATCAATTTCAAATGTTGCAGACTACAGAATCGCACAGCATCAGTTGCAGTTGTAACCAGTTTTGAACCACTCACTTCGTAAATTGATTTCTTTGTGGTTTTTTTCTTTTGTCTTCTAAGTGCACCATCTTCTCCATCCTCTTCTTCATACTCATCTTCCTCCTCATCGGATGAGAAGTCATCTCTTCCATACTTCTCAAATTCATCAAAATCAAAATCAAGGCCAAAGATATCTTGAGCTTCCATGAGGGCTCTGGTTCAAAAATCACAGAAGACAACATTGCAAAAATGAGATGAGATGAAATCACTTGTGGCTATGAACTCCCACTCTAGAGGCAGAAGTGCTTCTAAACATTTTTTTCACATCATTCTTTTAAAAAACAGTTTTTAATTGGAGATTATGAATCAACATACATCCATCATCTTGAAAATTTCAGCATGCGAGAAAACAAGCTGCTATATAATGTCAAACTATTCACCCAAGGGCCCCCCTACAAACTTCAACACAGTATTCACTGCAGTTCACATGCAGTTACTGGCAGCACAGCAGAGAATGGGTTAAGCACACCATTGGCTTCTCAGTTTTTACCTTATGAAGTGCAAATAACTAATTACTCATCCAGCTGGATACAATGTGACTGTTAGGTTACCTCAACACTTTCAGTAACTGGAATCTACATGTATGTACGTTCTTTTCTTTACACTTGCTGATTATTTTGTTGAAAAAATTCCCAAAGCTTGGTTGCCATATGATTGCAGTCAATCACAGATGATCACAGGATCGCATATCTAATGGATCACTTTTTACTATTGTTTGCATTCCTTTGCAAGATTTTCATATGGAAACACACCTCCTTGCAATCATTTGCCACTGAGCAAGTGAACATTTTCTGTGATCCAGTGATCACAATTTATGGAAATCAGGCTTAAACCTTCATGGAATTATTCACAAACATCAAAGGTGAAGTCATCACTCATGCATGTAACTGCAAATGCTAGATCTTAATGAGCGTCATGTCTGTACCCACAGTCGGTTATTCTATTCACTACTACTAGTATTACTGAACTGTCAATACTTACGAATCTTGCACAGTTCCTGGAAGTCGCCTCTTTTTCTTGGCATGCTTATTAATAGGGTTTCCATCATCATCAACAATAAAGTCATCCACATCTAAAAAATTTATTTAAAGGTATTTGACATTGGAAGGTGACATTATGGCATTCAGCATTGCCAAGGATTGTTGCAGCACAGCTCTGGTACCCTTGCATTCAGGCCTGCTTCGACATCTCCACTAGCCTGATAGCCTGAGGCTAGTTAAAATGGACTCGAGCTAGTAGAAATTACATGTTTAGTAGTCTGTGGGTTTGTAGAATTCAAGAAATAAATTACAGTATATTTTATTTGATTATCTTCACTTGACAACTAGTAAGTGAAATAAGCAAATAATACAGCATGATAGAAATGCATGTACCATCAAATGGGTTGTGGGTTCAAATCCCATCTGGAACTAGGTTTTTTTTTCTGAGCTTCCACTTGATGGCACATGCATTTCTATCATGTTGTATGACAACTAGTAAGAAGACAAATTGAAGGGCTTAGTGGAAAACTATATGCTAAGTGGACTTCTGGGAGTTTTTTATTTTTTATTTTGCTCCAAAATTGCTGGTTTTTTTGCATACAGGCTTGATTTTATGTGGTTAACATTGCCCTGTATTCTTTTTCGCTGCTTTGCGCTTAGTCTTCAAGGAAACATGGGCCAAAAGACGCATTCAACTAAAAATCCACTTAGCATAGTTTTCCACCAAGCCCTTCATAAGTCTGCCTTATTAACATTCATGACGCAATGCCCAAGGGTATTCTTTATTTGAAAACTAAGCGTCAAATGCCCGCAACTGAATTAAGAGAACAGCAACATCCCTGTTGAATGCGCAGTGTGCCTTTTTGACTCATAAACAGCACACAAGATGCCCATCCGACTTGGAAATGGTCGACTTTTTTAAATGCAGCGCTTATTACCAGTGTTTTATTTACTGATAGTGCTCAAGAAGCTTCCTTAGCTGGAAAACAGTGTGCAACATTCTTGCTTGACTTTAAAAACAGCACACATCAGCCTTGGTTAACCTTAAGCCAGCGTGCATAGATTTTGTCCGACTTGAAAACATCACTCAAAAGATTTAGGGTATTGTTAAGGTGAGAGTTAGGGTTAAAAGTAGGGCTAGGGTTAGCGTTGGGGGTTAGGACTAGGGTTAGAGTTAGGGTTAGGGTTAGGCCTAGAGCATTGCAAACGATAACGTTAAAGTAAGCGACGTATTTTGAGTCTCAATCAGCTTAAAGGGTTCCTCCGAAATGAAAAGAGCGCACAGGTTTCTTGGTTGACTCTTAATTCTTTCGGAAAGGCTTTGGCCGATATAAGTGCTGAAGAGGGTGGTTTGGTTGAAAACGACATACAGCAGGATCGGACTTGATTCTAACTTAGTGCCCAAAAAGCTTGCTGTCGGCTGAGTAGTAGTAAATATTAAGGACGGCTGTTTTTATTTGAAGATAGGTTTTGGCCGATACCAACAACTTCTGTTTGTGAACAACACCGAAAATTCAAGTTAACAATGTTCAAGGGCAAAATTAAGAGAGATTAAAAGAGTAAGCTGTTTCCCGTCGGTTTCTGCTTCAAAACAGAGCTTTGACTAGCGTTTTGCGTGCTTTGGTCATTTGAAATGATTTTGAAAGGTTCATTTTTGTTGTCAAATGAAACCAGTGGAATGAAAATCGTATCACAAATGAGCGTAAATGACGACAGTGAAAAATTGGAACAAAATACTTCACTATTTTTGTTGGCTTCAAAATGTAAAAATTTGCATAAGATGTGAAATTTAATCCCTATCCTCTGATGCGTAACACAATGACTTGTTAAAAATAATATCCCGCGTGCAAATACTTTTTCACTGGTGTTTATCTCGCTTGAAAATACATTTTGCTGATGTTTACAAGCCTCTATAGAATCAAAATAACTGAGTTGATCAACGCAAAAGTGATTTATATGTTGAAATTCGGCAGCATGTCTACCTGCTGTCAATGTGTTTACACAACAATTCCACGACCAAGTATATTGCACACTTGGTAATATTTGCCACGCGCGCCAATGCAAATTGTTCTTACTCATCGAAAATGGACTGACTTGTCGTCATGCTGATTTCCCTCTCTCAGATGAATTCTCTGTAATGTTTCTGAATTTTGATGAACTGTTTCATGGCTTCGGTGGCCTGTGAGACAGCGCCCACTTAGGCCGCAATGAATTGTGGGAATTATGCCCTTCGCGAGCGAAAGACACTCTGCAAACATGAATTTGCCCTAAACCCAAAAACACCTCTCCTTTTTGGAAATTCTACCAGGCAACCTTCAGAAATGGACCAAGACTAGCAAAGCCGAGCCAGTTTTTAGACAAGAGATGCTTTGAGAGTTTTTTTTTGCCCAGCTCTTAATCTCTACTCCCAAACCGGAGAGTCAAATTAATATCTCTCTTCATGGTTTGGCAAGCAGAGAAAACACGACTGGCTTCTTTCAGCCGTGTTAGACTTGCGGGTCTACAGGCAAACTGACATAATTCAATTAAACCAAACAAGCTAGCACGGATCGAGTCGGGAGCTCTGGCAGACACGTCGCGTAAGTATTGACCACCAAAGCTTTTAGTCTACGTCACACTATGGAACAATAATATTATTTCTACCTGTCAATCATTTCACGTCCAGTTTCAGTTTTACTCTTCAGTTACGAGCATTAATTTTGGTGCTTAGTTTTCAATAAAGAATACCCTTGGGCATTGCTTCCTAAATGTTAATAAGACAGACTTATGAAGGGCTTGGTGGAAAACTATGCTAAGTGGATTTTTGGGAGGTTTTTTTTAATTTTGTTCCAAAATTGCTGATTTTTTGTACACAGGCTTGTTTTTATGTGGTTAACGCCTCTGTCGCAAATGGAGGTTGGGTGCCCAGGAGCCAGGGGCTGGTACCGCCAACCCAAACCCAGGTAGGTAGAACACCCCATAAGCCTGCCCTACCCACAACCCAGCCACGAGCCCCGCCCGCCATGCCGAAGGACCTCCGGGTTGGGACAGCCCGGAGCAATGGGGGGCTCGTGGCCACAGAGACACAGCCCCCAAGGGACCAGACCTGAGGCACCCAACCCTGAGTCAAGAGACGCACAAGCCCCACCTGCTATGCCAACTGACTGGAGACCTGGGTGAGAGAGCCAACTGGTGTGCGGATATAGAGTTGATAGGCATCGCTAGACCATCAGCCTAAAGTTTTGATAAGGTGATCAGGGACTCCCCGTGAAGCAGCTGTGGTAGCCGCACCAATCCGGAAGCTGTGGCCCGAGTAAGAGCCTGAATAACCAGCAGAGTGTAAAATAGCCTGCACCAGGGATGATAACTGCTGCCTAGTTAAAGGACGGCCATCCGTATAGCAAAACAGGGGTCCTGGAGATGGGCCACGCAGTGCCATAAAATTACCAAGGGCCACCACTGGGCAGATGAGGCTGTTGCCCCGACCCACATAAATGTCACAGCCAACACGAAAGGGGTCTGTCTTGGAGCACTTGATATGAACTTTAAAACATGTAGGGTCCACCAAAGAATCCGCTTGCACGTCGCTAACTGTCAAATGGATACTGGGGTCAAACGAAGAATTTGTAGTGAACTCACCAGCTCTGAGGAAACCGAAGAAACCGAGGCAACACGCTGCCCAGAGCATGACATGGTCCCTAGAGTTCAGGTCCAAGGATCGCTGGATGACCTTTAAGAGGTCAATAGTGATGGGAAGGCACTTTGAGGTAGATGAACCCTGCACACGCTTTATGCCCCGTAGTAGCCGCTGTAGCTGCAGACAGTTAATCAGGGGATCAGGTAAGCCATTGTCGATGTGAAGTGACCGCACTGCACTGAGATACACTTTGATGGATGAGTGGTGGAGGCTGTCGGCCAAAAAGGACGCAAAACGCATGAGCGACCGTTTGTCAGCTGGTAAAGGAGCACCATCTGGACTCAGAAGACGCAGAAATCGAAGTAGCGGCGCTGGGCTGACAAGTATACCCGCCGTGTAGACGGGGCTAGGCCCTGATAAAGAAAAAATTGGCATCTCTCTGTCACGTGACTTTAAACGCCGTCAATAGAACAGGGGGGACCGTCATCGGAGACTGCTCGGCTAGCGGGGCCAGGTGCCTGAATCGCTGAAACTGGAAACGAGAAAGAGCATCCGCAACTGGGTTAGATTTACCCCGAACTGAAGAAGCAGTAAAGGAAAATGAATGGCGCACTGCCAACAATGCTAAGTAACGCAACAAAACCATTAAGTCAGGGTCTCTGGAGGTACCAGAAGACAGAACAGCCACCACAGACTCGTTGTCACATAAAAAATCGACCCGCTGTGACACCCACACAGGACCCCACAAATACACCGCCACAACAATAGGGAACAGTTCCTTGTATGCGATCGATAGGGGTTGCTGAGACACTGACCACGCGCCAAAGAACCACTGATTGTTAAAGATAGCTCCATAGCCCAGAGAGCCTGCCGCATCTGATGACACCTGGAAATCTGGAAGGGGGGCCCACGTAGGCATAAGGAAAAACCTGAGACCCTCCCAGCTTCGGAACAGTTCCTGCCACCAAGTTAAGTCCCGAAGAAAGTCCTGGTTCAGTCTAATGGGATGATCATCGCATCTGAAAGTACACAGTAAGTTGATCATGCGTCGAAGAAATGTCCTTCCCTGAGGGGCTATCTTACAAGCATGGTGGAGGTGACCAATAAGGGACTCCAGCTCCCTCCGCCTACAAAACCGCTTACCCGACCACGCATCCAGCAGGGCAATGATCCTCTCTCTTTTCTCTGTTGGGAGCCGGGCCTGCATTGTGGTGGAGTCAAGTTCAATACCAAGGATGGACAGGCAAGTTGAGGGGCCCTCCAGCTTCTCAGGGTGAAGGGGGAGGCCTATCTTAGAGCACAACTGAATACACGCCTGCAAGTTGTTGTAACAGACTGGGGAAGCTGGAGGACCTA
Organism: Pachyseris speciosa; assembly: GCA_016490735.1. Lineage (NCBI taxonomy): Eukaryota > Metazoa > Cnidaria > Anthozoa > Scleractinia > Pachyseridae > Pachyseris > Pachyseris speciosa. The sequence continues at coordinate 642,065 of JAEMWC010000482.1, forward strand.
AGGTCAGAAAATCATCCAAGTAATGGCGAAGGAAGTCAATGCCATAGTTGTGAGTCAGCATCCACTGAACCAGGTCTGCAATAGCGGTGAAGATGTAGGGTGCTGAACGCAAACCAAATGGGAGAGCCATATCAAAGTAGTATTTGCCACGCCAAACCATACCTAAGAGCGGACGATCCTGAGGATGGACAGCCACATTGCGATAGGCGCTCGCCACATCAAACTTGGCCATAAGAGTTCCTCGGCCCCGCGCCATAATGCCCTCTATAAAGGAGTCAACTGTGACATACTGAACTGAGAAGGGGGGCTTTGGAATGCCGTCATTTACACTGTGGCCCTCAGGCGAAGAAAGATCCAGGATGAGACGCCATTTACCTGGCTGGTTGCTTTTTGGGATGACTCCAAAACGACTGATGTGGAGGTCAGGAAAAGGAGGAGAAGTAAATGGGCCCGCAACTCTTCCATGTGAAACCTCTGTCTCAAGATAAGCATCTATGACGGAAGGGTGGACCAGGGCAGATCGCATGTTTGAAGAGATTGACCGCAGGGTGACTGATGAGGTCTCAAAGCCAATGTGGAAGCCCTCCTGGAGACCGGTAAGAACATAGGCTGCTGCTGTCTGATCCGGATAGTCACACAACTCTGCCTGAAATGCAACGGGGAGACTAACTGTACTGGAGCTAATGGAGAAAACAAACGAACAGGAACAGAACTTCCGGGTAAACCAGTTGAATCCGAAGAAGACGCAGCCACTGAGCCACACAATCCACAGTACTGGTCCGGGTCAACAGGAACAAGATTATTTACACTATGTACACAAGAAGCAGGAGGACTTGTAATCCTCTCAGTACCGCCCCCCTTGGCAGGGGAAGGGGAACGTGAGCGACCGACCCCTGGGGGGTGAAAGGGGCAGTTAACCCTAGGGTGGTCACTGTTACATGAACTGCAGACATGGCGGTAGCGGCATTCCCCAAAAGGCCAGCGGCATTGCCCGTTGTTCCATGAGATGCAGTAAGGAGGTTGGGAGATGTAGCCCTGGCTCGCTGACACAGTAACAGGAGGGGAAGTCGAAGACTGGGGGTTGGCGAGGGGTGCTGGCGACTGCAAGTGAAAGTTATACAAATCCAAATTCATCTTCGACCAGTCAGATGCCCCAGTTGCTGTGGCATCCTTGCGAAAAGCAAGATCGTACTCCAGCCACGCTCCACTGGGTGATTGCCGAGCTGTTTGGATGATGAGCAATTTATATTTAGTGAGGTCTGGCCAACGATGGGGATGGGTCGCACACATCACCATCTGGAAAATAGTAAAGGCCTCGGTCCAGGTCAATATGTCCTGAATTTCGACCACCCGACGCTTTTTAGAGACCACCAACTTGCCATCCAAAAATGTTTGCGGCTCGTGCTCTGCAGACTGCAGATTTGCTGACAACAGGTCCGCTAATTCCACGAACTGACCACTCGTAATCTTTGCAACAAGTTTGGCGGGAATAGGAGCATGTCCTGGACCAACAACAAATGCCTTGTCCGCTGAAGGTGGGAAAAGCGAACTGCCCAAAATGGAAGACGAGTTGGCAACCTGAGTGGCCGTCAACGGTGATGAAAAAGACAGCACGGGCCGAGCTGAGTTAGAGCCGGTAGTGGCTGACACGGACGGGAAAGTAGATACAAATGCCAGCAACGTCAACGTACCCGAAGAAGCAGCCAACAAGCCCGCCATGACCATAGCAGGAGTGGTATAAACGGTGGACGTAACAGCTGAAGAAGCGCTCGATAGAGGGGCTGTATTGTCCCGGATCGCCGTGATGATGGTCGGCAGGGAGTTATTGAACGTTTGGGCGATAGCGGACGCGATGTCATTGGAGAACAACGAGGACATTCCCGCTGAAGCCGCCGAAACTACCATGCTAGTAGCAGAAGAAGAAGGTGAAGAAGTGCATGTAGAAGGAGTTAAGCCCGCCGACAAACTGTTGTGAGTTGAGCGCGGACAAGCCATGCGAGCTGATCAATGAACAGCACATATGCGAGCGAAAAAACAAAAGAAAAAACGCATCCAAAACTCCCCAAAAAAGCGAGGACTAAAAGCCAAACCGCACTTGTAGAGAATAAAACGAAGGCTGGCCGCTAAGGAAACACTTTTAGCGAAGAAAAGCCCAACAAAACGCGATAAACCAACTACGCCACGAAAAACGCTGAGTAGAGTGAAATTCTGAGCACGTGCAAAGGAGCACGCCTAAATTGCAAGAGGATACCGCTGGCCACGCAACTGCCCGCAGACCTGAACCAGGCCCAAACAGTAATGTAACAACAAACGCCCAAATGCTAATGTGCCACCCGTGCTCAAACTATACGCCAATAACGCTAACGCCACACTACGCCACGCCACCAAGGAGCAAACTTGCTCCAAGTCGTTAACTTAGTTAAATTACATTTAACCCTATTTAACATTGCCCTGTATTCTTTTTCACTGCTTTGTGCTTAGTCTTTGAGAAAACACGGGCCAAAAAATGCCTTCACCTAAAAATCCACTTACATCTGTAGCATAGTAGCATAGTTTTCCACCAAGCTCTTCAATTATGTTAAGTTTTAACAAGAATGATAACAACTACTGTATTAAAAACTACCATTCCAGGTGTCTCATTTCATGTCGATCAACCTTATTAGTTAATGTACTCCCCACACCTCTCTCTAAGCTTTGCACCGCCTTGCACTTCGATCACAGATGATTTCTGTCGAACTGTAAACCACTGGCCACCCAAAAAGGCTAAGGCAATTGAAAATGAATTTGAAAGGAACAAAGAAAATACGAAAATGATAAATGTAAAAAGAGCACTCAATTGATTGTGAAAAGTAATGTTCACATAGCTTGAATATTATGTCATGAATGAGGAGGGAACACTATTCTGCTCAATTGGCAGAAGGTATAAACAAGGTATGGTGCAATGAAGAAAGACCCTGGAAGGAGCTTAGGCTACTGAGATCTGCTGTGGGCTAATAGATTTCTTAAGGTAACTAGCCTAGTGGCTAGTGATTCAGCTGAACAGATGTCTAACCCTGTGCATTTAACCATTCTCACTGTGTTTTCTTCTCGTGGCTTTCTTCCTTCCAAGACTCTTGGTAATTTAAAACATAGTTTTATTACATAAAACAATATTGCTCTCCTTGGGCTCGCTTATCTAGGATTATAACCAACAAGGAAAATACATGTACATTAACATTATTTGGTTATACTGAATGTCGTCATGTACCTTCTTCTGATTCTTCTGAGTCATCAATATCTGCATATGTGTCGTCTGGTTGCTGCTCTGCTGGGGGCTCAGAAGGAACCTGTCAATTTGATGGCTTTATTTTAACAAACTTGTAAATGTGCCTAATTCCACTACAAATCACGAAAGACATAGCTTTTCTGTTCCTTATAAGACCAAACATTTGAGGTGTTAAAACTAAAATGCTAAAATTGCAGTCAAGGATGAGCATTGGTAATACACATTAGAAGAACACTGACCTATGCAAATGTTTAAAATAACACTTTTAGCAACTTAGAAAGATATTTCAGCCACTATTAATGTTTGGTTGGCAGTAATTTACAGTGCTACTGAGACGAAAATCAGTGGGTTTTTTTTTTCATGATTTTTGTATCCTACGTTGACCAAAAAATGTGTCCACGGCTAACCTGATGCTGGTTTACATCTGTAAAGGCTGCACAAAAGTGTTCAAATATCATCCGCCATTACTCAAACAACTACTCAAGCCCACAATTTTTGTCAAGCAGCACATCATCTTATCATCTAGCGAGGTCTTCCAGTCACATGTTTTTGGTAAACAGAGTAAGAGGAAATGTTTTCTTATTCAAGTTCTTCATCTTTGTTGTCAGAGGATGGTTCAGAGTTGAGTTCAGACAGGAATAGTATGATTTTATAGAGGAAAGTGAGTCTACATTGTAGCTTCATTCCCTATGACAAAGATATAGAGCCGCTTGCTGCCGCCTTCTAGGCAAATATGGCTCTTGAAGTAGAGCAGGAACTCGAGTTCCAAAGGTGCTTTACAGGAGAAGTAGACATTGGTTTGTCTGACACAACACGCTTTTTCTTGCGTATATGCATATCTGCCCAAACAAGAACAATGGGACATGAAATAATTGTTTGCATGAGGCTATTTAACACGGTAGAGCTTTGTACTTTTAGCAGTTGACATGATGAATTACAACGCAATGTCTTTGTTAACAAGCTGGATTTCTTAATGGGTTCCACACTTACTGGATTACATTGCATGGAGAATCGTTTTGCTTTTACCATTGAAGCCAGTATTTGCAGAGCTGTGGAACTCAAATATAATTCCAATTATGATTTATACATATTCTCATCGATAAAAGTGTTTTTCAGGTTTCACAGAAGTTAGATCGAGGCGTATGTAATGTTTATTTTGATCGATCAGTTGGCGCTTTTTGTTTTAGTCGACTTCTTAAAAATCGACAAGTTGCCATTCAATTTAGACAACTTTTAACCTCACGCTAAGACTCCTTCAACCTTCTTAGTGTTTCCATTGTGTCAATCAACACAAACGACCGCAACGGAAATCTCACAACGTGTCGGCAAACTCATGTGTCAATTGTTCTGTTTAAACACTAGAGAATTCTCATCTGATTAGTTTTCGCATTTCACAATGCAATTAATGTCTTGCAAAAATTTGCCAGACATGCTTCATAATCTTTGTATTTGTTCTAATCAAAAGGAAACTATATTTTTAAGTTTCACTGTTTTGCATTTAGTTTGAAATTTGACCTCGCAAGATTACAAATGTCAGGTCCACACACTGTATCGCAACATTTATGTGCTTTTCAGTGACTTTGAGGATTTTAGAGACAAATCTCCTCAACTGAACCATTACAGCTGTAAATAGGTAGGGGAATAAATCTCGCTTGCCTTTGAGTATGAATGGTGTTAAATCGCATTTGATTCTCATAATTTTTGTTTTCAAAATTCCTTTGCTGGTTTGTTGATGCGCAAACAAGCCATTTATTAAATAATGATCATTCAATCAAAGTCCATCCCTTACTTTGTTGGTGTTGGTGGTTTCATTCCACGCATGGGAAACGAGTGAAGATTCAAACTCGAAAACAAGCTAAAACATCCTCGAAACAACCTTTCATTCCTGAAATGAAATAAACAGATATTGAAAAGCCCCTTGGGGTTGAACTTGGAGCTGTGAGTGCAAATGAAGGCTTTCCACTCAGCCAGTTTATAATTGCTCTTTGGCGTACACAAAGAGATTCCAATTTGCGGATTTGACTTGTTGGTGCAGTCCCGTACAAGACAGCGACAAGCTGGCATATCTGCCTCACAAGGTTTTACAAACGATAAGCATATAAACAGGAATATCCTTTTTTTTTCCACATACAGGACTGGCCACAGGAATAGCAGCACCTACATGCGCGTAAAATGCGTGCAATATGGCGGATTTATGTGCAAAATACGCGTGGGTTACGCGCGTGTAAAATTTTACATGAACTATTACGCGCACCTTAAATTATACGTAGTCTGCGTGTAATTTTTGATGAGTAAAAGTTGCCATGTCTATGACACACGGCTTGCGTGTATTTTCCGCTTAGCAATGTACATGAATCTGACAATGAAAGTTAGAATCTCAGAGTCCGTATTTCTATGTTTGAGAAATTCAGCCTTTACAATAAGGTTTTATCTTCAGATTGCTGCCGGTTCAATTTTTGACGTTTGCGAGGGGAAATATTTCTTATCTCTTTCGTTTTAACGAAGTCTTCAGTTATTAAAGCGGTCGAAGTTATGAAAAACGTTGCATGATGACCCAAAAAAGACGAATGTTCAAATGTGTGGGATACCTGATAGCACTGTGGTGCTATCAACTCTGTAAAAAAATCTATTTAACATTAATACCTGAAGCTGTTTGACTGAGAACGACGACATTTGACTGGAAACTCCAATAGTGACCAGCCAATAACACTAGATGTGGAGAGAGATAAACTACGTTTTTACGATACTTTTCGCTCCTTCTGATGGAAGCTTTTACAAAACATAAACTTATTTATTTTCGTTGACAGTCAAATACAAATTTTGTCGAGTACTTCAACAGATGCCTTGATTTATGGAACAGAAAGCAATAGAAAAATTAATATTATTTTATCGATGGCAGATTTATGTCACGTGCTAGGCAACGAGTGATCATATTTCATTTGGCGGATGGAAAAATGTTAGAAAACATGTCTTTCTCTGGATAAACAGAAAAATCCAGCGTACTGTATTTTTAAGGTAAAATTAGATGCTGCGTGGAATGAAGAATTCAAATAAAAGACCAGCGAATATTTCAAACCGCAACACAGTTCATTGATGATGGGAGGATATTTTGTTGTTAGGTCGGCGGACTAGCTTTGTTTGTGCCAAAACATTAATCCTTTAAACCACGAAGGTTATAAGCCATTGGTACAAAAAATCTCCGTCTTATTTTCAGATCAAGTGGATGGTTGAAAAAGGCGAACAAAAAATCAAGCATATAACATGATCTAAAATACATGTAGATCGGCGACACGCTCATTCACCACCGGATGAGCGGTGAAAGGAAAATGAAATGGTAAATTAGTGTGGTATATCATTACTTTTACTTGCAATTTATAATATGTTCGCCGTAGCAGCAGTGATTTTCAACCCACTCGCAGCCTTTTCATTTTAGGAATGCATTTCCACCCGTAGAAACGATACACGAAATGAAAGCAAAATATAAACAAACGCAAAAAAACGGTGAGCCAGCCAACTCATGATATGCAGACGACAGATGTGCTGGCCAGCAAAAACAGTCCACATTCAAACCAAGTATTTGAAAGAGTCAACCAAAGTGGACACTTTACGCGAAAATGCTGAAATGTAAAGTTGAAATTGTATAAATTCTTCAGAAACCAGTAGTGCTTTAAGACATGCAACATTTTCCTTCGAGAGAAAGCCGCTAATTACCGCCAGTAATTTGAAGTACAACACTAAATACTCTGTCCTCTTTTATCTGAAACTCTGTGTGTAAAATTTTACATGCACTGTGAAGAATTTGCGTGTAATTATTTTCTCGCACTTTAGTGTATTTCTTTTACTCGCACATAACGCGCGCATAATTTGCGTGTAAATTGCGCACAATATGGCTGATTTACATGCATGATACACACGTGTAATGCTGCTATTCCTGCGGCCAGTACTGTATGGAGCTGTCACTTCTTCTCAGAGCACTTTGGTTCAGATGATAAGATGACATCACAGAGTGCTGGCCCCAAGCCTTTGGTCTTGCTCGGACAATATTTGGTTTGAGTAATGGTGGACACTCATTTGCGAGAAACATGCATTGAAAAAGCGGACTTCCATTAGGAATTTTGAACTCAAATTTGGCATGCACAATTAGTAGCCTTCAAAGATCACGAAAAGCAACAAACAAGAAAAACTCAAAATTTCGTCTCAGTAGCACTTTAAGTTGGCCGCCAACCCACTAAAGGCCGAAGTTGTTAGGGTGAAACATCTTTCTAAGCCATCCAAAAGTCCATCTTCAATGTTGATTACTGTGGTGGACTGAAACTGTGATAGAAAAACAGTTCCATGGACATGAATGACATTGTTTTGGAATAATAATTCTGATTGACACCAGGGAATTCGCTTGCAATTATTTTTCTTACCACAGAAGAAAGCTCATCTTTGTGTCAAAGAACGACTAATTCGATGTCAAGGTACAGCATCTGATTGATACATGTACCAGTAGAAAAGTAAAAATCTTAGAGAGGTATATCAAAAAATTTAGTTTTCTTCACTGAAGTCTCTTTATGCTTGACATACAATACCCCTAAAAAGTAAGTTACCACCCTCGCGCGCGACGCGAATGCGCACTACGCGATTCTCGTCATGCGCTATGCGAATCGATGTCCTGGAAACTGTAAGTAATATTGACCTGAAGTTCTGTATTTATCTCTGAAGTTCTCTATTTATGCTTGACATACAGTACCGCTCAAAAGTAAGTTACCACCCTTGTGCGCGACGCGATTCGCATAGAGCGCTACGCGATTCTCGTCGCGCGCTATGCGAATCGCGTCGCACGCTACGCGATTCGCGTAGCACGCGATGTCCTGGAAACTGTAAGTAATATTGACCTGAAGTTCTCTCACCATTTAATATGCCCATTGTAAAGCAACAATAGTCGTTTTCAATAGTCAATTTCCAGTGTTTGCAAAAGCCCGCTAAGAAGAAATGAATATGCGTATTAAACAAAAATCAATCAATCATCGCCGGAGATCAGAAGGGCAGCATGTGCTACACTTGCAAATTCTGGGTCAAACTGTTTTATCCTCGAAACTTTGATAGACTGAGACCGACATATTCATAACTTTGAAAAACCTACATACACAATATGATGTACATGAACATGCTTTTCTGTCTTTCAAAGTGGAGACATTCCGAAGAATTCTACCGCAGTGAGCGCCGCATTCAATTCACTTCATGAGCTTCTTCCTACACTGTACATCAAACCGCCAATTTTTCGGGTCGTCCATAAGCCATGACTGATGCTTGATACTTTTTGTTAGCTTTCTAGTCATCTGATTCTTGACAACTACCCATTAAAAAATTGAAAATGTTGGCAAGTTGGCATGGAGCTTGAAGCGGCAAATTAAAAACAGATCGAGCCGTAGATAAGCTCATTGAGCTTCGACCGGCGTAATTAAGTGGAGCACGTGCGAGGCTTCTGAACTACTCTTCGGCAAATCTCTTTTCCACGGACAAACTCTACTGGATTAAAAGCTGCACAAGTTTACAAAGATATGGCCGGGAAAATGTGTTCCGATCTTTCAAAGTAGAAAAGATACGACTGAGCGCCGGCGTGTCGAATAAACAAAACATTTCACATACAACTACCCAAACTTATGCATCTTCACTGTTGCCAGAATGAACTTCAGATTTCTACATGATAAAATTTTTTCGTGCACAAAGAAGGAAATAAATAAACTATGTTCTGTTTCGGGTTCTATACCTTGGCTTCTCATGAACTTTTCGGTCATGTTGAGTGGAAAGGTTTCAAATTACACAGACAGCAGTTTTTGCGGTTTTAAGCAAATTGGCGATCTGAAAGCAAAACCCGGCCGTTCATTAGCTTGTGCCGAACTAGCTCTTGATTATGTCCTCAACAAATTTAGAAAACACGACCATTTAAACGTATCGACAACAGAACCGATAAAAATTCAACTAAATTCAGCACTAGTGGGAGTAATGAATTATGCTTATCATTCGCAATTGATCATTCGTTGGTTTTTTTGTTTACAAGTTTTCGATTTGTAATGAACTCAATGATGCTATATTTTTTTGCTATATGTATATATGCTATATACATTTATTTTAACTATACGTATGAACGACTCAAATTCGGCAGTCAGAACAATAGCTGCATTTGGAAAGTGTTGCACGAATTTAATTGATGCCACGTTGTAAAATCATCCGAAATTTATGCCAAAAATTTCCGCTTTAGTGACTCTCGCGTGATGCGAATCGTGTAGCGCGCAATGCGATTCACGTAGCATGCGACGCGAATCGCATAGCACAGGAAACGCAATGCGACTGGTAACTTACTTTTGAGCGGTACTGTATCATGTTTTCAGCACGATTTTTTCTAAGTGTTGTTACGAGCTGTGCACGCATGTCCCTCATTTCTTGCCATGTAACATTTCCATAGGTCAGTGTTAAACACAACTTCATTTGTGGTGTTGTCATAGCGTTGATTTTCAAGCACATTTCTCTACCATGCATAAAATTGTTGAAATGCCCTACAGGAGAATTTAATTAATTAATTAATTAATAAAGTATCATTGTTTTGGAAGCTTTTTCAACAGGTAATAGGAGCTCAGAAATCAGTGATTGAATAGCAAACTAATACTAGAGTAGATTACGTTTCGAGCGTTAGCCCTTCGTCGGAGCGATTCGCTCCGACGAAGGGCTAACGCTCGAAACGTCAGCTAATCGAATCCCTGTACGGTGGTCAATTTACATTATCAACTCCGTTGATAAACCAAATTTTCGTGTCTCACTTCCCCACCGACGCAGCACCACAGTTTCTTTAGAAACTAATCCCCTTTAATACTAGAGTAGTTTATGATAAACAAGAAATTCTCCGAGAATTTTGAAGCAGTCTTTTTGACCATCCAAGCTTTTTGACCATCCAAGGATTATAGTGTAATGCACTGGATAAGTTCAAGTTGATCGTAATTCAATTTTGTCACCTTTCAGTTGGCATGACAGACAATTTGTGACTCCGAATGATAGAGAATTTAAAATTCTGTCACTAGTTTAAAGACAGTTTTGGTGGAAAAGTGGGTTAATGCGCTCCTTCCAAAGATGATGGAAGCTTAGGGTCGGTGGTTCAAGTCCCAATGCAATTAAGTTTTTTTTCTTTGATCTGTTTTTTTTTTGCTATTCCTTTTCACTTGTTTTTCTTTTTTCTTTTGTCAATGCTTAAGCTGTAAACCTATTTTGCAATTTAACACAGAAAAGTAGTGAACCAATTCTATGGATATTCGCTACATGAGAAACCAAGGCCAGCCGAAGTTTGACAAAACACTGGCTCTTCGATTTGCTTGACAACTTCAAAGAAAGCAAAGAATTTAGTATAAATCTGTGTCTTCGATCCGTTGACCCGTTTCTCGACGATAACCGATGTCTCCAATACTACTAAGCTACGTTCAAACAATGCCATGCAAAAGAGCTGTGGTTGACTTCACTTTCGGTATTGCACCATCACTAGTACTTCCGGTATTGCACCATCACTAACTCGGTCAATATTTGTTTATCTTCAAAACTGGGTGAAAAGGAATGCTCAAATTAAATTCTTTTCGTATAAGAGGTACATTGGAGTAATTCAATTCCGATATAACATTTCTTTTTGAAAGGATTTCGCGATTTCCGACTCTCACCCCTGTATTTTATGGCCACCAAAATCTACAAGTTCAATTTAAAAACATTTATGGTCTTAATGGTCTGCTCAGCAGCAACAAAATTGACAGTCGTAGAAACAATACAACTTTCTTTAATTTTCCAGACATGTTTCGATGGTGCATCCGTCATCATCAGTGTGCAGTTTTGAAATCGTCGTTGAATTTATAACGCGCGTGAAATTACAAGGTTCGTTACACTGCGTTTACAATATTGTATGCTAAATAGTTTAAACAATAGACATAGAGCGACTTACAGGGAGTGTCAGGTTTATGTGTTTCACCTGTTGATTGAGAGTGGGTTTCTCCCATTTGATATGCATGGATTCCTTAAGCCTCACTTGATATTTAGTAGCTGCATAGTCCAGAATCTGGAAACAATCCGTTGAACAGGAAGCTCGACAAGACTCCGAACTCAGCAATATTGTAAACGCAATGTAACCAACCTTGAAATTTCATGCGCATTATAAAACTGTGATTTCAAAACTGTATTCAAAACAGCCAAAATAATGGCCAATTTTTCCATGTTTCTCAGTGCATTTTCCCTCAGTCTAGAATTTGAAAAGGTTTTCATGGATGAACTGAAAATTGTTAGACACACACCATAAAAACAATTCTAGTTTACTGGCATCTCTCAAATTTTGACAGTAAATCTTATCGCCTTTAGAATTTGAGTGCTGTAGATTCGTTTATAAGACAGATCAGAACTGACAGAATTGCACCCTGAATTTTGATTACATGTAACTACAGTGTAGGTCTGTCACCACAAAATATCCAGCTTTTCAAAGCCCTGTTTAATTCTTACCTCTCCAGTATCTTCAGCACCCTCAAAAAGTTCATTAGCAATTGTTTCTTTCTCGTTCACTGCAGAATGTCCAGCAGACTGGTCCTCCTCGTCATCATCCGAGTCCAGCAACTTAACCTTTTTCAAACGACGCTTTTTCTGTTATTGTGGGACAAAAACACATGCTGTGATTAGTAACCTATCACTGGAAACGAACGTTCCAGATCGGCTAGTCAATAATTTTCAAAGAATCTAACATTTTGAACTGAACTACAAGACATTAATACTATCTAAATGAAGGAAAAATACAATGCACGTTTCCAATCAACAACCGCCTGTTTCCAAAGTCGTTTGTTTCCGATCAACGCCGCTATGGAACCATTACCCTGAGGTCAATTTTATAAATTAATGGAAACACTGAAAAAAAAAAAAAAAAGACGTAGTTTCTCACCCGCTGTAAACGGATGCCTAAGTTCTCCTCGATCAGAGACAAATCTTCATCATCCAGTTCAGCTTCTAATTCATCTGGAACAATGATGGAAGCTTCGAATCAGCTGAGAACACATTTCTACAAGCAACCATGTGTAAGAATTCTTTAATAGCAGCTTATAGCCATAAATTTTTGTACCCTTCCTTCGTTTTCTATGATGATGACCGTGGTGGGCCTCCTCTTCGTCTTCGCCGCCGCTTTTCTTCTTCGTCATTTATGATGTCGTTCGCATCATCTGGCCGATCTTCTTCGCCTTCGTCCCCTTCTTCATCGTCATCTTCTTCGTCGTCGCTTTTATTCGACAGACTTTCGTCCAAGGAGTCTTCCTCCGCTTCACTATCGCCAAAATTTGACATGAGGACGGTAAAGCGTAAAAGAAGACAAGAAACGAACACGAGGGAGAGAAAAGCGTTGAGCAGAGTTATCAAAATGGCCGACTGATTAGGGAGGGAACTGGGGTGAGCCTAGTTTCCAGTCTGGGTGTGGACAGGAACACGGCCAGAAGGGGTCAGGGGAAGGCTAGGGGTCACCTCGCAGCTCTTACAAGGTCTCATCTGATTGGAGTCCACCCTTCAAGTGAGGCAAAAGAACAAACAACACAAACAATGGACCCTAGCCCTAAAACAATAGGGCTGCGACAATATCCCCCGCCACTGAAATTTAGAGCTTATAGGAGCTGCGAGGCTACCGGCCAGAAGCACTGTACAATACCTAGTAATACAATACAGTTTTATAGCGCCCTATCCAAAAGCTCTGGGAAACTTTACAATTAAAGTTTAAAAAACTGGATAACAATTAGACAACTACTCATTTAAATGATGCTTAAAAAGATAAGTTTTCAGATTACGCTTAAAAGAAAAAAGGTCTTCGCTACATTTTATGCTGTCCGGAATATCATTCCATAATCCTGGTGCAGCAATAGAAAAAGTGCGATCGCCGTAGGATTTTAGCTTAGAGCGCGGAACGATAATAATAGCTTCCTACCTGATGATCTTAAGATAGATAGATAGATAGATAGATAGATAGAGTAGAGGTAGGTAGGTAGTAGGTAGGTAGGTAGTAGATAGATAGGCCTGCCACACAGGCTACTAGCATCAGGATAGTATGTATAGTATATATACACTTAAAAATTAAAGTGTAAGAGTACAAAGAATATAGTGTAAAATCTTGCCAGCACCGTTAGACTTCTGTTCATGTGTATTATTACACAAAGTCAGTGAAGTAGTGTATTTTAACACTGAAAAATGATTAAATGTACACGCAAAGCAGCATGTCAAAGGTCGGCAATTCCGTTTGTGTTTCTTCTCCACTTGGTAACCACCCTGACCGAAAATTTCCAATTAAGCGAAAACTTTCTTTCGCCTTCTAGATCTTCCTCTTTCCTTATAAATAGTACCTATCTCTTGGCTCAAGATCCTAGTGCTAGGCCCAGTACACACACATTTTCATGTAAACTGAATTCAGAAAACATATGGCGCTAGGTTAACAGCCCTCTAAGATCTTTCTAGTGCTAGGAATTTCTCCTCCATGTAAACAGTCCCTATTATATGGTACTAGAAATCTTCCTAGCGCCAGGATCTCTCAGCTGGGAGATCATAATCACTTAAAGATCCTAACGCTACGGACAAGTACAACCTCAGTTTAAACTCAACACAGAAAACAAATTACAGCTAGACGATTACTAGAGCCAGTTACATTTCATAAGACTGTAGCGTTGGGCATTCAGTGAGGCAGTCAGTTTAATGTTGTAACCTACTGTCCCTACCGACTAACTCATTTTAACGGGCTG